>JAJOZX010002858.1:162500-564077 GCA_023014485.1 Bathynomus jamesi
TTTCGTTCTCTCTCCTCATCTTGCGCGGAATATTCTCCTATACAAGCGTCGTTCTTTACGTTAATTATACTGCGTGTTTGCAGTTAAAATGTATATAATGTACGGCATGCGGTAGGTGCCCCCTTGGGGCATTGGTTTCTGCGCGTATGTAGGAGAATTACGGCATTTGTTCGAGTGAGACCCATGGTGTAATGGTTATCGTATCTGACCTGCAATCGAAAGATCCCGGGTTCGATTCCCGGGTGGTTACATCATTTTTTCATTTGTTTCGTTCTCTCCTCATCTTGCGCGGAATATTCTCCTATACAAGCGTCGTTCTTTACGTTAATTATACTGCGTGTTTGCAGTTAAAATGTATATAATGTACGGCATGCGGGAGGTGCCCCCTTGGGGCATTGGTTTCTGCGCGTATGTAGGAGAATTACGGCATTTGTTCGAGTGAGGCCCATGGTGTAATAGTTATCATATCTGACCGGCAATCAGAAGATCCCGGGTTCGATTCCCGGGTGGTTACCTCATTTTTTCATTTGTTTCGTTCTCTCTCATCTTGCGCGGTATATTCTCCTATACAAGCGTCGTTCTTTACGTTAATTATACTGCGTGTTTGCAGTTAAAATATATATATATAATTTAGTGATGTAGCGGATGTCATTTTTTTCACATCCGCGGATGCGGATGCGGATGCAGATGTTTGATTTCAACATCCGCGGATGCGGATGCGGATGCGGATGTCTACATTCTCGTTATTTTTTAGGATATATTCGAGATTTGCTGTGTTTAATGTATATAATAAGTTATTATATACATTATCTAACTAATATAGAAATCAATTAGTGAATTCGTCTGCAAATAAATTCGTTATATTTTGTTGAGTTTCAGCCACAATTAGAAACCATAATTATGTTACCCGACCTCTTTCCCCAACCTCCACCCTTATAGAAAGAGATCTTTAATTAGCTTGATAACTATTTATATTAAGTTTAAAGTTTTATTAGGCATATTTATAAATGAGTAATTAAAATAAAGTAAACTAAGATGTTCATCGTTTAATATTCAAACTTAATTATAGGAAGGTTATGCTTAAGGAACATTAATTTTTCTGCCTTTTTTGCTGCCAGTCTGTTTCTCTTTTCATCATATATTAATCCAGCACTGCTAAATAATCTCTCGCTTGGCACGCTTGTTGGAGGACGTGCTAAATGTTCCTTGCAAGTTTACTCAAGTATGGATAGATATTCTGCGTATTTTTCCACCAACTAATAGGATTGTCACGTGCAGCCAGGCGTTTTTCTTGGTGATAGCTCTCGATCATTTTTACTACATCTTTTGACATCGCGTAGGTCTCGTCATTGCTGCTTGACTCAAGAAACTGAGAGAGAGATTCTGTGATAGATTTCCTTGTTGAAGGTGTCGGTTCTGTCACTGAAACTTTTATTCTTTTGGTGGGTGGCGAAGCGACAGATTCAAGAGATTGAAGCTCTTCAACTGCTTTGCCAAGTGATGATTTAACTCGTTCTAATGTACTAGGTGAAAATAACTTAGCTTTGTAACGTGGATCTAAGTAGGTTGCAAGAGAGTAACTTCATACAAGAACAGCCTCTCGTCTTGTCGCTTGCATCACTTTTGCGCACAATGAACTAGTTCTATTAATATAGTGGAATTTTATAATTTCCGCTTATTAATGACGTTTTATCTCAACGGTCCACATCCGCACGACATCCGCAGTCCAAAGTGCGGATGCGGGTGCGGATGCGAGAAAATATGCGGATGTGACCCACATCACTAATATATATATATATATATATAATATATATATATATATATATAATATTATATGGGATGAATTTCACAATTAAACACGTTAAATGAATGAATGATGCAAACCAACAAGGAAAAAGAAAAATTATTCCAAGGTCTTTCATGTATTCAGAAGTACACCGCGTCCGGGAATGAAGGGAGAAGGCGAGATTACAAAAATATATACACATGTACAACGGGACGGAATAATAAAAAGATTAGCACATGATTAACAAGAGTTAATTAGAGGCAAAAGTATTTTAACAAGATATTGTCAATTTTATACATTCCCGCACTGTTACTGAAACTATTTTCAAAATGGATAAATGCACATTCTAGAATATTCCTTTCAATTGTATGTGTTTTTAACGAGCGCTTTAGAACTATCCCACTTGATACTATGATTACACTAAATCTGTACATATAGTTAAGCAATGCATTAGAATTATTTGCTGTTCTACACGCATATTTATGCTATTTTACCCTAATATCTAACGTTTTACCCGTTTGGCCTATATATACTGTATACTGAGTTACATTGTTTACATCCGATCGAATACACACACCCAACCGCATTGTCCAGGCTATTCTTTATTAGGCGTGATTTAACAGTATTATTAAACTAATTATTAAACTGGTTTCGAGTGGCTTATTGAGAAGACAAACTCAACCATATTGTGATCGCTATTGCTTAACGGTTCTATTACATGAAAATCAGTGATAAGCCTATCATCCGTAGTTATTACTAAATCTGAAATACTGTCCAATTTCGAAGGTTTCCCAATCTTTTGAATAAGAAAGTTCTCCTCGAGAAAATTAACGAAACGATTACCTTCCCCGTCTTCCTGCATTGTATATATATATATATATATATACGAGGTGTGATCAAAAAGTTCGGTAATAGTCCCGCAACTAATGAACGCGTGTCACTAGGTGATGTCAGTGTGTGGCTGATGACGTCACCTTCGCCATTTGCCAGATGCCAACAAACACCATTCAACTACGCACCAGTGCGCCGTGTCATTGCTTTGTGTGAGGGCGTTTTTGTGGCGTCTGGCGATTTTGCAGAAAATGTCGAAATTTGAGCAACGTGCAAACGTCAAATTTTGTTTTAAATTTGGTAAGACGGCCACAGAAACGCACGGAATGCTTGCAGCTGTCTACGGAGATGAAGTTGTTGCAAACAAGACTGTTTGCAAGTGGTTCGGAAAGTTTCGAAAAGGAAATGAGTCTTTGGAAGATGATGAAAAAAGTGGTCGTCCGTCCGTCTTGTTTGCAACAACTTCATCTCCGTAGACAGCTGCAAGCATTCCGTGCGTTTCTGTAGCCGTCTTACCAAATTTAAAACAAAATTTGATGTTTGCGCGTTGCTCAAATTTCGACATTTTCTGCAAAATCGCGAGACGCCACAAAAACGCCCTCACGCAAAGCAATGACACCGCGCACTGGTGCGTAGTTGAATGGTGTTTGTTGGCATCTGGCAAGTGGCCAAGGTGACGTCATCAGCCATACACACTGACATCACCTAGGGACACGCGTTCATTAGTTGCGGGACTATTTACCGAGGAAAATACCCCCACCCCAGGAAAAATCCCCCTGGAAAAATATCCCCCGAGGAATAAATGTTATAATGTTTTAATGTTTCAGACCAACAAAGACCCTAGGATCCACTCATGGCTGGTCTACCTAACTGTGTTCGTAATTGTGTATTGTGTATGTCCTCCGTGGTGGCGGAGGGGACCTACAATTTTACGTGGGTTCCGAACCACAAGAACATAAGAAATTTGTGTAAAAACTACCTGTACATTGGCAACGACCAATTTTTACAGAACTAAATAATTATCAATTTAAAACTAAGTTAATTATCGATTTAAAACTAAAGATAGAATCTCTGGATCCAGAGGATCAAGTCGTAATAGACTACTATCCACAAATATGTTACACTCTATATCTATAACCGACATGCAAATATATCGGATCCAAAGAATCCAGTCAATTTCATTACGGTATCCATCAATACTAGTACCTTGCCAAACAAAAATAAGTCACGGTCCATATCGATTGCGGACCAAGTCAAAATTTACCACCATATACATTACAATATATATACTTAGGAGGAAAAGTGTAGGTGTGGCTGTAAAGACTGTGTCAATTTTGGGGGTGAAATGACTAAATTGAAAATCATGTGATTTGGTAGCAATTTAATGTAATCATTTGGCATACAAAATAATATCCTTGCTTCAAAAACAATAAAAAATAACTCCTACCTACATCAATTTTAATTCAAAATTCCATTTTTCCGTAAATTCGTAACAAAATAACAAATGTGCGCAAACATCCTATCAACATTTAAAGTGGCAATAAGATATCATTCAGAGTCTTTATTTGAAAGTAACCAATGCAGTCATGTCCTTTTTGCTGCGGTTCCTTGACATCAGCATTCGGCTTGCTACTTGCGCTTTGATGTAGCCTTCTCGCCTCTCGTGACTGTAAACTTGACTAGCTGCTTCTGTGACCATTTTCACGCATCTCTCCACACTCTGAGTGTGAGGCCACTTTGGCACTTACAATGGGGCCTCTTTAAGTTGTGTTAAATCTTTGTTTGTTATACATGTTGTCAATGGTGGCTCCAAAACTTCCGAACTCAAGTTAACTAATTCTGACAATTTCGTGGCATTGACGTTTATCGGAGGTACCTTCCTTGTCTGAACAGAGCAGTCTCCCAGCTGGTCATCATCTAGTGATGTTCCTCTAAGCTTTAGAATGATTTCCACAACCTCAGTTCGCTCTTTGGTACATTGGCTGCAGAGTATTCCTTGCAAAACTGCCTCTGGCCTAGCACACCAAGCGGACCTTCTCACCACAGATAACACGATGTCCACCACTACTTTCCTTTCGGTTCTCAGTAGCTGTAATTGAAACAAGATGTGGTTGGGCCCCTCCATCCACATTGGATTAAGTTTTACATTGAACCAGTGAGGAAGATAAAACCCAATAATAAATTCAACAATCAACATCAAATTCTGTAGCATTTTGCCCTTCAGTGCATGTTTGGAAACCCAAATCCTGCAGAAACGAATCGCTGTAGTTAACCAACGACTGTGACTTACGAGTCCAATCTCCAAGAGAGCGAGATTTTGAGGCAACTCTCCTGATCTGATTGCTTGAACAATACGATAAGCGTAAGATTGATCCGTGCTGAGGTCTTTGATAAATTCTTCAGACAACACTGGAAGGGGAGGGCCTACTTCGACCTTTGGAAATTTTGTATTTATTTCTAATTCCGTTGCTTCATCTAGCATGTTGCCAAGGGGGCCTGACCACTTGTTGTTGCTCTTTGTAGGACCATCAAGTTCCTGGATGAGACGACGAAGAGGTAGTTCCCCTGTGTGCAAATAACATACAATCCAAACAAGCCTTCTTCCAAACCGCCCTGCCATCCAGTGTTCACTGCAGTTGAGTCTCCACCAACGGCCTGCAGTGTACTGTCAAGTCTTCTTTCTTGAAACCAACATATTATTTGATCAGCAATTGCCTCTGCATGTTTCTTGCCTTTTACTTCTGCTTCAGGAACAAAGTGAAACAAATAGCGGCCACCAGGTTCGGAACACACAGAGTAGTGTTCTTCTTTGATGAGACCAGGAAACTTTCTGTCCATTCCCTCTAACTCTAGGAGAACTTTTGTGTCAGCTCTTCTTCCATCAAACAAAAGGCAAGAGAGACCTTCCTCCTTCAAATCTTTTTCATGCTGATCAGATATTTCCTTCATTATTTTTTCTTGTGCTCTTCTCATCTTATTATGATCTATCACTAAGGATGTATCCTCTCGGCTGATGAGGCCTGCATCTATCCAAGCAGCAGTGGCAATCTCTGCAGTATCTCATAGCCCCGTGTGGTGGCGAATACTGGCAAGGGCAATGTTTGATATGTCTTTAGTGTTGTATTTCATTCTCTTCGGCGAAGGTTCAGATGGCATTTTGGAGCTATCATTTGACGTTGCTTCTTTCTGTTCATCTGAAGAGCTTTCAAAGAAGTGAGAAACCTCTTGATAGAGCTCTTCATCTCTTTGGGTAGCTTCTTCACTCTTCTTTTTCTTCCTTTCTTCCCTCTCTCGGATTTTCTCTTTTTTCTTAGCAATAACAATCTGTTTTTTGGTTTCTGAATAATCTACCGAACCAATCTGCATACTTTCTTGGCCTCCTGCCTTTGTTCTCTGCACCTTTATGAAAGCCAGCTCCAAAACAGGGATCTTCTCACGAGGACAGCGACAATCAATGTGAGGGTGAGGTTCTCTTCTGCATGAGGGAGAACAATTGGCTTCAGAACACAACTCTATGGGACACTGGCAGTTATAAATGTCAAGAAGAGTATCAAGTGTGTGCAGAAATTTATTTTTCTTTGCTAGTTTTCCTTTACCAAGTGATGTCTCAACTGCTTTGTGCCACAGCTTTGTTAATTTTAGCTCAATAGTTCTATACTGATTGAGTACAGGTGGTTTGAATAACACATTAGCTTTTTTCCACTGATGCAGAAGAGGGGAAATCATGTCCCTTATGAGCTCTTTCTCTGTGTAGTTCCTTCTATCCTTTGTATTTTGTTCACGAAGGAGTAACCCTAGTATCAGCATGTCTCGCACTGTTGGTAGTTCTGATACGGGACGCTCCTTGTCTGTACCGACTAACAGGCTCAAATGGCATGATGACTGACCTCTTGTCTTCAATTTTGGCATCTTAGGAATATCTGAAAAGAAAGAAAAACATTTAAGTATTTTATATCAATTACGATGTTTCAAAGTTTAGTCATTCGATGTTCTAAAATTCAATAAAAAAATATTTCATGGGATTACAACATAATTAGACAGAAGAATATGATAATAATAAATAATTGTAATAATCAATAATCCATACTTACAGTTAACCTGTAGTATTCGTCTAGTAGAATAACTATGAAGTAGGTACAAGAGCAATAACAGCAAACCGCCGTCTATGACATCTAAGAGGCAACTGAGGACTGAGAGTGAGGGACAGTTCTATTCATGTTGTGACTTGTACATTGTACAACAACTATATAACCTTGAAAACACTCCATATGCGATCAGTGGGATAATTCTGTGACAGATGAATAGTTAATCAATTTATGTCCTATTATTTAGTAAAAGAGTCAATTTCTGAAACTTTAAGGTAAAATTGATGTAGGTAAGGGTTATTTTATTTCATTTTGGTTGGCCAATTTCAAGTTTTGACATGAAAAGACTATATTTTCACTACCAAAATTTATTTGAAAAAAGTTGACAAAATTGACACACCCTACTGTACAGTAATGTAGAAATGTGTGTGCACCCATTTTGGGTCTCCCATTTGAAGGTGTTTGGGAGGCAAGTGAAGATCATGAGTTTTTCAATACCTCACAGTACTATGGGGGGCACCGCTCGGCAGAGGAATCTCTTTAAATGGGGTGTGTAAGGACAGAGAGTATCCCCTAACCCAAGATGCTGCCTCCCTATATCCCACAACACTTGTAAAACTGTTTTCTTAAATTTGTTCTACATCTTGGCTTAAATAATTTCATACTATGACCTCTAGTCTGGTTATTGTGATCTTTAATGAAAAGAGAATCAAAATCTATCTTATCCACCCTTAATTTTACTACCTTAAACTATACCCAATCTATCAACATATGCGTCTAATCGATTTTTAAACATGTTTATAGACGTACTACTAATTACTTCTACCGGCAAACTATTCCAGCTATTTACTATTCTATGCGTAAAAAAGTTTTTGGCAACTACTGTCTCGAACCTTCTACTTGTCAACTTACACCCGTTATTTCTAGTCCTATTATATTGAGATATTTCGAAAAAGCTATCTCTATCTACGTTATCGAACCCATTCATAATTTTGAAAACCTGGATTAGATCACCCCTTAGCCTCCTAGTCTCGAGTGTAGTCAATTTTAACTCCTTAAGCCTATCCTCGTACGACTTTGACCTTAGCGACGGAATCATCGTAGTCGCTCGTCTTTGAACTCTTTCGATTTTGTCTATATCTTTGCGCATATGCGGATTCCAAAATTGGACCGCGTACTCCAAATGGGGTCTAACTAATGATTTATAAAGAGGAACTATAATATCGCGCGATTTATACTCAAAATTTCGAGCTATAAAACCTAACACTTTGTTTGCCTTATTGACCGCTGCTGTACTTTGTTTCGCTACTTTTAAATCACCAGTGACTATAACTCCTAAATCTTTTTCCTGCTCTACGCTTGTTAAATCTTTCCCTGACATACTATACGCAAAATTACCGTTACACGAACCTATATGCAAAATTTTGCACTTATCAACGTTAAATCTCATTTGCCATCTGACTGACCAATCAGCGATTTTATTCAGATCTTCCTGGATTTTACCTCTACCTTCGTCATTAATCGCCCTACCACCCAGCTTCGTGTCATCCGCAAACTTTGAAACTGTACTGACTAGGCCGACATCTAAATCGTTAATATATACATAAGAAAAAGCAAGGGGCCCAATACAGAACCCTGAGGAACGCCACTCGCTACATTAACCCAACACGACTCCGCTCCATCAACGACCACCCTCTGTTTTCTACCTCGCAACCACTCTTCCAGCCAATTTATTACTACACCCCTGATTCCATGAGCCTTAGTTTTTTTCAATGAGTCTTTTGTGCGGCACGGTGTCAAACGCTCTTTGAAAATCTAAATACACTACACCAACCGCCCGATGTCTATCGTAAATGTCAACCACGCTTTGGAAAAATTCTAAAAGATTAGTTAAGCGAGATTTGTTTCGCCTAAAACCGTGCTGCGTATTTCTAACTAGTTTATGCAATTCTAAGTGTTCGACTATACGATCCCTAATTATTGATTCCAGTAGCTTACCTAGAACAGACGTTAAACTGATTGGCTATAATTTCCCGCGCACCTTTATCGCCTTTCTTAAAGATAGGTGTTACGTTTGCTAACTTGAAATTATCTGTACGCACCCCTCAGAAATAGACGCATTAAAAATCTTTGTTAGCGGCACAACAATGCTATCTTTTAATTCTTTTAGTTGTATGGGATATATGGAATCCGGCCCCGGTGATTTACGCGTTTTCATTTTATCAATATAGCGCATTACCTCCCTTCACTAACCACGATATTATCCAAAATATTACCATTATCAAAAGGTATTATGTCTATGACCGTAGGGATATTCGTTACATCTTCTATAGTAAAAACTGACGTAAAAAATTCGTTTAGCAAGGTAGCCATTTCCTTGTTTTCAGAAACTAGATCTCCGTTTACATTTTTCAAAGGCCCCAAGACACTTTTTACTGGATTTCTATTATTGACGTATTGAAAGAATCGCTTGGGGTTTTCTTTACCGTCACGAGCTATGGAGATTTCAAATTCGCGCTTGGACTTTTTTATTACACTTTTCGCTTCACGCCTTAGAGATATGTAGTTGTTTCGTAACCACAAATTGTCTTTATCGCACTTATTTAGCCTATAAGCCCTATCTCTACTCTTTATAATGTCTCCTACTCTAGAAGTAAACCACAAGGGCTTGTTGTTTACTTTCGCACGCTTAATTTTGTACGGTACACATTCCTCATTTATAGTCCTAAATACTGTTTCGAACGATTCCCACATTTTTGCGTTGGAGTTCCCCATTACGTTTTCCCAATTGACGTGTGACAATTTATTTCGAAATTTACTAAAGTCTGCGTGCTGGAAGTTAGGAATTTTAGTCGAGTTAGCTGGTTTCGAGTGACTTACTGAGAGGACAAACTCTACCATATTGTGATCGCTATTGCTTAACGGTTCTATTACTTGAAGATCAGTAATTAGCCTATCATCCGTAGTTATTACTAAATCTAAAATACTGTCCAACCTCGTAGGTTCCCCAACCTTTTGAATAAGAAAGCTATCCTCGAGAAAATTAACTAAACGATTACCTTCCGCGTCTCCCTGCATTGTATCGTAATTCACGTTGGCGCAATTAAAGTCACCCATAACTAAAGCCTGCTCACTACCGATTATTCTCTTTAGTTCACGATATAACGCTTCGTCCGTATCAGCTGTTTGATTAGGGGGCCTATATATAACCGCAACAAGAAGTTTGAAATCGTTCAATTTAAGTTCTGCTATAGTCGAATCTATCGGTTCTGGAATTGTGTGCTTTACTTCTATAACGTTCGCAATATTATCTTTGATATACAACATAACACCGCCTCCTCGCCTACCTATTCTGTTTTTAACAAAAAGTCTATAACCTTTAATTTGATACTCCCCTACAAAGTCACGTTTCAGTGCTAAGCCACGATTCATTTATCGCAATATCATAGTCTTTACAAGCAATTAAAGAAAAAAATTCGTTTTTTATTTCGTAGGCTACGAGCATTTAAGGATAGAACCTTCAAATTGTTTGTAATTGCGACACCTTCGCGAGCGCAGGGAAATTTGTGGAATTTACGCTGGGACCGTTCGAGTTACGGCAGCCTGAAAAGAAGACAGTATTATGAAATAGTCTTCCTAAACGCGCAGCTCCAACGTCATTAAGATGAAGTCCATCTCCGAGGAACAAGTCCCTCCTGCCGTAGAAACTGTTCCAAAAATTCGCAAAATGCACTCCTTCCTGTTGGCAAAGAGACTTTAGGTTATTGTTAATATAGGTCGCCTTGCTGTAGAAATCGTTACGTTGGATAATTCGAGGAAGTATACCTGTTAAAACAATCTTATTAGTTTTTTCCTTTAATCGCTCTAGTAAGTCCCTGTACCTAGCCAGCAGTTCTTCCGATCTAGAATTTAAAACGTTATTAGTACCGACATGAATAACATACGTTGTGTCCTCGAGGTACCGTCTGTAAATGGTCAACACTATTAGTTATATCCTCCACCCTTGCACCAGGGTAGCAGTAACGGCGCCTACGACGAGGGTTTCTCCCACAGAATTCCTCGAGCTGCCCTCGAACAATGGAATCGCCAACGAGTCGTATTTCCGGTTCATCAGCATCTTCGAAACCTAAAACAGAAAACTTATTGTTTGTTATTACTGGTAGACATGTCTTAGGTTTTCTCAATGGGGCTCCATTACGCACTCGAACGAAGGGTTGGGAACTAGGGGAAGAGAGAGGGCTATTAATACTATTTATATTATTAGTAGAAACTGAGGCAGGAGGGGTCGTAACTGGAGTCTCAAGGGATTCTAATTTTGCCGTCAGGAGCATCACCCTTTCTTCAAGCCTTACTCTGGCCTCCTTCTCACGTTCTAACTCGTTCCTCAGCACTTCCATGCTTGAGCACCACCTGCAAACTAACTGTTCATTATTATTAGCCATTGTAAACGCGTAAGCGGCAAATTTCCCTTCACAGCGACTGCAAGTACTTGACGGAGGTGCCATGTTTTTAATTAGTTAACAAAAAAAAACGAAAAAAAAAAACGAGCGTTTAGAAATTAATAAATTACAACGTAGGTCTACCGCGTTTTTGAAACGCAGAAACAGGTTCTTGTAACACAATTTTATACTAAATGAATATAGAATTAAGCTCCCGACAAAAGATCTGTAAAAGAAGAAGAGTATTTATAATACTTATCTGTCCGCGATTCGACCCGACTTTTTTCCTTTTTTTCACACGGTTTGTGACCACACTCTACCTGACCTCTCGAAGGAAGGAAAAATGAACCTTATGTCTACACGTTTTCTGATTGATTTGAAAACCAAACAAGGCAAGCCACGTTCAGTAGCCTTGGTTTGATCAAATAATATAGTAATGAATAACGTCAATAAATGAAATATATTCGTTAATGAATGATTAGTAGCACGAAGCAATTTAGTTAGGAATGCACCGAACACTATTTTTTTTAAAACACTTCAACGAAAACCACTTATTCAATTTATAACACTGGACACTCGATAAAACACGTCTGTTCATAAGGAAAGACTGATCACAACTGATTAGTCATGAGAAATAAGGATACAGATAATGTTAAATAAAATTTATTCTTTATTATGAAACAATTAAAAACGAATAGATAATGTATGTGAAAAAATGCCGTGTTTAAAATTTTAGATTGAAGGCGATT
The DNA here is from genome assembly GCA_023014485.1 of Bathynomus jamesi. Classification (NCBI taxonomy): domain Eukaryota; kingdom Metazoa; phylum Arthropoda; class Malacostraca; order Isopoda; family Cirolanidae; genus Bathynomus; species Bathynomus jamesi. The sequence goes on from JAJOZX010002858.1 coordinate 174,391, forward strand.
CCTTTCAGATAATCTATAATGGATCGGTTATCAACATCATCTACGATACTTTTAATACAAGCTACTGCACTCTTGTATTTTTTTCTTTGCGTATGAGAAGGATGACCAGCCATAGCTTGAGTAGCATAAACTTGTTGTATAGCTTGCTCCTTTTGAATGCACCTTATAAAAGCCCAAATACTTGGATGTGAACAACCAATATTTGCTTGGAAACTTCGGTGCTATCCTTCCACAGCATTGTTCGTCTTCGGTAATTCATCTTGCGCTCTTGTAAACATGTTCCAAAGGCTTACTTCAAATCTTGGAGGTCTTCGGCATCTTCGAGTTGGTCTTCCAATGTATGTGTCCTCGAAGTAGTCAACAACGTCATTTGCGACTTCAGGCAACGTTTCAGCTAGAATTTCAAAAGCTTCGATGACCTTGTCTGGGGGATAAAAAGCTAATGCTGAAATCATACGCATTTGCAGTGAAAATTTTGAGTCATTTTTATACAAATTTGAAAGGCCTGCTTCTTGAATTTTCTTATAAATATTTTGACTCAAATGAAAAAAACAACCCTTAACCTCTACCAGTGGGAAAACTAATTTGATGCTGTTTATCATAGCTTTTTCAAAATCGATCATGATACTTTTTGGATTCAAATTATTGCTTAATTTTTTCACTTTTTCGAGAAGTGATGTATAAATTGTTTCAGTTTTATTTGCAGAAGAGAATAAATGCAAGGAATCGCACGGCCAGCTATAAAAGCATGTATGGTGTATACTTGGTAGAACAAAGTAGGTGTGACACTAAATGTTCCATCCATGTACCAGTCTTGAAACTTTTCTAAGTATGATACATTTTGGAGAGTTCCAAATATCAAAATTCTTTGACCTATAGGGCCAGAATCATAAAGAAGAAAGTTTTCATTACCCTTTGTAAGCCTGTACGTTTCTGGAATTACAAGCTCTTTAGTATTCAATGGTATTGGAAGAGAGTTTTGATTTCATTGCCTACACTGCCTGAGATTCCTTCTCAAATGTTCCATTGTGGGTAAACTTGCTGCAGCACCTTCATCCATAGATTCAACTGTCTGCGAAATTATTTGCTGCGGGGTTTCATGGGTGATTTTTGTTCGATTTTTCATTTCTTGCAAAGCTTTAAGAGCTTCTATCCTACTTGCATCTGGTCCATGAGTATGCTCATTCACCGCACCGACAATTTCATTTCCTTTCACTTTAATCTTAGCTTTACATTGAGAAGTTGAACGGCGCTGTTCACATTCGTATGACTGTACATCGTTTGCTAAATTCTTTTGCTTCACATACACACGGCCTTCATAACAAATTTTCATTCCTCTTTTATTATACTTCACAAATTCCATGGGTGGTGTTCAAACGCTTTTAAAATTGAACCGTCACTTCTCTGTTCACTTCAGTTGGTGTTTTAATACTGGTAAACTAAACATGCATTCTTGCGTAAACTTAACATGTGAAGTGACGGTTGGTTGTAAATAGAACTAATAGAAGTGATGGTTGGTTCGTTTGTTAACCGTTCACTTGAGTCTGAGCAACAAGTTATGTCATTTCTAGATAATTTTTTATATGTTTCATGACTAATGGGGATTTATTTCTCGGGGGATATTTTCCAGGGGGATTTTTTCCTAGGGGGGTATTTTCCTCCGGGGGATCTTTTCCTGCAACGCATATATATATATAAAACCTAATATATATATATATATATATGTGTACAGGGTGTCCCATAAGTCCAGCATCATAGGAAAAATAATAAAAAAAGGCAAAACAAAAGCTTTTATTTACAGAACGTGCTCAATATGTCCACCATTGTTTTCAATACACAAATTCAGACGTGATACCCAGTCAGCAAGCACACGGTGAATGATGTCAGGAGTAATGGTGTTACATGCCCCGATAATGCGCTGCCGCAAATGTTCAACACTCCTAATTTTCTCTGCGTATACCAGCGCTTTCAAGTGGCCCCAGAGATAAAAATCTAGTGGCATGAGATCCGGGCTTCTAGCTGGCCATTCCACAGGCCCTCGACGTCCTATCCAATGACCAGGGAATTGTTGGTACAGGTATTCCCTTACTTGGGTGCTGTAATGTGCAGGAGCGCCGTCTTGCTGGAACCATGTTGGGAAATTTCCTTCTTCGTTCAAGACACTGGGAAATGCTTCTTCCTTGAGCATACGTAGGTAGGTGCCTCCAGTGACATGTTCATCGGAAAAGAGGAGGCCTATGATGCGATCCTTCCAAATTCCACACCATACCATCACCCGAGATGCATCTTGTTCCTTTGAAGAGGTATACCATTGAGGGTTGTTTTGAGACCAGTAGCGGGTGTTCTGTCGATTTACCTCACCATTTCCATAAAAAACAGCCTCGTCACTGAACAGAATGGTGGACGGGAAATTGGCATCCCCAGCATATTGTTCCGTAGCCCATTCACAAAATTCCATCCGCCGGTCGGGATCATCTTCGCTTAATTTCTGTAGGATCTGAAGTTTATATGGATGCCATTTGTGAGCCTGAAGAATGCGATGGATGCTACTTTTCGACACTCCTCTCTCGGCGGACAATCGCCGAAGAGACTTATTGGGATTTCTGTTAAAATGAGCCAGGATAGTAGTCGCTGTATCATCGTCAGTGGACCTCCTTGAAGGTCCACTGCGTGGTTTATCTTCTATGGATCCTGTTTCCTTAAACTTTGCAACAAGTCTGCTAACACAACTCTGTTATTGGCTCGCGGTCTGGATGCAGTCTGTTAAATTCAGCAGCGGCCTCTCTTTGACTCCGATTTCCTATGAGTAGAATTATCTGGATTCGTTTCTTGCTCACAGACATTATGGCCTGTAGAAAGAGAAAAATATAAATTATGGTTTGTAAAAATAGAAAAATATGAATTTCTCCCCTGTGTGTATATATATATATATATATATATATATATATATATATATATATATACAGGGTGGGCGGAAAGTAGCTCCCTAATTTAAATTACATATAAATTATGTATAAATTGTGATTCTATTGTTATATTGTTATGGTGTGTTCTCTAAAGTGGTACAATTGTAACGTTCATTTTTTTTTTTCATTTCAGATTGAAGGGTAACATGGCTGAGCGTTTAACACTGCAGGAGCGTGCCCAGTTGGCGGCACAGTACGAAGTTTGGCAATCTGTCGTTCGAGTTCAAAGATGGTGGCGGGCCATTCACGGACCACGTGCCCAAGTGGACCCGAAAACAATCAAGAACTGCCACTCGAAGCTCATGACCACGGGGTCTGTGGCAGATGTTCGAAGATGTGGTCGCCCTTCGACATCCAGGGCCCAGGAGACGGTGCAGGCAGTTCAGGAAATGTTCGCACGGAGTCCACGAAAGTCAACTCGCCAGGCAGCTCGGAAAGTGGACTCTCCCGCTACTCAGTGCGAACTGTGCTGAAGAAGGAGCTGAACTGGCGTGCGTGGAAGCCGCATTACTGCCAATCTCTCTCGGACGAGGACTGCGACATTCGCATGGAGTTCGGGGAAATCATGCTGGCTTGGCATGAAGACTGGCCCCATCTCTTCCGCAACATCCTCTGGAGCGACGAGGCGGTGTTCCACGTCGGAGGCTTTGTCAACCGCCACAATTGCCACTACTGGGCAGGAGAGGATCCCATGGTTAACGCTGAAAAACGGCAGAATCGGTTCAGTGTAACGGTGTGGTGTGGTATGACCTCAGATCAGGTTGTGGGCCCGTTCCTTCTGCGCAACACCATGAATGCTGAGCGGTACCTTGCTATGTTGCGAAACGAGGTCTGGCCGGTTGTCAGCACATGGGAGAACATCGACGATCTGATATTTATGCAAGATGGCGCCCCTCCGCACTTCGCTCTTGTTGTCCGTGAGTGGCTGGATGCCCACTTCCCTGGGCGTTGGATGGGTCGTCGTGGTCCACATCAATGGCCAGCCAGGAGCCCCGACTTGACACCGTGCGACTTCTTTCTTTGGGGGTGGGTAAAGGAAGAAGTCTACCGCACCAAACCGAGGACATTGGAAGAACTGGAGGACCGAATTCGGGAAGTCATGTCCTCCATCCCGCCGGAGTTCCTGCTAAAGTCAGTGGACGCCATTCCTGGGCGGCTCCAGAAGCTGGTGGAAAGAGTTGGAGCCCACATTGAATTTTAGAGAAAACCTACCATGTATGCCTACCTTTTCATATTATTTCTTCTGAAATAAATGGATAATATACGTATTTTTTTACCAATCCAAAATAGGGAGCTACTTTCCGCCGACCCTGTAATATATATTATATTATATATAATATATATATATATATATATATATATATATATATATATATATATATATATATAAAGTTGAAGTTTACGAGTCATCGGGCGGTAAATGTAGTGTATTCAGATTTTCAAAAAGCGTTTGACACCGTACCGCACAAAAGACTCGTTGAAAAAACTAAGGCTCGTGGAATAAGGGGTGTCGTAATAAATTGGATAGAAGAGTGGTTGCGAGGTAGGAAACAGAGGGTGATCGTTGATGGAGTGCAGTCTTCATGGGCTAATGTAGTGAGCAGCGTTCCTCAGGGTTCTGTATTGGGCCCCTTCCTTTTTTTTTGTATATATATTAACGATCTAGATATCGGCCTAGTCAGTACAGTTTCAAAGTTTGCGGATGACACGAAGTTGGGTGGTAGGGCGATAAATGACAAAGATAGAGGTAAAATCCAGGAAGATCTGAATAAAATCGTAGATTGGTCGGTCACATAGCAAATGAGATTTAACGTCGATAAGTGCAAAATTTACATAAAGGTTCGCGTAACAGTAATTTTGCGCATATTATGTCAGGGAAGGAGTTGCAAGCTAGATGAAAAAGATTTAGGAGTTATAGTCACTGGTAATTTAAAAGTAGCGAAACAAAGTACAGCAGCGGTCAATAAGGCGAACAACGTGCTAGGTTTTATAGCTAGGAATTTTGAGTACAAATTACGCGATATTATTGTTCCTCTTTATAAGTCATTAGTTAGACCTCATTTGGGGTACGCGATCCAATTTTGGAATCCGCATATGCGCAAGGACATAGACAAAATCGAAAGAGTTCAAAGACGAGCAACTAAGATGATTCCGTCGTTTAGGTCAAAGTCGTACGAGGATAGGTTAAAGAGTTAAAATTGACTACACTCGAGACTAGGAGGCTAAGGGGTGATCTAATCCAGGTTTTTAAAATTATGAATGGGTTCGATAACGTAGAGAGAGATAGCTTTTTCGAAATATCTCAATATAATAGGACTAGAAATAACGGGATTAAGCTGACACGTAGAAGGTTCGAGACAGTAGTCGCGAAAAACCTTTTTACGCATAGAATAGTAAATAGCTGGAATAGTTTGCCGGTAGAAGTAATTAGTAGCACGTCTTTAAACATGATTAAAAATCGATTAGACGCATATGTTGATAGATTAGGTATAGTTTAAGATAGTAAAATAATGTTTTTGTAGTTCGGAACCTACATAAAATTGTAGGTCCCCTTCGCCACCACGGAGGACATGCGCAGTACACAATTACAAACACGGTTAGGTAGACTAGCCATGAGTGGACCCTGGGGTCTTTGCTGGTCTGAAACATTCTATCATTATAATATATCTAAAGGGTGATCCAGAGAAATGGGACCCAAAAGAAACCCCTGTAACTCTGAAAGTATAAGTCCTTTTCTAAAATCATACGCATCATTCGAAAGAGGATAGTTACAAGTTTGTACAGGATTGTATAGGTTTTGACAATAAAAGACAAGATAAGATACAAAACAAAATAAAAGTGTTAGTTAAAACTAACCCTTCAAGATGACTGCATGGACTGTGGAACAGCTGCGTTTCATAACTGAGCAATATTATGAGCATGGAAGAAGTGTAGTTTCAGCTCAAAGATCTTTCAAGACAAATTTTCAGATGTCAAAATCACCTTCTAAGAAAGTAATCCGTCGGTGTGTCAGAAATTTTTCCCTAACTGGCAGCATTGGAAAAAGAAAACCAACTGGAAGAGTGCGCACAGCAAGGATAGACGAGATCATTAACAGAACTCATGAAATTGTACAGGATAATCCTAACATAAGCATCAGACGTGCTTCTCAGCTGTTAGGAGTTGGATATGGAACAACAACACACCGTATATTCAAGCAAAATTTAATGCTCTTTCCATATAAAATTCAAACAGTGCAACAACTAAACGATGGAGATTTCGCACGAAGACGACAATTCTGTCAATGGATCCAACAGAAGGTAAATGACACCACCAATTTTCTAGCGACTTTGATTATGTCAGACGAAGCCCATTTTCACTTGAATGGAACTGTAAACAAACAAAATTGTCGTTTCTGGGCAACAGAAAATCCATTGAATATTACCGAAGTCCCGTTGCATAGTCAGCGTGTAACTGTTTGGTGTGATCTTACTGCATCTCAGATCATAGGGCCGTACTTTTTCGAGGATTCCACCGGAAACACGGTCACTGTAAATGGTGACCGCTACGAAAAAATGTTGACCGATTTCCTTATTCCTAAATTAAGAGATCTTTGTCTAGAAAACCACTGGTTCCAACAAGACAGAGCTACCTGCCATACCACGAGGAACTGCATGGCAGTTTTGTGTCAAACGTTTCCAGGCGAGTTAATGTCAAGATTTGGAGACGTTGAATGGCCCGCAAGGTCTCCGGATTTTTCTCCCTTAGATTATTATCTCTGGGGATATTTAAAGAGTAGGGTCTACAGAAATAACCCAACGACCTTGCAAGAATTGAAGGCCGCCATCACAAATGAGATACAGGCCATACCACCGCACACTCTTGCAAAAGTGATGCAGAACTTACAAGCGAGAACACTGGAATGCTTGGCAACTAATGGAGCACATTTGAAAGGAGTCATTTTAAAAAATAAATATTTCATAATAAACTTGTAACTACTCTTTCGAATGATATATAGTTTTTATGAAAGGAATTAAATATTAAGAATATTTAGCTTTTTTTTATGGGTCCCATTTATCTGGATCACCCAGTATTAGGGTGTCCCAGCCGCACATGTGAAAATAAAAATTTGCAAGAGTCAAATCGCACACCCCTTTAATTAATTACACTTGAAGAAAGGAAAACATGGGCGAAATTTCATTGGCCTATTAGGAGGGGAAGGGTCCCCTCATTGACCTTGTTTATTTGACCCTATATGAACAAACGTAAATGCTCAGCATTAATCATTCTAGAATGGAAGAATGAAATGTAAATTCTTTCTAATGACTAAATTAAAGGAAATGGAAATTCTTCCTAATGGCACATTTCATTTTGGGGGACAGAGGATCTTTTTGTCTGCTGAGGGGAACTGCTGGCAGTGGTATTCAACGACTTGGTACACGAGCTGCCGTTCCTCCTCATTTTTTGTCAGGCCCTCGTTGAAATCTTGCGCCAGTTTCACCGCCCGTTCTGCCGCGTCGTTCACAGACTTCAACGATGGTGCACATCCTTCGAGATCTTTGGGGGTTTTTGAAACTGGCAGCTTCAGGCAATGAAAAAGGTTTTGAGTCCTTTTCGTGACCAAGGTGCTCAAATCTGACCATCTCACGGTCAAGACACTCTTTCCCTCCAGCCGACGCAGATCTTTTGGGTTTTCGGTCTTCTTGAGCAGGTTTTGGAGCATGGCCGTCTTCTCTGCATCGGTGGTTTTGGAGGAGAACATAGCGAGTCCGGCTAAATCTTCGCTTAGGTACCAGAGGTGGCCCCGGAATTTCGTCAATGCGGCGGTACCTACATCATGATCCACCGCCTTGTACCGCTCTAGGTCCTACAACAGCTCCAGGTCATTGACGGGCGTGTCCGCCGTCAATGGAGCCTCGAACCACCTCTGGAGGTAGATGGTGACGACAAAGACGTTTATCCTGCGTAGTGACCAGACCTCGTGAGCAGTCAGGTGGAATTGGCTTCGGAAGATGAACATCTTAAGACAGTAAATGCCTTTGGCCATCCACCTGGCCCGGTGGTATGCTCCAGGACGATTGTACCGGAGATCTCGTTTGCCATGACCATCGAGGAAGACCAGAGCGAGGATCAGGAACTCCCGGTAATCGTCTCTTGGGTGGCCAACTTCAAGCTGGTCTTCAATGAAGTGGACAATCTGCTCTTTTTTCAACGCCACCCATTCCGAAAGGATGTCGCTTGGGCCATCGCTGTTGAACGGAGAAGCCTGCTTCTGGTCGATGAACTCCCATTGGGATTTGAAGCGAGCGAACAGCGCAATTTTGGGGCCAGAAGACCTGAAGAACAGGTCAAAGACTGAAGTGATTACCAATTCCATCATGTGGTGTCTGCAAGCCAGGAAAAGAACGCGGCGGTCCATTTGGTCCTGGATAATCGTACAAGCGCCGCTGTGAATACCGGTATTCGCCGCTGTTGTGTCGAAGCAGAGACCAGCAATCCATGGTTGAACTTGCGGCCAATCGTCCAGCACCTTCAGAACAGCTCCAGCCATCCGCTGTCCCGTGCTGTCAGGGATTTTTGGGATCACCAACAACAACTCAAGATTCTTCCCGCTGACCAGCACTGGTATGCGATCCGATTTCCCTCCATCCGAATCAGGGAGGAGTTTGCCACCAAAGTGGACGACAAGTGGCGTATCAGGATTGAACTCGGTCTTGATTCCGGCTGCCAAGTTCTTCCTGGACTTCTGCCGTGAACGGTGAAGACTTGATTTGGACAAGGTGACCGAGGATAACAACTCCCACGGCAGCGAGTGCTGGAGCCACAATGTGCATCGCTTGGCATACTGAGGTTCCAGTTCGATCCAGGGCTGCAGCAAAATTGGGATATTGGATGATCCTCCTTGCCGACACTTGGCCGTCCTTGGGAGCGGATCGAGGAGCCGAAGGACCAGGAGAGGAATATTGGACATCATCATTGGATGCTTCTTCCATGGACTCCGAAGAAGAAGACCCACTTTTCACCGTTCCTTTTGCTTGCAGTGAGTCCATCTCTTCGCGGCTTTTCTTCTTCCTCTTCTCTTCAGCTGCTCGGCGTTTCTCCCGCTCCGCTGCCCTGCAAGCAAACTCCAGGTCCTCTCCTCCGATGTACATCTTCCGCACGGTTCGCTGGTCATTCAGAAAGTCTCGATCTTCGGGGACTTTGATGAGTTTCATGGCGTTGGCATGAGCTGTTTCGAACAGTGTATTCAGGTTGGCTTGGAATCCCTTTTCCCGCTCCAGTTGCTTCTCTCCCCCATGGTTTCGGTTTCTGGCAACCTTCTCGTAGTCCGTGGAGAGGGCCTTGATCCTCTCGACGCACTTGGGCTTGTGGGAGGTCGGAATAGATGCCCGAGCCCACACCGCCATAACCTCATCAGCTACCACATTGGCAGCTTCCGCCATGGACGTTTTTTTCTTCCGAGTGAAGAACAACAGACGTCGAAGAACATCTCCCACTGTCGGGAGTTGACACAGCTTTTCCAGGGGTTCATTTCGCAACACCCCCACCAACCACACAGTCTCCTGCTTTCTTGTATCCATAACCTGAAAAGAAATATGCTACAATTAGTATAAGGTAGAGAGTAGCCATTCAGCAACAGTAACACATGGTTTGAGGGGACCCTTAAAATTAAAGAACACGAATGAAATTCATCTTGCTGGCATGTTTTCACGAGTGGAAGAAATTAAGGGTGTGTGCATGACAAACTTCAGGAACAAAAAAAATTGGGACACTCTACCCAGTATATATATATATGAATTAACTCAGAATGGTCCACTGAGTTTTTTATGATACACACAGACCGTGCATGGAACAAGGAACTCTTCTGGGATAATTAAATCCACTATATTCCGAATAAGTAATGGTAAATGACAAATACCATAGTTTTTCTTTTTCATGATGCTAGCCCGACGTGGGCAACGGGTCACTCGCAAAGAGGTGCCATAAATATAGCTTCCCTCACCAGCTATCTGCAAAGCAGACAGGATCCAACTTTGGGACAGGACCTAGGGTTTAAAGCAGTCTAGCCCTGCTACATTTAGAACCTCAATATAAGCAAAAGACTCGCTGCCTTCACGTCAGATTGAATACATCAAAAAGGGGTAACTATTATATTTTTAGCCAAAAACCAAAAACTTAAACCTCAACTGGCAGAATTGAGCGTCCACTTTTCAAGGCACATAACATGTCCGTTTCAAGATCCGTTGCCCACGTCGGGCTAGCATCATGAAAAAGAAAAACTATGGTATTTGTCATTTACCATTACTTATTCGGACTATAGTGAATTTAATTATCCCAGAAGAGTTCCTTGTTCCATGCGTGGTCTGTGTGTATCATATATATATATTATATATATTACGTTATGCTACTTTATGAGGGTTTGATCGACGGTTCAGGATCGACCTGCGGTCGACCCCTCTGCAGCATCCAGCCTCATTTGCGGGATTATATATATAATAATTATGCACACACACACACACACACGCATGAAAAAATAAAAAGCGATTTCAATGCCTTTCGCATATTAAACACCTCATCAGGTAATGATGAGGTGTTTAATACACAAAAGGCCTTGGAATTGCTTTTTATTTTTTACCCTGTGGATGTGCATCATTTATTACTTCCCCGTGTTTAATTGTGGAATTCATTATATATATATATATATAATATATTATATATACACACACACACACACGTGTGAAGTTTGTTTTTGTTTTTTTCTTTTTCTAAATAGATTTTTTCCAGGAACATATCGATCCCCGTTTTGTTTGTTTACGTTTATTTTAATGTTCGAAAGTAATTTTATTTAAAATACGAACCTAAAAGTAATTAAATAATGTAAGAAAAAAAGCCCTTCTTCTGTCATATCTCAGGATCATATTAATTCTTACTGTTCAATGTACAAGGTGTCCAAGAAATAACGGTTCACAATTGTTTCCTTTTCACATCCATACAATATACAGAGGAGTGACAAAAGTAAATAGATACCTTCGGTTTTTCCAGTTTTTATTTCTTAATAAAAGTCAATAAGTAATAAAAGATTTATTGGATCAATATATTTAAAATGTTTTTGTTGTCCCCCTTTGCATTCTGTAAAGCTGACACGTTCTGCCATTCCACTGATGAGCTTTGCCATTTGTTCTTGAGGACAATCATCATGGTGTCTATTTACTTTTGCCAACCCTATATATAAAATATATATCAAAAATATATATATATATATATATATTTTTTTTTTGGCTTCTACCTTGTGGTGAATGGACGTGTTGTGTCTCTGTATTAACACCCAAATAAAAAGGGAATAAACTACTCGGCGGTTTATTCTGTTCACACCCGAGAGTGGAGAAGTATCAGTGAATCCGTGCATATAATATATAAAGTGAAATTCATTAAAACTAAAAAAGTGCAATACAGTTTGCATAATTTATCACCAGTTTTAACGTATATATTTAAAACGAAATACGGTTGGCATTCGAGAAAGTTTGAAACAAGGCAGGAAAAAGGTCATAAAACGCAAAGGTCAGGAAACCTCGAAAAACCATCGACCATCGAAAGGAAAGAAATAGAAATGAAAATAAATAAATAAAGAAAGAATTTGTGTGGATATTTCTTTTTACGCTAATTAAGGAATAGCATGGCTATGGGTCCAAATTCTCATTTAATCTGCAATTTGTGTAATCTGGAAACAACGGAAAACACGGCGATTCGGTGTGATTTCTGTCAACGACTGCAAGACTTTATCTGCATGAATTGGAATGATACGGAAATAACTCTTGTCTCGAACGCGAAACACGTCGTGGGGATCAAATTTCTATGTGGCGCATGTACAGAGACGGTAAATTCATTCGTGATATTTAAAGAAATGGAGATAGCAAACTCGAATGTTACAAAAAAGAATGAAATAATGGGGACACAAGGGTCCGGAAATGTCCCAACGAAAAACCGGGTGGATGAGAGAGAGGACGAAATAACGAATAACAGCATAATAACGAACAACAATTTAATAACGAATAACAATATAAACAATATAATACGGAAGGAAGACATAGATGAAAGAAAAGAAATAAGTAAAAGTTGCCAAGGAGTGAAACTGTCCAACGAGCGGAATGATAAAAACATAATAACTAAAAACGTAGAAAATAAACAGCCAAAGAAAAATAATGATAATACCAAAATTAAGAACTTTAAAAATAATAAGAAAACAAGAAGTAGAAGCGTAGAAAATCGTATGTAAATACTACGCGAAAGGGAACTGCAGATATCGGGATGGGCAATGCATATATGCACATCCCAAATTATGCAACACGCATTACACAAGTGGATACTGCAAATTTGATAAGAAATGCAAGTTCCACCATCTTACGGTCTGCAACACCTATGCAAGATATGGGAGTTGCAAATACGGAAAAAAATGCCGTTACCACCACCCTCAAAGGAACGCAACGAGTGAACAGGAAAAACGAACATCAAAGAAGGGTACCAATTTTTTAGAAGCAGCCAACACAATTCAGTTGCTAAATACTAACCAATAATTACAAAATCAGCTGACAAATATAGGAATCTGAGAGCCGGACAGCAGACACGCACAAAGACAAAGATAAAAAGAGACAAATTCTCGGAGGACCACAAGGCAACGAAACCGGCAACACCATTGGAAAACGAATCGGAACCACCTGTATGCGAAAACGATAGAGAAAAAATAAAAATAACACCGGTCTGCATGAAAATCGATTTCTTTATTTTGAGTTGTGATTCTGAAGCAGTTCGCTGCGCTGAATTAAAAAATGCTACCAGTTTTTTTCTATCACCCACAGTTTTAAAGTTATTAGCAAAACAATTTTGGGGCGTTTTGTAATTTTTTACCTTTTTTATCTTTAATTAATTTCGTTTTTTCATATTTTTCAGATAGATAATTCTAACATTACGTCTTTAAAATTTTAATAATGGCTTCTAGAGGATGTACCCATAGTCCAGACATATTTTGTTATATTTGTGGTTGGTATGTTGCTGTAAAACAAAGGACAAATGTAACGACCTTCATTAAGAGAGCTTATCATGCTTATTTTGGAATTAAATTAGGAGATCAAGACAAAAGTTGGGCTCCACACAAGGTTTATTTTACGTGTGTTGCGGCACTAAGGAATTGGAGCAAAGGTAAAAAGAAAAGTTTGCCATTTGGGATCCCTATGGTATGGCGCGAGCCTAGAAACCATACCGACGACTGCTACTTCTGTTCTTGCAATGTTAAAGGTTATAATGCAAAGAATAAAGAGAGCCTTCAATACCCAAGTCTCCCATCCGCAATAAGGCCAGTACCCCATGGTCCAGAAGTTCCTATTCCCGGCCCACCCGAGAGTCTGGATCAATACAATTCAGATTCTGATTCAGCTCCAAATCCAGACAATGATGATGTTTATGAACAGCCAACAGCTGACCGAGATCCTGAACCATTAACCCAAGCTGAACTAAATGACTTAGTCAGGGATTCGAATCTGCCTAAGGACTCTGCAGAACTTTTGGGGTCTAGATTGCAGAACAATTTATTGGCATCCGACACATACTTCGCTTGGTACAGAAATCGTGAGAAAGATTCGTGCCTTTTTTCGAAGAAGATGGTCCTTTGGTATTTTTTTATTCTTTCATAAACAAGCAATATGCTTGTCCAAGAGCTAGGAGCTATTTAATTCTGCTTTAATTAGGTTTTACTATATCACCTAAAGATTTTGTGCTACAAGGGGTGTTGTAATACCTCATCTGTCCCCAAATGTTAACCACCCATTGATGGGAGGGGAGAGAGTATTTTGCTGGGAACGGGACTGGTTGTTATATATATTTACCCTACATTATTATGTAAGCGTTACTGTAGTCTATAACAACAAAATTTATGGTTCAGCATATGCAATCCAATGTTGGTCTCGATAAGATGGTTCACATTTGGGGATGAATGGGGGATTTATGACACACCCTGTAGTAAGAAAACCATACGTGATAGGGAAAAACTAACTATATTTTTGAGATCAGCGCACTCAAATTATATAGAATCACCAACTAGTTTGTAAAAATCGATCGACAAGTTTTCAAATGTGTACTGGTGTAATCCAAGCCAACATTCAGGGCCTTAAATCAAACCATTTTTCGGACAAAGTTTTATACCTGAAAGGACTCATGAAAGAAGCCGGAGCAGACTTTATATGCCTCACGGAAACTCATCTAAAGGACTGCCAGGCGAACCGTGAAAATTGTGAGTCCTGTATTGACAAAAAAGAAATACAAATTGACAACTATAACATCCTCCGAGCCGACAGAACAGTGATACGTAAAGGAGGATGTGCTATTTACACACGCGAAAGGCATAGGGCAGAAATGACTAAGTACCTCAAATAGCTACGTAGAATGTGTAGCAGCAAAAGTTATAAAAATAAATATGGTACTAATTGTAATGTAACACGCCAACTTCAAAATTTTCAGATTCCATTACAGAGGTAAGAAACTGGGTAAAAGATCTACACTCTCCAACCCCAAATATTTTTCTCTGTGGTGATTTTAGTTTTCCATTCATGAAACATAAACGGATAGGAAAAATATATGTATACACCAGGACAAGGGGGGCACACGAGAAGACCAGGAATAGGTAAAAATGCTACTAGCTCTAGCTGATGAATTTATGTTAACGCAAGAAATAACAGAAAACACAAGAAAAAATAACTGCCTAGATTTGGTATTCACAAACAGCAATCTACAGTAATTGGTAATGTAGAAATATCCCCAACTATGATATCGGACCACATCATTGAAATAACAACTAATATAAAGGCAACAGGAAAGGAAAGAACACGCACAACAGAAAGAAGCAAATTCAAAATTTTTTATTTTCACTCCAAAGCTATAAACTGGGAAAATGTTACATCCAGCATGGAAGTAATAGATTGGAAAACCATTCTCGAGGCCAAGACAACGGAGGAGATGCTAATGACTTTTGAGGAGAAGACGTTAGAAATTGTGGAAAAACATGTTCCAAAAATACAACAAAGAGGAAAGACAAGCAGGTTCGAGAGACAAAAGAGGGCATTGTTTCGAAAGAGAAAAAGAGTGACTGCAAAATTAAGTAACTGTAAAGATAACATCAGAAAAATATTAAATGATAAACTACAAAGTATCGATGACGTCATACAGGAACTAATTGAGAAACATACAGAAAAAGACGACGACGCTATAGAAGCGATAAAGGCTAACTCAAAGTATAATTTCTATAATTTCGCAAAAAGAAAGTCGAAAAACCATGCGACTATCGGACCTCTGAAAAACGAGAACAGTGCTTTATCGGATGATCTAACAGAAGTATCTGAAATATTAAGAGCTCAGTACGAATCATCTCTCAGTATCCCAAAAACTGACAAATTGATATGCGATAGAAACGCGTTCTTTGAAGAAGAACCACAAGGGGAAAGTATAACGGATTTCGACTTTACGACGGATGATATTACACAAGCCATAGGGAAACTAAAAACACACTTAGTAGCAGGACCGGATAAATGGAATGCCACACTGATCAAAAACTGCAAGAATGCAATCGCTGAGCCCCTATACTGGATATGGACACGATCACTAGACACGGGAGAAATACCGGGCATCCTGAAGAGCGCGAACATAGTCCCAATATGTAAAGGAGATCGATCCGAGGCCGAAAACTATAGGCCAGTGTCGCTTACATCTCATCTCAGTAAAATATTTGAAAGAATAGTTAGACAGAAATCTGACTTTTTGGAAACTCAGAAAAAATTCAATGATAACCAACATGCGTTTCGGTCAGGCAGATCATGCCTATCACAACTAATGGAACACTACAATAACATTACTGATGCACTTGAAAGTAATGAAAACTATGATGCACTATACACAGACTTTGCTAAAGCGTTCGACAAGTGTGACCATGGAATCATTACCGTATATATAAACTGAAATATATGGGAATAACAGGAAAAGTAGGGAAATGGATATATAATTTCCTTAGTGAGCGGCGGCAAATCGTTACAGTACAAGAAGTATCTTCATCAGAATCAGAGGTCCTCAGCTCAGGACCACAAGGAACAGTATTAGCTCCACTACTCTTCATAATCATGCTAACTGACAGAGATGAGGACGTTACCAGAGACAGCACAGTAACACCCTTTGCCGATGACACAAAGATCAGTAGAAAAATAAGAAACCCAGAATATATAGGATCTCTACAAACCAACATAAACAGACTCTACAAGTGGACGGAAGACAACAATATGAAATTTAACACAGAAATTTCAGCTGTTACGGTACGGAAAAAGAGAAGACCTAAAATCCATGGAATATTATACCCCAAATGGACAGGAAATTCAGAGAAATTCTAGAGCAAAAGATTTAGGGCTTGTAATGACAGATGATGCGAAATTTGAAACACAAAATAAGATAGCAGTGAACAGAGCAAAGAGAATAACGGGGCAGATATTGAGAACCTTTAAACGAAGGAATAGGAATGTAATGATTCCTCTACTGAAAACACTGATCATAACCAAATTGGAATACTGCTCGGTCCTAACATCCCCATCTAAAAAAGAAGACATTAGACAGCTGGAATGGATCCAGAGAAGCTTCACAGCCAAGATCAACGGGTGCAAAGAACTAAATTACCGGGAAAGGTTACGCGAACTAGACCTATATTCATTGGAAAGGAGAAGAGAGAGATACACCATTTACACTTGGAAAATAATGGAGAAACTAGTCCCTAATCTTACTCTGAACCCTGTAATTCCCGAAACAACGGTGGAAAGTAGAAACGGTAGACTGTGTCGTATTCCCAAATTAAAGGCTAGACAGGGAACATCCTCAAGCCTGAAAGAAAATAGCTTTTTTGTGAGAGGACCAAAAACTGTTTAATCAGCTGTCGAAAGACTTAAGAAACACGAAGGGAGTTGCAGTGGACATCTTCAAAAGAAGATTAGACGCCTGGCTCAGACCAATCCCCGATGAGCTGGGCGTACCTGGGTATGTGAAGCGGAGAGCACAAGAAACCAACTCATTACTTCACCAGGCCAACTGGAGAACCTTTGTAAGGTTGTAAGGTAAGGTGTGTGTGTGTATATATATATATATATATATATATTATATATAAGAAAAATTACTAATAATTATTTTTGAAGCATTGTTCCTGGGACACCCTGTGCATTTAATAATTATTTCATACTAATAAAATAAGTAGGTACTTTGCTAACAGTAAAAAGCTAAGTACAGTAATTACTGTTGTCATTTTGTGTAGATAGATAGATAGAATAACCTTTATTAATAATAATAAAATAAATAAATTTTTTCAATTTACAATGACATGAATAATTGTGAAGCTCGACTATTTATTTTATTTAATTTGGCCCTTAAGCCTTAGGCTTTACTGGGCTCTTATTAAATATAAGCAGCTAGTTGTTATAAATTTATAATAATAAAGAAATAAATAAATAAGTATTATTAATAGTTAAAACATGTATTACAATATTAAACAATATTAATGGACAATATTAGTGGACATTAATCCTAGGTTTTTGTATATGTATAGTATAAAGTAATTTACCTACAAACGTTTTTTAGTTGGATATCAATAAGTACGTTAATATAATCTACCATGATATGCTCAGATTTTGAACATGGCATACTTTTCTCTCCCTGATTGCTACTAAATATAAAAAAGGCAGTAAAAATACAATATTAGATATTCTCAAAGGCAGTGTTTCTCAACTTGGGGGTCGCGGGAAGTGCTCAGGAGGTTGGGGGTTCATGAGTTTTCAAAGAAAATCAGTCTACATGGAATACTGAAGTCTATTTTCCCAGCGAAAATTACGAAACATGTATATAAAATCAGACGGACTATTTTTTAAGTGAAAAAGAAGTTGAGGTTATTTTCTTTCAATGAAAACACATCGTAATGTAATGATTCATACATGTGTGACGTTTCATCAATTTACGTAGCGCAGTTAAAATGGTGTGGCATGGACGTCCATTTGACTTTTGACATATTTGTAGCCGTAACTTTTGATAGAGAAACCTAATTCTTGCTCGTAACACATCATTTGTCATGATCCATAAGTGTCATGTTTCATCAACTTATGTTAAGCGATTCAAAAGCTATAGCCCAGACACGAAAGTGTGACGAGCAGACAGACAGACGGAAGGACACGAGCAATCCAGTATAGCCCCTCCAAATTTATTTGTTCGGGGCCATAATTAATCTAGTTCATACAAATTTTTATATACCGTGTATATATATATATATATATATATATATCGGCTATTGATTGGTGGCGCGGAAAACGCAGTTTAATAATAAACAGGAACACCAGAGAAAATACAAACATCCTTCAAGGTTTAATAATACCAACGTTTCGGAATGCACTAATTCCATCTTCAGGGCTAAAACAATAAAATGCCAAATCACATACAAAATACAATTTGCTTAATAACAATTTAAAATAAACTTAAAAAATTATAAAAAGTAGCTAATTAAATGTAAAACAGTAAAACATTAAAACTAAAAGGTAAATAAATGTGAAGTTAAAAAGTTAAAATTATAAAAAGTAAAAGCATTAAAACTGAAACGTAAATAAAATAAACTAGTACCTTAACCAAAACACAGCAGATCTATCGATGATTCGTCAGAATTTAGGTCTGGTTTTAGTTTATAAATAAACAGAGACTCCATAATTTTAAGCTTAAGGTCAGAGCTTCCGGCAACAAGAATGGCGAAATTAGAATGTGAAATTGGGTGGTTATTGTTGTGCGAGTGATTACGTATGAGAGAATTAGGTGGTTTGCCAAGGGGTAAATTTGTACGGACCGATTTACCGAGATGTTCGTAAATACGGGATTTTAAATGTCTTTTAGTTTTACCTATATATGACCCCATAAAGTGGTCACACTTGTATTGATAAACTATGGATGACTTAAGAAGTGTAGGAATAACATCCTTGTATTTAAATAAATGGTAAATCGATTTAGACGGGGTGAATATAATTTTTATACATAGTTGTGGGTAGAATTCCTTGAGCAATTTTAAAAGTTTGTTTCTAATGTTAAAACTTGAGGTTCCCATATAGGGCAAAGTGAAATACAGAATATCTTTGGGGACTGTAATTAAGTCTCTAGTTGTAGGGCTTATTAGTCTATTTAAGGTTCTGCCTATTGTAGTCTCCACCAATCTAGAAGGGAAATTATTCTTGGCAAGGAGTTTTCGGATGAAATCTAGTTCATCGTGTAGTTTAAAGTAATCTGAACAGATATTGAAAGCTCTATTGGTCAGAGTCGAAATTAAATTTCGTTTGAAACCTAAAGGGATAAAGGAAGAAAAGTTCGTAGTAAGATTGGTGAATGTCGGCTTTCGGTAAACAGAAGTTTCAAAAGAGGAATTAGTTTTTATTATCTTAATGTCCAAAAACTTCTGTTTACCGAAAGCCGACATTCACCAATCTTACTACGAACTTTTCTTCCTTTATCCCTTTAGGTTTCAAACGAAATTTAATTTCGACTCTGACCAATAGAGCTTTCAATATCTGTTCAGATTACTTTAAACTACACGATGAACTAGATTTCATCCGAAAACTCCTTGCCAAGAATAATTTCCCTTCTAGATTGGTGGAGACTACAATAGGCATAACCTTAAATAGACTAATAAGCCCTACAACTAGAGACTTAATTACAGTCCCCAAAGATATTCTGTATTTCACTTTGCCCTATATGGGAACCTCAAGTTTTAACATTAGAAACAAACTTTTAAAATTGCTCAAGGAATTCTACCCACAACTATGTATAAAAATTATATTCACCCCGTCTAAATCGATTTACCATTTATTTAAATACAAGGATGTTATTCCTACACTTCTTAAGTCATCCATAGTTTATCAATACAAG
Source organism: Bathynomus jamesi (assembly GCA_023014485.1). Lineage (NCBI taxonomy): Eukaryota > Metazoa > Arthropoda > Malacostraca > Isopoda > Cirolanidae > Bathynomus > Bathynomus jamesi. Next base: position 194,298 of record JAJOZX010002858.1, read on the forward strand.
TGTGACCACTGTATGGGGTCATATATAGGTAAAACTAAAAGACATTTAAAATCCCGTATTTACGAACATCTCGGTAAATCGGTCCGTACAAATTTACCCCTTGGCAAACCACCTAATTCTCTCATACGTAATCACTCGCACAACAATAACCACCCAATTTCACATTCTAATTTCGCCGTTCTTGCTGCCGGAAGCTCTGACCTTAAGCTTAAAATTATGGAGTCTCTGTTTATTTATAAACTAAAACCAGACCTAAATTCTGAAGAATCATCGATAGATCTGCTGTGTTTTGGTTAAGGTACTAGTTTACGTTTCAGTTTTAATGCTTTTACTTTTTATAATTTTAACTTTTTAACTTCACATTTATTTACCTTTTAGTTTAAATGTTTTACTGTTTTACATTTAATTAGCTACTTTTTATAATTTTTTAAGTTTATTTTAAATTGTTATTAAGCAAATTGTATTTTGTATGTGATTTGGCATTTTATTGTTTTAGCCCTGAAGATGGAATTAGTGCATTCCGAAACGTTGGTACTATTAAACCTTGAAGGATGTTTGTATTTTCTCTGGTGTTCCTGTTTATTATATATATATATATATATATATTCCTCCCTAAGAACAAAATGAAACTCAAAGAATTATTTAAGACTAACAGTGCAGATTTTAATATATATCTGTAGACTGAACACATAAATAAACTTTATTTGTAAACTTAAAAGAGAATAAAATTTATAATATAAATTTATTGAGAGGATAATAAAGTTACAAATAAAGAAACAAACCGACGACACAGAATAAATTCAATATACGGTCTCATGTCTTCTTAAAAGACAACTCAAATTTCGGTGCAATAAAAACATTCTATTAAATTAATTTATATACAAGTTATCGAGGCATAACGAAGAAGAATAAGAAAATTTTTCACAAAGGAAATTATTTTCAAAACTTGTATAATCCCCCCCCAAAAAGGTTAAATTAAATTAAGATTATTTGTAATAATACTCGTACCATGTACGATTTTATATATATATATATATATATATATATATATATATATATATATACGACATTGAAACATTATTCCAGTGGGCAGAAGACAACAATATGAAGTTCAACGAAGAAAAATTCCAACTTCTAAGATATGGTAATAACAAAGAGCTACAGAAAAAAGGGTACAAAACTCCGCAAGCCAAACAGATAACACCAAATCCACAAGTCAGGGATCTTGGAGTAATAATGTCGTCGGATGCGGAATTCAGAGAGCACTATAAAATCAAAATCACAACGGCTAGAAAAATAATGGGAATCATCTGGAGGAGCTTCCGCAGCAGAAAAGCAAACATCATGCTCAAATTATGGAAGAGTCTAGTCCTACCAATAATTGAGTATTGCTCAGTACTCACAAGCCCACACAGAAAAAGAGACATTGCGAGCATTGAAGCTATACAAAGGACTTTTACGTCTAAGATAGAGGAAACGGAAGGTGAAGACTACTGGTCTCGACTACAATCCCTGGAACTCTACTCTCTTGAAAGAAGGCGAGAGCGGTACACAATAATATACATATGGAACATACTTGAGGGCACTGTCCCTAACCTCAGAAATGAAGTAGAAACAAACTGGAATGAGAGAAGAGGCAGATTTTGTACGGTCCCAGCTGCGGTGGGACAAGGAGCCATGAAAACGAGGATGGAAAATACCCTCAGAATACGGGGCCCAAAGCTTTTCAATGTCCTTCCAAAAGAAGTGAGGAATCTCCAGCACACCAACCTGAATAACTTCAAGAACCAGCTGGACAGATTCTTGTGCAAAGTCCCTGACCAGCCATGCGTGGCTGGCTACGAGGGCAGGAGGCGATCAGAGAGCAATTCCTCCTTCACCAAGTCCCGCAAATGAGGCGGGATGCTGCAGAGGGGTCAACCGCAGGTCGATCCTGAACCGTCGTTCAAACTCAACAAAAGTAATATATATATATATATATATATATATATATATATATATATTCGAAGTCCGAATAAAAGCGGTATTACAGTAAAAATCCTGCAGTTAATCAGTTTTAAACGGTGCCGATATTGTGAGTTAATTGATAGTACATAGTGGTATTTCTTTTTAAAAAAGTAAAAATCGCGGCATATACCAAAAAAAGTAAATAAAAACAAAGTGAATTAATATATACAGCATTTGTTTTTTTTTTCCGAGAGTCTCTTTGTGAGGAAAGTTTTGTTTTTGAAGTGCCCCAAATATCCTCTCATTATCCCCCGCAGCCACAGTCGAGAGGACCAATCAGTGAGAAGTATACAGCGTGCCACATCCCCCATCCCCCGCCCCCGGAGTAACGGAAAATTCTTTCCCTCACCCAGCTTGAGTCATCCCCCACCCAATACCTCCCATAATACCCCTTTTTGATTCACTTCACCAACATGGAAATTAATACATACCCGCAACTCTGTGGTATCTGTAAGGATGCAACAGATGAGACAGGGGCGATGAGGTGTGATTTTTTCCAGCTACTTTTTGATTTTAAATGCCTAGAATGGGGAGATGAAAAGATCTCCCTTATAACGAACGCAAAGCAGTTTAATGGTCTAAAAATTTTCTGCGAAAACTGCTTGACCGAATTAAACTCTTTTACAGTATTTAAAGCAGAAAGAGACTACGAGAAGAGAATGAAAGAGGAAAGTGGGAACAAGGAACAGTGGAAAACGGAAGAAACGGAGAAAGTCGAAATAGAAAAAAATCAAATACCGTCACAAAACGAGGCCGAAAAAACACAGGTGACAAAGAGTGTAAAGACAACACACAACATAAGGGCAACGAAGGACACAAACACAACTAGCACAAATAGGACAAGACAAGAGGGCAGTCAAGAAAACGGAGTGAAACTGTGCCCCAATAAGGAGCAAAAAACAAAGGCCAAGAGTAAATATGGGGAAGGAATTATATGCACGTATTATATAAAAGATAATTGCAGATTTAAAAGAGGACAATGTATATATGAACATCCCCCAATATGCAATTTCTTCTATAATAATGGTCATTGTAAATTTGGAGACGGATGTAAATCCTACCATCCAGACATCTGCAGGACTTACGCAAAATATGGAACCTGCAAATTCGGGAAAAAAATGCTACAATCAACATCTCCCGACGGACTCAAAGAACAAAGGAAAAAGTTTAAATGACAATAGGAATAACAACAATAGGAACACAACAAGCGAACAAGAAAATTTTTTCAACATCGCGGACACGTTACGGATGCTAAAGGTCATCCACATGCAGTTGATACAGCTGGAAACCCCCGAGCCAAACCGCTACCGGGCAAGAAGCTACCAGTACAAGTAGGCGGAAACAGATCTCTCTCGGAGAATCATAGGGCAACGAATCAAGCGATATCGAAGGAAAACGAACTTGAAATGCGCAAGGGGCAACGAAAAACAGAGAACATAAAGATTGCCCTGGCTAATATTCAAGGAATAAGACCAAACCAATCACTCAATAAGGTTTCGTACCTGAAAGGATTTATGGACGAAACAAGGGCGGACATCGCATGCCTCATAGAAACTCATCTTAAAGATTGCCAAGGAAATTGTGAAAACTGTGAACATTGTATTGATAAGAAAGATAAATATAGAGGGCTTCAACTTACTAAGAGCGGATAGAACGACGAGACGTAAAGGTGGCTCTGCTATATATGTACAGGAAGGTCATATGACAGAAACGATAATAAGTAAATCAAACAGCTATGTGGAACTCCTAGCAGTGAAAATAGAAAAACTAAACGTGATAGTAATAGTCATCTATAGACCTCCAAGCACCCCAAACGAAAAATTCTCGAAGGCCATTGATGACACCAGAAAGCTAATAAAGGCCATAAACCCTCCATCCCCCAATATAATGATCTGCGGAGACTTTAACTTCCCATTTATAAAATACAAAAAGGTGGATAGGAATATATATATTCGCCAGGACAAGGGGGGCATAAGAGAAGACCAAAAGCAAGCAAAAATGTTGATGGCTCTCACAAATGAGTTTATGCTGACACAGGAGATAACAGAAAATACCAGAAAAAATAACTGCTGGATCTGGTATTCACGAATAGCACGAACTTGATTGCTGATATAAAAATAACCCCAACCATTATCTCAGACCACAACTTAATCGAGATATCAACAAATATGACGACAGCATTAAAAGACAATACAAATATTGAGGAAAGAAGTAAATTCGGGGCCTTTAACTTAAACTCCAAGACTATAAATTGCAAAGCAATCAGATCGCACGTGGCCCAAATAGAATGGAGAACAATTTTCGAGAACAAAACAACTGAAGAAATGCTAACAACCTTGGAAGAAAAAACGCTGAGAATTTTAGAAAAATATGCTCTGCTCACAGCCAAAAGGAAAGAGCTGGCTAGAGAGGCAAAAGAGAAGACTTTTCCGCAAAAGAAAGAGAGTGGAGGCGAAGTTAGGCAACTGCAGAGATAATGACATGAAAGCAATAAAAGAAAAACTGGAGGGTATCGATAGGGAAATACAAGCCCTGATTAAGGACCATACAGAGAGGGAAGAGGAAAAGGCAGTAGCAGCAATAAAGGAAAATCCAAAATACTTCTATAGCTATGCAAAAAGGAAAACAAAAACGCGCGCCGCTATTGGGCCCTTAAGGACGAGAAATAATGAACTAACGGACGATCCAAAATAAATATCTGATACATTGAGAGCTCAATATGAATTAGTTTTCAGTACCCCAAAAAGTGACAAAGCGATACCCGACATAAATGCATTCTTTGAAGATGAATTGCAAGGAGAGTATATAACAGACTTTGATTTTACACCAGAAGATGTAGCGAGAGCTATAGGACAAATGAAACCACATTCAGCTGCAGGTCCGGACAATTGGAACGCATTATTGATTAAAAACTGTAAAAATGAAATAGCTACACCTTTATACTGGATATGGAGAAGATCCCCAGACATTGGGGAAATACCGAGCATCTTGAAAAGAGCAAACATTGTCCCTATATATAAAGAAGGGGACAGATCTCAAGCAAAGAACTATAGGCCAGTGTCATTGACGTCCCACCTCACCAAAGTATTTGAAAGAATAATTAGAGAGAAAATTTATGACTTCCTGGAGACACGGGAAAGATTCAACGAAAATCAGCATGGATTCCGATCAGGTAGATCATGCCTATCACAACTAATAGAACACTACAACATTCTAGATGCATTGTAAGGCAATGACAACTACGATGTTATATACACAGATTTTGCTAAAGCTTTCGACATAAGCACACCGGACAAAAAATTAGTCACCCCTCTCAGAATGTACCTAATAACGTGTGACGGCGCCTCTGGCCTTGATAACCGCACGAATCCGGCGAGGCAGAGACTCTACGAGGTTGTGCATGTACTGAACATCGATTTGCTGCCACTCGTTCATCAGCCGGTCCCGAAGTTCCGCCAGAGTCCGTGGGTGTCTATTCCTGCGCTTCACTTTCTGTTTCGAGCCTGAACAACACCTTCGACGCATTCAGGATTAAAGGCTTCATTGGACCTGCGATGTACTCGTCGCCTCCCATCATTGGAGAACAAACAAAAACGGGACTCATCGGACCAAATTACACGTTTCCAATCTGCCGCAGTCCGGTTTTTGTGCCTCTGAGCCCATTTATAACGTGCCAATTTGTGACTTGCTGTTAACAGCGGCCTCTTCCGTGGTACCCTGCTCCAGATGTCCATCGCATGCAGTTCTCGTCGCAATGTCCGTTCGGAAATTGGTCGCTGGAGAACCTCATTGGTTTCTTGGAGCAATTGTTCTCTGGTTTGAAAACGATTTGCAGTTACTAGACGAGAAACATGGCGGCGGCCCCTATTGTCGAGAATTGTTTTCCGGCCACAGTTACGCCGTCGATTGTCAGTTGATTGCGAACTACACCACTCTTTGTAAACTCGCTGGACAGTACGCGTTGACACACCAACAAATTGGGCTACTTCAGACATTTTGTGTCCGTGGGCTCTGCCAAACACGATGGCTCCTTTTTGCCACTGAGTAACGTCTGCCTCACGACCCATTTCGCAGACTATATCCAACATACACTTTGTTCTTCACCACCTCACGAAACAGATCTGATCCTGTGTGCTACGTCACCGCTACTTGTCACTTACCAATGCTACATCAGCGCCCTCTGTGTGACCTTGAACTTCCTACTATCGGTGCTATTAGGAGTGACTAATTTTTTGTCCGGTGTGCTTATGTGACCATGGTATAATAGCACATAAAATTAAATATATGGGAATAACAGGCAAAGTGGGAAAATGGATCTACAACTTCCTCAGAGAACGTCTGCAGGTCGTCAAAATTCAAGGTATATCATCATCAGAATCGGAAGTACGCAGCTCAGTACCACAAGGGACAGTACTGGCCCCACTCCTGTTCATTATCATGCTAATAGACATACACAGCGGAGTAAACAGCAACAGTATAGTAACATCCTTTGTAGACGATACAAAGATCAGCAGAAAAATCAGCGATGTACATGACGTCACAATTGACGTGGAGGCCTTGCAGAGGGACACGAAGAAAATATATAAATGGTCAAAAGACAACAACATGTCATTTAACACCGAGAAATTTCAGCTCCTGAGATATGGTAGAAAAGAAGAACTTAAACAGACTGCATATTATGCTCCAGACAGACAGGAAATTCAGAGAAGCACGAAAGCGATCGATCTCGGGATAATAATGACAGATGATGCGAAATTCGAAACACAAAATCAGATAGCGATAAATAAAGCAAAAAGAGTTGCCGGACAGGTACTAAGAACGTTCATGAGAAGGGACAGGACAGTAATGATTCCCCTGCTAACAACACTGATTATACCAAAACTTGAATACTGCTCAGTTTTGACGTCCCCATATAAAAAGGAAGAAACTAATAAACTAGAAGAAACGCAAAGGCATTTCACAGCCAAGATTGATGGCTGCAAAGAACTCAACTACTGGGAAAGACTACGTACACTAAATCTGTACTCCCTGGAAAGAAGAAGAGGGGTACACCATAATCTGCAAATGGAAAATGATCGAAAAACTGGTACCAAACCGAAAACTAAACCCAATTACCATTCAAACAACACTGGAAAATAGGAAAGGCAGAATGTGTAGGGTTCCCAAATTAAAAGCCCGACAAGGGACCTCCTCAACTCTGAAGGAAAATAGCTTGGTTGTCAGGGGGCCAAGACTTTTCAACCAGCTTCCTAAGGACCTCAGAAACGTAACGGGGGTCAAAGTTGAAGTCTTCAAGAGAAGACTGGATGCCTGGCTCAGGACGGTACCAGATGAACCGGGCGTGCCTGGGTATGTACGGTGGAGAGCGCAAGAAAGCAACTCGCTCCTCCACCAAGCCAGACCTAGAGGCGGGGCCACCAGCTTGACCTCCGTGTGAAGAGAGACCAACGCACGAAAAAACATAGTGTTCATAAGGTATATATATATAGTGGGTGTTTCAGGTCGACCCTAGAAATATGGAAATTGGCGGAATTTGCTTAGAAAATTGAAATGATTCACTTCCTCTATCGGCCATTTTCATTCACCTGCAATCAAAAGAAACTTCATATGAGTTACGGAATTACTATGACAAACTTCAAATACCAAATACAAACTACAAATTCCTCCAATTTCCATATTTCTTGGGTCGACCTGAAACACGCTGTATATATCCTCGCTGATGGAGTGGTTAGCATCGCTGACGACGAATCCACCGTCCCCAGGTTCAATTTCCGGTGCGGCAGGCGGCGCGTAGCTAACCCATCTGTTTATCCTTCCACACAATAAAAATTGGTTGGTAGATAAATGGGGACCCTGGGTAGCCTAGCGGCTAAGATGATGGGCTGCTGATCGAGAGGTCGTGAGATCGAGTTCGGGTGAAGACTTCATAATTTCTGACCACCCATGGTGGGTCGTGGTTCCGATTCCACGTTAAGCTGTAGGTCTAAGGTGCAGCAACAAGCATGATTTTCGTCAGAATGAACAATTCGGGCGGAAAAAACAAAGTTATGAAGGCAGTTAACTCCACACACATATATATATATAATATAATATTATATATATATATATATATATATATATGGAGTTAACTGCCTTCGTAACAGTAGCGGTTCACGTGATGGAGGGGAGTTACTACTTTACCTGGAATCTACACAATCTACGGGTCGCTACATCATCTGAACGCAGTGGATGGTTCTCCATCAAATTACTAAACAGATCGAACGCCGCCTAAATTTACTGATGTAACGGGAAGCGGTGTTGCGGCGTGGCCGCGACCAAGGGGCAATTATATCTATTATCGTCCACGCACGGTTCTTCCGAAGGCTATAACTTTTTGCAGGAGAAACTACAGCAAACATACTTTTACAACTGTGAGTACTGCAGCAGGTACTCCAATATCATCATCTCTAATTAGATCTAACAGTCTAACTCTTGGAAAGCTGAATGATGATGGGAAATGAGCAAAGAAACCGTCTTGCCTTAAAAAAAAAAAAAAAAAAAAAAAAACTTATGAAAGAGAGTCGTGCAATATTGATTTACGAGGGTAGGTCTCAAAGTTTGCAGACACTCTCTGTATAAAATCTACCGTTCTTCTCTGGAAACTTTCAGACCAACCTTCGTATATAACTGCGGTGTGTGTGTGTGTATATATATATATATATATATATATATATATATATGCATTTAACTGCAATGACCACGCAGTATATAAATGAATAGAAACGACGTAAATAAGGAGCGTCTCTGCACACGGGGAAGAGAAATAACGAATAAATGAAAAATGAGGCGAACCGCCCGGGAATCGAACCCAGGGCCTTCTCTTCCCCGTGTGCAGAGACGCTCCTTATTTACGTCGTTTCTATTCATTTATATACTGCGTGGTCATTGCAGTTAAATGCACATATTCACGATTTGCGAGGGTGCCCTCTCAGGGCATTGGTTTCTGCCCTATGTAGGAGAATTTCGATTTATGATTGATCGAGGTCCGTAGTGTAATGGTAGCGCATCCAACCGGCAATTGGAAGGCCCTGGGTTCGATTCCCGGGCGGTTCGCCTCATTTTTCATTTATTCGTTATTTCTCTTCCCCGTGTGCAGAGACGCTCCTTATTTACGTCGTTTCTATTCATATATATATATATATATATATACAGGGTGGGCGGAAAGTAGCTCCCTATTTTGGATTGGTAAAAAAATACGTATATTATCCATTTATTTCAGAAGAAATAATATGAAAAGGTAGGCATACATGGTAGGTTTTCTCTAAAATTCAATGTGGGCTCCAACTCTTTCCACCAGCTTCTGGAGCCGCCCAGGAATGGCGTCCACTGACTTTAGCAGGAACTCCGGCGGGATGGAGGACATGACTTCCCGAATTCGGTCCTCCAGTTCTTCCAATGTCCTCGGTTTGGTGCGGTAGACTTCTTCCTTTACCCACCCCCAAAGAAAGAAGTCGCACGGTGTCAAGTCGGGGCTCCTGGCTAGCCATTGATGTGGACCACGACGACCCATCCAACGCCCAGGGAAGTGGGCATCCAGCCACTCACGGACAACAAGAGCGAAGTGCGGAGGGGCGCCATCTTGCATAAATATCAGATCGTCGATGTTCTCCCATGTGCTGACAACCGGCCAGACCTCGTTTCGCAACATAGCAAGGTACCGCTCAGCATTCATGGTGTTGCGCAGAAGGAACGGGCCCACAACCTGATCTGAGGTCATACCACACCACACCGTTACACTGAACCGATTCTGCCGTTTTTCAGCGGTAACCGTGCGACTTCTTTCTTTGGGGGTGGGTAAAGGAAGAAGTCTACCGCACCAAACCGAGGACATTGGAAGAACTGGAGGACCGAATTCGGGAAGTCATGTCCTCCATCCCGCCGGAGTTCCTGCTAAAGTCAGTGGACGCCATTCCTGGGCGGCTCCAGAAGCTGGTGGAAAGAGTTGGAGCCCACATTGAATTTTAGAGAAAACCTACCATGTATGCCTACCTTTTCATATTATTTTTTCTGAAATAAATGAATAATATACGTATTTTTTTACCAATCCAAAATAGGGAGCTACTTTCCGCCCACCCTGTATATATATATATATAAACCTTCTTAGCGTTCCGTGCGTCGGTCTTTCTTCACACAAAGGTCAAGCAGGCGGCCCCGCATCTAGTCCTGGCTTGGTGGAGGAGCAAGTTGTTCTCTTGCGCTCTCCACCGTACATAGCCAGGTACACCCGGCTCATCTGGTACCGTCCTCAGCCAGGCATCTAGTTTTCTCTTGAAGGCTTCAACTTTGACCCCTGTAACGTTTCTTTTCCTTTGGAAGCTGGTTGAAAAGTCTTGGCCCCCTGACAACCAAGCTATTTTCCTTCAGAGTTGAGGAGGTCCCTTGTTGGGCCTTTAATTTGGGAACACTACACATTCTGCCTTTCCTATTTTCCAGCGTTGTTTGGATGGTAATTGGGTTTAGTTTTAGGTTTGATACCAGTTTTTCGATCATTTTTCATATGTTGATTATGGTATACCTCTCTCTTCTTCTTTCCAGGTAGTACAGATTTAGTTTACGTAGTCTTTCCCAGTAGTTGAGTTCTTTGCAGCCATCAATCTTTGCTGTGAAATGTTTCTACGTTCTTCTAGCTTATTAATTTTTTCCTTTTTATATGGGGACGTCAAAACTGAGCAGTATTCAAGTTTTGGTATGATCAGTATTCTCAGCAGGGGAATCATTACTGTCTTGTCCCTCCTTTTGAACGTTCTTAGTACCTGTCCCGCGACTCTTTTTGCTTTGCTTATCGCTATCTGATTTTGTGTCTCGAATTTGGAATCATCGGTCATTATTAACCCTAAGTCGACCGCTTTCGTGCTTCTCTAAATTTCTTGTCTATCTGGGGCATAATATGCAGTCTGTTTAAGGTCCTCATTTCTACCACATCTCAAGAGCTGAAATTTCTCGGTGTTAAATGTCATACTGTTGTCTTCTGACCATTTGTATATTTTGTTTGTGTCCCTCTGCAGGGCCTCTACTTCGTTTGCATCGCTGATTTTTCTGCTGATCTTTGTATCGTCCGCAAATGATGTTACTATACTGCTGCTGTTTTCTCCACTGTCTATGTCTGTTAGCATGATAATGAACAGGAGTAGGGCCAGTACTGTACCTTGTGGTACTGAGCTGCGTACTTCCGATTCTGATGATGATACACCTTGATTTATGACCACCTGTAGTCATTTTCTGAGGAAGTTGTAGATCCATTTTCCCACTTTGCTTGTTATTCTCATATGTTTCATTTTATGTGCTATTATACCATGATCGCATTTGTCGAAAGCTTTAGCAAATTATGTGTATATGACATCATAGTTTTCATTGCCTTCAAGTGCATCTAGGACATTGTTATAATGCTCTATAAGTTGTGATAGGCATGATCTTCCTGATCGGAATCCGTGCTGATTTTCGTTGAATTTTTCCAATATATATATATATATATATAATAGCGACGGAGACGCCTCCAGATACTTTCGCAATTTCCACACAACCACGGACTTGAACGTCACACGTCGACCTCGTTATAAGGACTCTTTGGAACGATGCCTCAATCGCATCTCGACTTCTCTCCTCTGAAGAAAATCCTCAGTGACACGTTCGATCTCATCATGTAAACAACGTTGTAACAGGCCCTCATTGGCCTGGTGTCATTCACCTAACTTTATGTAAAGAATATTATTACCTCGCGCATTAAATAATATTGATGTCATTAATCAAGTGCACATTTATAACATTTCAATACAATTTTCATTCAAACAACTGCAACCTTATTTGTTTCATTTAAATCTCATATATTTTCTTTAAATAATAAAAGAAGAAAACTCAATCTATTAATTTCCTAAACTAATAACATTATTTCCCCTATATATACATATGATTTACCCCTGAGTATTTGTATTTCATGACTTTATTTAACAGAGATACAGTATATTAAAAAAAGTTGTTTCATACCTTTTCCTTTTCTGTGCGAGACCGAAAGACAAGGTGGAAAACTCTTCAATTACTTGAGTGTCCTTTGGTGTAACTGAACAGCAATAATGGAAAGTCTTATTAGCGTTATTTACTTCAATGCAGCAGTTATACAGGGGTGGCAAAAACGTCGATCGCGATCTACCAGTAGAACGCAGAGCAATTTTTAGTAGATCGCAGAATGACCAGTAGCTTAGCCTAGCAACAGAGACCTTACATTTCACAATACTAACGAGCACACGACCCGACCGCTACTACCAAAAATTACGTCCTTTATGTTATCACCTCCATTATCGGTAGCAACATTTATTTGTTTTATCTTTGTGTTTACCAGTCATTTAACAAAAAATAACAAAGTTTAACTTTAATAATTCTGAGAGATATTTAATTAATGTCACAGAAAATGATACCGCTAACTTTAATTTCTGCCAAAATTTCATACCGCGGTAAGCTGAGCTGTTATGAGCATGTGTCACTTAAGTGACGGGTCAGTCATTTGGAATAATCGGTGGTGAAGGTCAGCCTCCACTCTCCAGTCCAATTGCATTAACACCATTAAAATGAGTGCTGGACCAAGTGCCAAAAAACAAAAAACTTACAACTTTCACAGAGTGGGAGACGGCATATTTTTTTACGATAAAAAATTGCAACTATTCCCAAGCGGTATGACAGTGATTTCCCAGCTGAAAGTGAACTACGTAAGAGAAAAGTCAATGAACTTAAGTCTCAACTTAGTGCTCAGCAGTCTATCTTAACAGGACCTAGCACAAACTCGAAAGCAGCAACGATTGCGTCATTTCGGGTGAGCTGTGTACTTGCGAAACACAAGAAACCTTTTCAGGATGGAGAAATATTCAAAGAAGTATTTACAGAGGCAGCAGAGTCGTTGTTTCAGAATTTCAGTAATAAATCGGAAATATTGTCTGCTATTAACCAGCTTCAGCTGTCCAGAAACACTGTGATGCGGCGTTGTGAAGTAATGGATGAGAATTTGGTGGAACAACTGAAGAAAGACCTACAAGACCGTGTTCCTTTCACTTCAGTTTATGACTCGACAGATGTAAACGACACATCACATTACGCATTTTTTTTAGAATCGTGTTTAAAGATATGACTGCCAAAGAAGAACTGCTTAAAATCCTACCTTTAAGAGGGAAAACTCGAGGTGAGTACATTTTTCATGCATTCGGTGAGTTTGTTAACGACACACAATTCCCACTTCACAAGCTTGTGAGCATAACAACTGACGGATCACCTGCTATGACTGGCCGCTCCAATGGGTTCATCGCCCTGTGCAAAAGTGATAAAAGGTTTCCAAACTTCTTTATTTATCACTGCATAATTCACCAACAAGCACTGTGTAGTAAAATGTTGAATATTAAAGAAATTATGGATATTTCCCATAAGATTGTGTTCTAATCGGGCGAGAAATCTACAAAGGCGTCTCTTCCGGTCTCAGCTAGAAGAAAATAAAGTAGAACACATTGACCTTTTGTTGCACACTGATGTCAGGTGGCTAAGTAGAGGTAAATTCCTGCAGAGGTTTAGGGATCTCTTACTTGAAATTAAAGACTTTGTGAAGTTAAAAGAAACATATTACAAAGAGTTGGAAGACGAAGTGTGGCTGTTAGATTTAGATTTTTTGACTGACACCACTGCTTTTCTAAATCAGCTAAACTTAGAGTTGCAAGGTAAAAACAAAACTATTGTTGAAATAATTACCCCAGTGAATGCTTTTAAACTAAAACTAGGACTGGTATCCTCACAGCTGCAGCGACACCAACTGCGGAACTTCAAAAACATGATGTCAGAGCTGGAAAGTCAGGGGAAAGAATGCGACCAGTTTGACAGTGTTCGATACGGTGAACAGTTGCAGAATGTTATTACAGACTTCAACAGACGGTTCCAAGACTTAGCAACACTAGAACCTGTAGCAACATTCATGTGCTTCCCATTTGGTGCAAACTTTGACATTGATGATATTGCATAAAAAATGGCCTTATTGTTTAATATGGACATATCTGCAATCGAGAATGAAATTTTGACTCTGCGAAACGACATTCAAATCAAATTCAGATCTTCAGAAGGAAACTTTTGGCACCTACTTCTTGAAGAAAAGTATCCGAATGTCAGAAAAAGTGCCATGTACTTGACAGCATTTTTTTTAATCAACCTACCTTTGTGAGTCAACATTCTCACACATGAATATCATCAAATCAAAATACCGAGCCACTCTGACAGCTGATCACCTGGATGCTTGTTTGAGGCTAGCAATCAGCAGCTACAATCCGGACTACACACGGCTTGCTGATGCCATGCAGTGCAAATCATCACATCAGTAAAGTAAGCTCTTCCTATTCCAGTAGACTTAATTTCTAATAAGTTTGGGGGCTAAAATTTAATGAAAAATATATCTGTGTGCATTTGGCAATACATTTTTATATTCACTTCATTTTATTCTTGGTTATTCTCTCTCCATCTGTGTGTGTGTGTGTGTGTGTATGTGTGTGTGTGTGTGTGTGTGTGTGTGTGTATAAAACTGGGCTGGTGGATCGTATAGGGAGAACTTTGGAAAAAGTAGATCCCATCTCAGTGAAATCTGGCCATCCCTGAGTTATACAGTTAAAACACACAAACACAAATTATTATTATTATTATTATATATATACAGTATATCTTTCGAGAATGTGCGTGGGTGTGTGAAGTAATGCTTACCTGATTGAGGTACAATCTTTAACCTTTTTGACGTCGTTGTAATATCGATGTAATTGATAAACGATTCAGAGAACCAAACTTTCGAATTATTGCACTCAAATAATGGCCCAAACCTCACCTTCCTCTTTATTATTACCTTTAATTAATAATCGAAAACCTGCAGATTGTTTACCTAGTTGGCAAAAGTTCAAAAGCTTGTATATACTATACATTGGAAAAATTATGTTGTTAGCCCAACAAAAATGAGTTGCTGAGGAAATTGTTGGTTACTGAAGAAATTCTTCTACAACTTTGTTAACTCTTTTTCGAAATATATAAACTCATTACAGATGACGCTTACGCCTGTCCGCAAATCATAATTTTCTCTACAACATTTGTTGTTATCATTACATTCATTTCAACAAATCCTTTGTTGCAGGACTAACGATAGGAATCCCTATAGGGATAACAAACAACATTATATTAACAGAATTAGTAGTGTTGTTTCAACTATTTTTATATGTCTAATATATAAAAACCATATTGTTATCATAACTATTGTTGTGGTTTCCTTAACTATTTTTATTTCAGTGTATTCTTCGCAAAGGACGCAGCAATAACTGCAAGGAAGTGATAGAGAGGTAATGACTTAAGACAACTATAGGAAAGTATATACGTGTAGAGGACCGACAAGAAATAGACTAACAAGTAGACAGACAAATTCTTTCTTCCACGCCATCATCAAACATTCTTAGAAGACACACGTGGTCAAGGAATCAGAAACAATGAAAACGTCAGTTTCTTCCCAAAAGGCCCGCGAAAGCAAGCCCTTATGAACTAAAGGACGCGTAGGAGGAGTTTCAAGAAATGCCCGCGAAGGTTCCGCGTCACAAAGGTTATATAAGCGAGTTTCCACTGATACACTTCCTCACTCACTTCTTTCACCACCTTTCTCTACAAAAAAAAAAAAAAAATGGTGTCAATAATCCAGCAGGGTTGAAAGCACCTTAAACAGAAAAAAACAAACAAACACTCACTCCTCACTCGCTCACCACTTCTCGTTTGCATTTCTCGTCACGTGTCACGTTTCTTCTACGTCCTTAGCACAACTTGTCACATCAACCGCCCTCCGGCTTCCCGCCGGAGGAGCGGTCTGCTGTTCCTTCAAAGCTTCCGATCTATCATCAAGTAAGACCTTCCGCCGTCAGCCTGCAGAAGCACTCCTTCGAAACCAGCGCCGTTCGATCTCAGCCGGTCACGTCTTTCAAGCAATTATCGCGAAGCCTACATCAGTGTCCGCAGAACCGTCCGTTCCCTCAAGCGTAACTCTCAACATGAGGCTCTCTACCGGTTCCACGATCATCTCGGCGTACGTAACACCAGACGGTCAACTTCCGCAGGTTTCCAATCTACAAGGTCGACCTTCAAGCATACCCTTCATCTCGAGAGGTATTTTCAACACAGTCGGTAAGCTCTCTGTGCCTCGTCTTAAATAATAACGCAAAGCCTACAGCGGTGTACCGCAGAAGCGTAGGCTATAAACGCAAAGTGTTTTACAAATCGTTCGAACTGACTCTCGTTAAAAACACAGTAGGCCTATTTCATAATTCAAGTGTCATTACACTATTTGATTGTGCATCAGACTAATTCTCTAATACAAACCCGCACTAGGCTTATTTCCTGTGCCCAGTTCATGTGTCATTTCCAATACCGTAATCGTGAATTGTATCATCCTGTTATTGTGTTCTTTCATGTATTCATCAATATTTTTCATCCACTTACTTATGTGATTTACTTAGGCATTTCATTATTGACGGCCGAATCCACTTACCGTGTACAAAACGCACGTGCATTCTTAATATCATTACTAGGCCCATTCAGTGTTCCATTTATGCGTAACTCTAGCCTACCTAAATGAAGGTCTAATTTCTATTCAGTGTACTAAACGCACGTGCATTCTTTGTCATTACTAGGCCCATTCAATGTTCCATTTTGCATGCCATTAGCCTACCATAAATGAATGTATTACTTGTCAATTAAGCTCTTAACCATTTCTCTTATTGGCTAATCTCCATGTCATCTTAGCATAATATGAAGGCTGTTAAATAATTGTTATTCACTATAATTACTGTCAATCATTTGTTATTCACTGTGAACAAATAACTGATTTATTTTCTTAATTAAAGATAAAACAATAAAAAAACTAGGCCCACTATATACGTTACAATGTGTGAAACTAGTCATTTCACAAAATGTGTGCTACTTTTAATCACTATGCGGAGGTTAGGTTAGTAATGCGTAAGGGCTGTGATTAAAAGTCATAGGTATTACGTGAAATGACTGGTTTCACACATTGACTAACACACGCACAAATACATATACGAGTATATACTATCTCACTCTTGGGCTAATGGAAAACGATTCCCTGCATGATCCAAATCTTAACGTATTCCCAACTTCCCATACCGAGATCGAGTTATACACACAACAAACGGTGAACTATTGCTGAACTATTTAATTAATTAAGCTCCCCTCACGTACAAAAATTAAAACAATAGTTGACTACTTTCCTCATTCAATTCACATTTAATTGGCATTTATTTTAATTAAATCTCTCTATAATTCCCGATTAGGGAAGCTCTCAATTGTGCAACTTCCGCACAGTAAATTTCAGTCTCTCTTACACTAATTGGCGTAATATGAATACTGAACGAGCTGCAGGTTTATCACAACTTTTCATACAGAACCTACCAAGAAATAAACCTTTACGTGTGGTCTGTCCTACTAAATAGCAGAGTGGAGGGTTTATAATCCCCCCATCCCCCACCCTTCAGTACATCAAAAATGGTTGTGCGTGTGACCAATTTTTCTTGTTAATTTTCACTCAATTATGTATTTTAAGTATTCAATTAAATTATGCTTTTAACTCATATTTAATAATTTTTAAACCAATTTTAACGCGGAAAATTATTTGCGTTCATTTGTTACACACACACACACACACAAAGAATCTCCTATTGAAGTCCAAGGAGAGCGAGTGAAGGAAAAGAACAGCAATGTTAGCAAATGAACAAGTTAAGGACAAACTATTAATTATCTAATGATAGGCACAGACAAAAATAGACTGCTCCTATAAAACAGAAGCGGCAGTGAAAATACACCCTAATCAAGTGACCATCAAAAAGAACAATATGAGGGCGTTAAAGGCGTAGAACTGGAAAATCAAAAGTCTAATTGATTTCGATTCCTTATACCTTTCGAAAAGGAAATCTCATTGAAAATTTAATTAAAATCCACAAACTCAACTAAATTGAAAGAAAATAAACCAACAAAATAATAATCAGAGTAGAGTGTCACAAACTGGCACAACGCTCAAGCCAGAGTAAAGCGGTCCATCGCGCTAACTCCTGGACTATTTTTACCAGTACCATCGGGAGTCGAACCCTTGACCTCAATATCTTCATTCAGCTTATACGTAAACGGCGTTACCCACTAACCTGCTGGTTTCAACAACCATTATTAATAATAAGAAATAAAACTGTACACGCAAAATCATTTTCTACAATTTTCTACACTCGTTTTCATGATTTCCTGTCTTCAACTAATTAAAACACCCGAGTTCACTTCACAGTTTTTTAAAAACGGACTTTATTCTGATCTTATACAAGCAACATTAATCGAATTTCATAACGGTTATATTTAATAATATATTTAGAAAAAATATTAATTTTTTTTGAAGTTATCTAAGTTTGATTAACAGGAAACATGAGGAACGTTTATTCAAAATTTTCACAGTAAAATATACCTAAAAACGTAGACTAAATATACTGTTTAAACAAAGTTGTTTTTTTTGTGTGTGTCTGTGTGTGTGTAAATGAATCTTATATATACAAAAAGCACACTTTAAAATGAAAATATAAAAGTACTCTTAAAAAAAACGAATACAATTTCTGAAATACATAAAATAATCACTATCAATTTACAATAATTTATAGCCTTCATTCCAGAAAAGCTGGGCACATGTTACTTTTCGTACAAATGCATACGAACTACTTTTCGCAAACACATTTTTTTTTTATTCATTTCGTTATTTATGAAGTTCACATTAAAAGGTCGACTAAAACTGAAACTGATTTAGATTTTAATAATAGTTATATTTTATGAAAGGAAGAAATTTCACCTGTTCATGTAAAACGTAATTCGCTCGATTTAATTTTATTCTTTTGTCGATATATCACGTTCCCCTTTATACATTTTTATTGTTGAAAAATAAACTGTTTTATTTGTTTGTTTCTTTATTATTATTATAACAATAATTTTATTTTCAATTACTGGAGTTATTTTCGAGTCAAAATGCCGGAACGACATCAATGCCCCCTGCCTCTATTTGTGACCTTGACATTTGGTGCATGAACCCGAGTTTACTCGCGACACATCGTCTCGTAATACGCGAGTGGTTTAATGAATTTATGGTGAGTAGTTAAAAAATTATGGGGTGTACCTCCATTTAATCTCTGACCCTCTGACCACTATTTGTTACCTTGATCTTTGATGCGGGGACCTGAGCTCTGCTCAAAACGCATCGTCTTATGATTATCCATGTACGTGTTTAATTTCATCAATTTATGTTTATGTTCAGTGGTTCAAAAGTTACGGCACGGACCTTTGATACAGGACCCCGAGTCTCATTCGTGACGCATCGTCTTGGCATAATCCATACGGGCGTAAAATTTCATCAATTTATATAAAGCAGTTCAAAAGTTATAGCCCGGACACGAAAGTGTGACGAACAGACAGATGAACGGACAAGAACAATCCAGTATGCCCCCCCCCCCCCCGCAATTAATTTATTTTTGGTTGGGGACAAAATATGAACAAAATTATTTTTTTCTAACTTTCCTCGTAATTACATACATATATGCCAACGTCCGTAACTCAGTGGTTAACACCGTTTCCCTAAAAGCGAAGTGAAGACTGAGGTCAGGGATTCGAATCCCGATGATGATTATAAATCCAGGAGTTAAAGCAATGTGCCGCATGAGTTGACCTGAGCGCTGTGCCAGTTTCTGGACTTCCTCATTCATTATTATTATTATCATTACGTGTAATTGTTACAGAACTATACCTAGAATTACAAACTAACAAAGATCCTATAAAGATCCACTCCAGGTTAGCTCGAGGAAACGGAAATTTGGTGAGAAAAACTAACAAAAGTGGCTCGGAAAGGGAAAGATGATCTTTCATGCACATTAAATTTGGTCCTTTTGTCTAACTCTACTCTTAGCACCTAACGCATAGAGTTTTGGAAAAAAAGTTCGCCTAGTAACAAAACTTTTACAAAGCATAAATAATTACTAGTTGGTAACATGTTTTGGGGGGGAAAGGGGGAAGGGGGAGAATATTTTGCTCTGTGCTTTGTGCTTCAGAAATTATTTCTAGGCGAACTTTTTTCCGAAACTGTACACACATTGTTTTATATATATATATATATATATATATATATATATATATGAAAATTATTTCACGAAAGTAACACGTGAAAAATATTTATGATGAATAAAACCACGAAGGAAAGGAAACACAGAATAGTGCTCAAGCGCTTTCGTCTAATGACATCCTCAGGAACACTGAAGTAAATAAAGAGTTCAAGACTATATACAGGTTACAAAAAAAAAATATATATATACTATATATATAAAGGGTGATCCAGAGAAATGGGACCCAAAAGAAACCCCTGTAACTCTTAAAGTATAAGTCCTTTTCTAAAATCATACGCATCATTCGAAAGAGGATAGTTACAAGTTTGTACAGGATTGTATAGGTTTTGACAATACAATACAATACAAGATAAGATACAAAACAAAATAAAAGTGTTAGTTAAAACTAACCCTTCAAGATGACTGCATGGACTGTGGAACAGCTGCGTTTCATAACTGAGCAATATTATGAGCATGGAAGAAGTGTAGTTTCAGCTCAAAGATCTTTCAAGACAAATTTTCAGATGTCAAAATCACCTTCTAAGAAAGTAATCCGTCGGTGTGTCAGAAATTTTTCCCTAACTGGCAGCATTGGAAAAAGAAAACCAACTGGAAGAGTGCGCACAGCAAGGATAGACGAGATCATTAACATAACTCATGAAATTGTACAGGATAATCCTAACATAAGCATCAGACGTGCTTCTCAGCTGTTAGGAGTTGGATATGGAACAACACACCGTATATTCAAGCAAAATTTAATGCTCTTTCCATATAAAATTCAAACAGTGCAACAACTAAACGATGGAGATTTCGCACGAAGACGACAATTCTGTCAATGGATCCAACAGAAGGTAAATGACACCAACAATTTTCTAGCAACTTTGATTATGTCAGACGAAGCCCATTTTCACTTGAATGGAACTGTAAACAAACAAAATTGTCGTTTCTGGGCAACATAAAATCCATTGAATATTACCGAAGTCCCGTTGCATAGTCAGCGTGTAACTGTTTGGTGTGGTCTTACTGCATCTCAGATCATAGGGCCGTACTTTTTCGAGGATTCCACCGGAAACACGGTCACTGTAAATGGTGATCGCTACGAAAAAATGTTGACCGATTTCCTTATTCCTAAATTAAGAGATCTTTGTCTAGAAAACCACTGGTTCCAACAAGACGGAGCTACCTGCCATACCACGAGGAACTGCATGGCAGTTTTGCGTCAAACGTTTCCAGGCGAGTTAATCTCAAGATTTGGAGACGTTGAATGGCCCGCAAGGTCTCCGGATTTTTCTCCCTTAGATTATTATCTCTGGGGATATTTAAAGAGTAGGGTCTACAGAAATAACCCAAAGACCTTGCAAGAATTGAAGGCCGCCATCACAAATGAGATACAGGCCATACCACCGCACACTCTTGCAAAAGTGATGCAGAACTTACAAGCGAGAACACTGGAATGCTTGGCAACTAATGGAGCACATTTGAAAGGAGTCATTTTTAAAAAATAAATATTTCATAATAAACTTGTAACTCTACTCTTTCGAATTATATATAGTTTTTATGAAAGGAATTAAATATTAAGAATATTTGGCTTTTTTTTATGGGTCCCATTTATCTGGATCACCCAGTATATATATAATAAATACAGAAATAAAAATTGTGAGAGGAGCATACAAATTTGTAAGGAAAACGACCAATTTTAGCACTTTGCCCGAATTCAACACAAGATCAAATTTTATAGTTAATGCCTGAATGATATATAGGTCACAAAAAATATATAAAAAAATAGAAGGTTCGTTTTGCCTTGTTAAGACAAGATTCCATAAACGCAGGTGGGTAACACAGATCACTTCCAATACCGTTGATTTTTTCCAATTCGGCATCGATGTATTTCGGACTGGCGATCCAAAGAGCGCGGAGAAACATTGAAGAAAATATGGCCTTCTTTATGTGGGTGTCATGTCCAGAGTAAAAGTGCATGTACCTTCTATCGTGTGAATAATAACACTCGCACTTTGTCAAAGAATATTTTAGTACTTCTATTTTTCCCAGCCTTTCTAGGCATTGCTAATGTACTTAAACTTTTGGATATTAATGTAGTATTTTCCTATAACAATATTGTGAAAAATATCATAGTAAAAAATAGCCCTACCAATAATTCAGGCATTATCTATAAAACTGGTTGGAAACAATGTGATTCCTTTTACATTGGTCAGACGGGAAAGGATTTGCACACGCGTGTAAAACACCATCAATATTCCGTTAGAACGGGACAGTCGTCCAGTGCCCTTTTTGTGCACTTGTCAGAGTTATCCCACTGTATTGATTGGAATAATGCTTCAGTTCTGTTTCACTCAAGATCTTTTTCAACTCGATCCCGTTGTTTTGAATTCGTTCAGAACGGATTTAGACAAGAAGGGTAAAGTGCTAAAACTTTGGTAGTGTTTCCTTATAAATTTGTATGCTTCTCTTACGATTTTTATTTTTCAATTTAGTTTTATATATTTTTTTTTATTTTTTGTGATCTAGATATCATTCAGGCCTTATCTATAAAATTCGTTGTAAACAATCCATTTGATCTTGTGTTGAATTCGTTCAGAAAGGATTTAGACAAGAAGGGCAGAGTGCTAAAACGTGGGTAGTTTTCCCTTATAAATATGTATGCTCCTCTTACAATTTTTATTTTTCAATTTATTTATATATATATTATATATTTTTTATTTTTTGTGACCTAGATATCATTCAGGCATTAACTATAAAATTTGATCTTGTGTTGAATTCGGGCAAAGTGCTAAAATTAGTCGTTTTCCTTACAAATTTGTATGCTCCTCCCACAATTTTTATTTCTATATTTATTATATACAGGGCGCCCAAAAAAATGTATACACACTTTAAATACTTATAAAGGCAGTGTTTATTAAAATACATTTCATTTTCAAAATGTAATAGAATCTACAGACATTATTTAATTGTTTTGTCAACGCCTGTTTTCAAACTGACGTCCGTTCTGGTCCAGGCACTGCTGATAACGCGAAGCAATGGAATCGCAAACATCACGAAACATTTCGTTTGGTATTTGTGTGCATTCTCGTTCAATGGCTGCTCTCAATTCAGGGACTGTTGCAGGTTTTATAGCGTAGACTTTGTCTTTTAAGTATCCCCATAAAAAAAGTCTAGTGGTGTGAGGTCTGGTGAACGCGGAGGGTATTCTACGAAACCCCTTCGTCCAATCCACATCCACATCGTGCCAAATACCACTCGCAATACTCCACTCTTCGGTCCGGATCATCTTCATTAATAGCATGGACTAATCTTGGAATGTAACTTTTCCATTGACAGCGCTTCAAAATGCGTTGGACAGACGATTCTGAAATTCCTACCTCACGACTCGCTTGCCGCACAGATTTTCTTGGACTTTGGTGATACGTTTCCAGTACTCTTTCTTGCTTTGTGGGGCTTGTCGATGTCCGTGGTCTTCCGGAACGCTTCTTGTGGACATTTTGAACAGTTCCATCGGCTTCAAACTTATCTCTAATTCGAGTGATGGTAAGTCGCGTTGGTGGATCTGTTTGAAACTCCCTCCTAAACTGTCTTTGCACTTCAACTGCGTTTTCACACTTCCAGTAGCATTTTAGAATGAATTTCCTTTGTTCAAAGCTTAGTCTGACTGCCATTATTAATTCTAATGGGTTTAACTTGGAAAGAAAGAAACATCAATTGAGCTATCAGCTGTTAAAGTGTGTATACATTTTTTTGGGACGCCCTGTATATATATGTATATATATATATATAAGCAAACTACCACAGGGAAAAGGAAACACAAAGTCCGGTTGCTTTCGTGATATATTCACATTGTCAAGGTCATTAATAAGGTCACGTGTTATTTTGTGATTTTAGTGCATATATATATATAATTTTTTTTTGTAACCTGTATATTAGTCTTGAACTCTTTATTTACTTCAGTGTTCCTGAGGATGTCATTAGACGAAAGCGCTTGAGCACCATTCTGTGTTTCCTTTCCTTCGTAGTTTTATTCATATATATATATATATATATATATATATATATATATATATATATATATATATTTCGTTAGTTCCGATTACCTAACTCGTATATATGTGTGTATATACACCTTACCTTACAACCTTACAAAGGTTCCGCGCGATAATTTTCTCATTTCGCGAAGGTCAAGCTTGTCGCCACTCCTCTCGAGTTGGCCTGGTGAAGTAGTAAGTTGGATTCTTGCGCTCTCCACCTCACATAGCCAGGTACGCCCGGCTCATCGGGGACTGTTCTGAGCCAGGCGTCTAGTCTTCTTTTGAAGATTTCCACTGCAAGTCCCTTCGTGTTTCTTAGGTCTTTGGGCAACTGATTAAACAGTTTTGGTCCTCTCACTACAAAACTATTTTCTTTCAGGGTTAAAGATGTTCCCTGTCTCGCCTTTAATTTGGGAATACGACACAGTCTACCGTTTCTACCTTCCACCGTTGTTTGGGGAGTTATAGGGTTCAGAGTAAGATTAGGGACTAGTTTCTCCATTATTTTCCAAGTGTAAATAATGGTGTATATATCTCTTCTCCTTTTCAGTGAAAATAGGTTTAGTTCGCGTAACCTTTCCCAGTAATTTAGTTCTTTGCACCCATTGATCTTGGCTGTGAAGCTTCTCTGGATCCCTTCCAGCTGTCTAATGTCTTCTTTTTTTATATGGGGATGTTAGGACCGAGCAGTATTCCAATTTTGTTATGATCAGGGTTTTCAATGGAGGAATCATTACATTCCTATCCTTTCGCTTAAAGGTTCCAAATATCTGTGCCGTTATTCTTTTTGCTCTGTTTACTGCTATCTTATTTTGTGTTTCAAATTTCGCATCATCTGTCATTACAAGCCCTAAATCTTTTGCTCTAGAATTTCTCTGAATTTCCTGTCCATTTGGGGTATAATATTCTATGGATTTTAGGTCTTCTCTTTTTCCGTACTGTAACAGCTGAAATTTCTCGGTGTTAAACTTCTCATTGGTGTCTTCCGACCACTTGTAGATTCTGTTTATATCGGTTTGTAGAGATCCTATATCTTCTGGGTTTCTTATTTTTCTACTGATCTTTGTGTCATCCGCAAAGGATGTTACTGTGCTGTCTCTGGTAACGTCCTCATCTATGTCAGTTAGCATGATTATGAAGAGTAGTGGAGCTAATACTGTTCCTTGTGGTACTGAGCTGAGGACCTCTGATTCCGATGAAGATACTCCTTGTACTGTAACGACTTGCCGCCGCTCACTAAGGAAATTATATATCCATTTCCCTACTTTTCCTGTTATTCCTATATATTTCAGTTTATGTATTATGATTCCGTGGTCGCAGTTGTCGAACGCTTTAGCAAAGTCTGTGTACAGTACATCATAGTTTTCATTACTTTCAAGTGCATCAATAATGTTGAAGTGTTTCATTATTTGTGATAGGCATGATCTGCCTGACCGAAACCCGTGTTGGTTATCATTGAATTTTTTCTGAGTTTCCAAAAAGTCATAGATTTTCTGTCTAACTATTCTTTCAAATATTTTAGTGAGATGAGATGTAAGCGACACTGGCCTATAGTTTTTGGCCTCGGATCGATCTCCTCCTTTATATATTGGGACTATGTTTGCGCTCTTCAGGATGCCCGGTATTTCTCCCGTGTCTAGTGATCGTGTCCATATCCAGTATAGGGGCTCAGCGATTGCATTCTTGCAGTTTTTGATCAGTGTGGCATTCCATTTATCCGGTACTGCCGCTCAGTATGTTTTTATCAGGTCATCCCATAAGTAATGTCGTTTTTTAGATCGGAATTTGAAGGACAAAAAAAAAACTCAACTGAAACTTTTTAATCTAGTATATATTTTCCATCGGAATCAATGACACTCTGCCAACGTCCTACAAGCTTTTGAATGCCATGTTTATAAAATTCAGGCGGTTTTGAGGCAAAAAACGTACAAAGACTGGTGTAATTACACCACCTTTTTCCCACCAAACACTAAGCAACGCCTTCCGAGGGTGAAGATTTGGTTTTGGTTGTGGTGTCGCTGGTTCTCCGGCACAAACCCACTGTCGACGGCGCTTAACATTCTGGTACAGTATCCACTTTTCATCACCAGTCACTAAACGGTGCAAAAACGGATCTTGGAGTTCACGGGAATGAAGAGCTGTGCTAATGTTTACCCGCACCCTCAGATTGTCGACCGACAATTCATGTGGCACCCATTTTCCTAACTTAGGCACTTTCCCGAGTTGTTGCAAATGTCGATGGATGGTGGACGGGGATGAATTGAGTTTCTGGGCCAATTCTTCGACAGTTGTTGAACAGTCTTCTTCAAGTGCGGCTAATAGCAGGGCGTCCAGAGCGTGCTGCATCTGTCAAACAGCAGTCACCATTCCTAAACTTTTGAAACCATCTTTGACATTTCCTCACATGCAGAATATCGTTGCCATAAACGTCCTGAATGTTTCGCGTTGCTTCAGTAGCACTATTCCCTTTTTTGAACTCGTAAAGCATTATATGCCCGATATGCTCTTCTGATACCGCCATGTTTATGAGGGGTTCACATAAAGCAAAACACACGTCTTCACTGATCAAGGTCTGTAAAGTATGTAGCGAAACACGATAGATCTCCTCTTAGATATAACCTCCGGAAAATTTATGCTTAAACCGAGTAGGACTAGTTTAAACTTAATCTATCGTAAAAAAACGACATTACTTAGGGGATGACCTGATAGTTTCCCTATGGCTTGTGCAATATCATCCTTCGTAAAGTCGAAATCCGTTATACTTTCGCCTTGTGGTTCTTCTCCAAAGAACGCGTTTCTATCGTATATCAATTTGTCAGTTTTTGGGATACTGAAAGATGATTCGTACTGAGCTCTTAATATTTCAGATACTTCTGTTAGATCATCAGATAAACACTGTTCTCGTTTTTTAAAGGTCCGATAGTCGCATGATTTTTGGACTTTCTTTTTGCGAAATTATAGAAGTACTTTGAGTTACCCTTTATCGCTTCTACTGTATCGCGTCGTCGTCTTCTTTTTCTGTATGCTTCTCGATTAGTTCCTGTATGACGACATCGATACTTATATATATATATATATATATAATATATATATATATATATATATATTATATATATATATATATATTATACATACATATATATATATATATACAGGAATAACTCGAAATTCGTCATTAATTCGTTCCGGAATAACACGACGAAATACGAAACGACGAAATTCGAGGTAGATTATAACATGTTTCAATGAGAAAACATTTTACTGTATTATGTTATTAAACAGATTAATTCATCAAATTCTACTCGTTTTTCGGCAAAACATAATACATTAAACAGTTTTTTGGCAAAATATAATACGTTAAACGTTGGTAAACAATTGAATTTCGTCAATTTCGATCGTTTTTTTTTTTCACATTTTTAAAAAAAACGACGAATCTGCGAATCTGGACGACGGATTGCGAAACTATAGGTACTAAAAGATTGACGAGGAATCTCCGAAACGACGAATTTTGAGGTATTCCTGTATATATATGAGACTGTCCCAAGTTGTAATGTTAAAAAAAAAAGTCGCATAGGGTCTCATTTTGTGACACTTGATGAAACATGCATCAGGTACAAATTTTATCCAATTTGGTGCATATTTAGTGACTGCTCACATCATTAAAAAATATAAAATTTCGGGAGAAATCACAATTTCTTACCTTTGATACCAATTTGCGTCATAAATTTATATTGCTTGATTTTATAAAAAACTTGCTTTTATAGGGGTTAAAATTTTTCTACGATGGAACTCAACAACTTAAAAAAGAAACTGGCAATACTCTTCACTGGTCGTAATGGTTTCATTAAAATCAGTGGCAAGTTTAACCATTCTTTCAGCGCAGTCATTAATCACTTTCAGCTGGGAAACTAAATCCTTTCCATGAATATATGCTGGGTGTTCAAACCATGCAGCTGGATCTACTGTCAGAAATGATTCATCAATTTTCATAGCCTTGAAAAAATTTAATGATCTGCACGTTATAAATCAGAAAGATTCTTACATTTGAAAGTCTGAATTGTTTTGCATTCTACTCTGCGAAGATCTTTAGTTTTAGCTTGGTTTCCAAGAGCTTGCACCATTGCATCCTTTTTTGAGTTGGTGACTTCTGCAAAAAATGCTAAAGGTGCTAAATCCTCCATAAGTACCAAAGGTGGGATCTGAGTTTGCCTAATGCCACAGTCGATATCTCCTTATCAATTTCTTGGTAATCTTCCAGCTTTATCATCCAAAGATCATTGATAGGGGCACTGGCAGCTCTTGTTGCATTAAACCAGGCTTTTATATATATTGATGCGCAAAGTATGTTAATACGTCTGATGGCTTCTTTTTCTTTGACTCTCAAATTGAATAGATCTCGTAATAAATAGATTTTTAAGCAATAAATGCCTTTTGCCATCCATCTTGCCCTATGGTATGCTCCAGGAGTTGTAATGTGTATCCCTCTTGATGGTTTTTCCCCCAAAGAAATGAGGGCTAGCTCTAGGAATTCCTGATAATCGTGGCGCTCATGGTTGTCGCAATTTTTCATGTAGAAATTGTACCAGGTCATCACGTTCCCGTTTCACCCATTCTAAATCTTGTTCTGACATTTCTCTGGCATCACTTTCAAAGGGAGTATATTTACTTTTGGCTTACCAAGACCACTGATCTTTGAACGTTGCAAAAATATCTATATCAGGCCCTCGAAATACAAAGAATTTGTCAAAAACAGCTCCCACTACTATTTCAAGAATGTGGTGGCGGCAAGCTAGGAAAGGTATTTTCTGCTGGCGTCTCTGCTCAATGGTGGTGCAGGTTCCTCCATGGATACCAGTATTGCTGGCTGTTGTATCAAAACAAAGACCCGCAATCCAGTTTCGTATGTCATCCCATTCCTCTATGAACTGTAATATTGCTCTACCCATCTTGACTCCCGTACCTTTCACCAATTTAGGGATTCCTAGGAGTTTTTCTACATTTCTACCCGAGGCAACAACAGCTAAACGGTCAGATTTTCCTCCATCAGAATTGGGGAGTAGCTTTCCATCGAAATGTATAATGAGAGGAGTTTCTGGGTTAAATGTTTTCTTTATTTCTTTACTTAACTTGGCTCTAGATTTCAGTTTTGATCTTTGTATTGATGATTTTGAAAGGGTAACCTCCCTAATATCAACTCCAGCTGCCTAGAGCAGGAGTAACTATGTGCATTGCTTCTCTTAAAGATGTATTTGTACGATCCAATGCAGCAGAGAACCTAGGATCGTCGATTATTCGCCGAGGATTTGGATTTGATATTCATCGTTTCAAGGGAGTTGAAAAAGAAGTAGAAGGCACGGGATTGGAGATTTTTCGTTTATGGTATTCACTTATGCATGTTTCCTCCTGTGTCACTTGATGTAGAATCTAGTTCATCCTTTGAATTCCCTGTCTTTGTTTGCTTTTCATCAGTGTTTATGTCATATGTTTTTTTTCGACGCTCATTTTCTGCCTCTAGCCTCTTTTCTTCCTTTCCGTTTTCGCCACGAAAACCTTATCTTGACCAGCCATGTACATTTTTCGCACTCCACGTTGATCTTCCAGAAATTCCCAATCTTCCGCAATCTTTATTAGACCACTTGCATTTGCATGATATCAAAACGAATATCAAGCTGTTCTTCAAATGCTTTTGTGTTAGATTCTGGGTGCTGCTTTTTCTATGCTTATTTTTTATGCTAGTTATAGACTTTCTTGAGTTTGGTGACAACATTTGGTTTTTGTGATGTTGGTATAGTGGCCTTCCTCCACATTACCAACGTTTCATGAACAGACTCTGTAGATTCGTCAGCCAGACTCTGTACGGAACGGACGCATTTCCTGAGCTCTCTGATATTGCTTCTATTTTGCATGTTGCTAACAACTTTACTTTTGGAAAGTTTTGAATTTCATATACTTGCGTTTATATTTATATTGTTATAGTTAAGTAATTGAATATTGGTGGTTTTTAGCGATTTAGAAGATTTTATAGCGTGCCGGCTGTTTAACTTAAGACGGTTATAAACTAATTTTAACGCGCGATGCCGTCGCAGAAAGCGCCGTGTGTTAGGTGTGGGGTAAACCGGTGGTATTCGGAGTTTAAAGATTATGATGGCGGTTACCGAGAGATCAGTTTGTTTCTTTTGCGAGTTAAGGGAGGAAATAGTTGAAATAAAACGTAGTGTACTTGAGGTAACGGAAAGACTTGCAACGCTTGATGAAGGCAGGGGTAGGGCTACAGTTGACGAAAGCCGAACCAATACTAACGTTGAAGACGTTCGTAATTTGAAGGGTGAGGTGCATAATCTAGTTCCTAGTTTAGGTAGCTTATCGGGAAGGTTGGATAGAGTTGAGGAAGGGGTTAAGGCTGGTCCGAGATTAGTAGATGGAGAGGGATTTAGAGAAGTTAAGGGTGGAGCTAGGCCGCGTACGTTAGGTGATAGGAATCCCCCCCCCCATCGAGGTTTCGAACCCTTTCGCCCATTTGGAAAGGGACGTGAATTAGGGGGAAACTATTCTAATTGGGGATTCTTTAGTGCGCCAGATGGACACAGAGTTCGTTGAACGGCATCCAACCAAGAGGAGGAGGGTCTGTCTCCCAGGGGCCAGGGTTGACAGAGTTCGAGACGAAGTGGATAGGATTGACGTGCCTCCCGTCACTCGATGTTGGTGACGATGGTAGGGGGCAACGACTCGTTATAGGCCCGATACGAGAGTGCCTGACCTTTTGGAGAAATATAGGGGGTTAATTAGGTCCCTAAAGGCGAGGTCAGATAGGTATTTAGTGCTAGGTATTACCCCTAGGCACGGTTTGGGTCTTAGGATTACGCCTAAAACAATATTTTTTAATGTTAAATTAGAAGAGATCTGTGCTGAGGAAAATGTACCCTTCGTAAAGCTGTGGTCCGAATTCAGTGATCCTAGCCTTTTTATAAAAGATGGGGTGCATTTTAATGAAATAGGTAATGCTAGGCTAGGTAGGTTAATAGACGAAAACGTGCGAAAGCTGTATAGGTCGAAGCCTTCTTTAAATGTTGTGGGTCCGGGAAGCGGGCCCGAGGTGAAAAATATTTAAAAACGCGGGCCCGTGGTAAAAAATAACTTAAACGTCTTTTATTGTAACGCGCGTAGTATTAGAAATAAATTAAATGAATTTAAGGCGATAATTTATTCCGGCAACTACGATATAGTTGCTATCACTGAAACTTGGTTAAATTCCGTGACTCGGGACTTGTTGGGGGAACTTGATATACCGGGTTTTAAACTCTCTACTAATGATAGGTTACATAGGATTGGTGGCGGCGTTTTGCTGTACATTCGTAATTCCCTTAGGGCTATCGAGGTTGAGTTAGATTTTCCGGCAGCAATTAATGCGATATGTGTTGAAGTTAGGGCGCGTAGTATTAGTTTTAATTTTGTTTATGGACCTCCCGTTCAACCCCTCGATACAGATACTAGATTTTACTCACTTCTTGGTAACTTTATTGACAATCGGAATAGTATAATTGTCAGAGACTTTAACTGTCCTAATGTTAATTATGAGAATTTTACTGGTAATGAGGAGGGTTTGAGATTGATTGAGTTTATGGAAGATAACTTTTTACGACAGATGGTTACCGAACCAACGCGCGGTGATGATAATTTAGATTTGGTGATGACGAACGGCGAGAATATAGTCGAAGGTTTAGAAGTAGGCGAGAGTTTAGGATGTAGTGATCATCAAATTCTTAGGTTTAATTTATTGATAGAAAACACTAAGGATAGTAACGTAATAAAAGTCCCTGATTTTCGTAGGGCTAATTTTGATAGTTTTGCGGATAGGATGAGAGTAGTGGACTGGGATAACTTATTTATGGGTAATGACACAAATTTGCATTGGGTGTCGTTTAAAGAAAGTTTTGGGAATATTGAAAGGGAGTTTATTCTTCGTAGGCCCAAGCGCGCTAGAAATCATGGTAGGCCCAAGTGGTGGACTAGGGAAATAGGCGAGTTCATAAATGAGCGTAATAGAGCGTATAGACTTAATAAGCGCAATGGCACGGCAGCTAACTTTAATAGATATATCGAGCTTAGACGTCAGGTTAAAAGATCAGTTAGGAATGCTAAGCGTAATTTAGAGATACTTATAGCTGCGGATAGTAAACATTCCAAAAAAGTTTTTGAATACGTTAATAATCGTAAGCCGATAAAAGATAAAATAGGCCCTGTAGTGGATGTTAATGGCGCTTTGGCTTCTGACGCTCAGGCGATGGCGGGTATTTTCAATAACTTTTTTGCGAGTTTTTACCGTAGAAGACTTAAATAATGTCCCCGACGTGGACGATATCGTTCCATTTAGTAGCGAGACTATTTTGGATGAAATAACTGTTTACGAGGCTGAGATAGCGCATTATATCGATAGGCTAAAAGTTAGCAAGGCTCCAGGCCCTGGCGCTTTTTATTCCAGACATTTGAAAGACGTTATCGTAGGCCCCTTAACGAAGATTTTTAATCAGTCACTCGAAACGGGGATTATACCTGAAGACTTCAAATTAGCTAACGTCACGCCTATTTTTAAAAAAGGCGACCGCGCTATAGCTAGCAATTATAGGCCCATTAGCTTAACGTCAATTGTCGGTAAACTTTTGGAATCCGTAGTTAGGAATCGTATCATCGATCACTTAGAAAGTAGAGATTTGATTAATAGTAGTCAGCATGGGTTTCGACGCCAGAGATCTTGTTCAACTAATTTGTTAGAATTTTATAACGAAATAGTGCGCGAATACGATAGGCATAGAGCGGCTGACGTTATTTATTTAGATTTTAAAAAGGCGTTCGATACAGTTCCGCATAGGAGATTAATTGCAAAGGTCAAAGTGCACGGTATACGCAGTCAGGTAGCTAACTGGTTAGAAGAATGGCTTCGTGCTAGGAGGCAGAGGGTGGTAGTTAATGGTAGTGAATCGGGGTGGTTGGATGTAGGTAGAGGTGTCCCACAGGGTTCAGTGTTAGGCCCATTGCTATTCGTAATTTACATTAACGACATAGATGTAGGATTGACTAGTAACGTGTCAAAATTCGCGGACGATACTAAAATAGGCAGTAAGGTTGTTAACGAGGACGATAGAAATAGGATTATGGAGTGGACGGATAAGTGGCAGATGCAATTTAACGTAGACAAATGTAAAGTTTTGCATGTAGGTTCTCGTAACAATAATTACACGTACACGATGGATGATAGGGAGTTAGCGAGCGTTGACGAGGAAGTAGATTTAGGGGTACGCGTATCTAAGGATTTAAAGGTTAGGAACCAGTGCCTGGAGTCTTGCGCAAAAGCTAATAGGATGTTAGTCTTCATAGCGCGTAATTTCGAATTTAAATCGAAGGATATTATATTGCTCCTTTACAAGTCCCTAGTCAGGCCTCATTTAGAATATGCCGTTCACTTTGGTGCCCGTACTTGCGTGAGGATATTGATAGGTTAGAAAGGGTTCAGCGTCGTGCCACGAAACTGATTCCGTCATTCCGCAACAAGCGTTATGAAGATAGGATTAAAGAGTTAGACCTGTATTCACTCGAAACTAGGAGATTAATGGGGGAGCTTATTGAAGTTTTCAAAATCGTTAATAACATCGATAACGTAAATTTTGACAAATTGTTCACTTTCGATAATAATAATACTCGTAATAACGGATTTAAGTTGCGTGGCAGACGTTTCATCACTAATATCGCTAAAAACTTCTTTACGTTTAAAATAACTGATAAATGGAATAATCTTCCCGCGTCAGTCGCGAACTCTACCAGCATTAATATGTTTAAGAACCGTTTAGATAGACATTTTAAAAATATTAACGTTGTTTAATATAATAAAAAAACAATCCCCCTTTTTCCTCTCAGCGTCCCCTTTCTCTCCCTCGTTAAAATTATTAACGTTGTTTAATATAATAAAACAATTAGCAACAGGAGCTCTAGGGGTGGTGATCGAGGATGAGTCTGTTGACAATAATGCCAGCTTGTGACATGCCAGTGTGTGATGCCAGCAAAAAAAAAAAAAAAATTAGACTAACACGATCGTAGATGTAGCTCGTAGCGTAAACTAACCCACTTTTTGTTTTACTTTACCTACTTTTTTTTTTCCCTTCTTATCCTCTCCTTACTTGCATGTCTCTAGTTTGCATGGTATGATAGTGAGTTAAGACTGTGTTTGCATGGTTTGTAAGCTTTCTTATTTTACTTCTTTTCATATTTCACCCCTTTCCTATTCTCTCCGACTATTTTTCTGACTTGTCGGCAGTGGCCGACTGATGATGATGGTGAGCCTTTCTTTCTCTTTTTCTGAATGAATATTAACCCATGAGTGATTGGTGTTGCTACTTAATTAACCCCTTATTCTCTTCTCTTAACCCCCTACTCTTTCCTTTCTCTCGGGCTAACGTTAGAGTGCATCTTCGGGTCTTTGTTAGCCTTAGCTTCTGTTCTGTTCTGTAATTGATGCTGCTTCTGGGAGCGTTTACTTCTTCTTTTTGATGACATGTAACAAGCGACAAAGCACTTGTCTAAGTGTTGGAAGCTGATTTCCATCAACATTATTTACCATGACATCAATCAGCCATACTGTATTTTGCCTTCTAGTTTGTCATTTTTGTGGTGAGCCTAAATATAGTTAGATAAATTTCCTGCCAAATAAGATTATGCTATCTTTCTGAAACATTATTGTAGTGAGCCTAAATTTAGTTAGATAAATTTGCTCGCCAAATAAGCTTATGCAATCTTTATTAGGCCACTTGCATTTGCATGAGATATCTCAAACATAATTTCTGAAACATGAATGATAACCATTAGTAACAAGAAAAAGCCATAAATAATACATAAATGAAAAAAACTTAACATTTAAATATTGTGTTGTACACTACAGATGCGAAATTTACCCTATTTCAGCAAACTTCATGTCCTCTGAGCAGTCACTTAATATTACTCAATCAACCCTATATTTTACCAGGCATATTCTAAGACCAAACCTCATCAACTGACAGGGTATGCGGACTCAATTTTCAAAATTATATTTTTGGGACAGTCTAATATACAGGGTGTACATAAAGTCAGGATCTATTTTTGTGAAGCACTTGGAAATTATATGGAATTCAATCATAAAATGATAAAGTGGTAACATTTATTAAATAATTAAGAGTAGGATTCGACGTGACGCCCATCAGTATCCCTGCACAGCTCAAATCGTTCTGCAGCATTTCTACACACATTCTGGAGCATTTGCGTGGTTATGTTATCTGCAGCAGTTCGTATACGTGTACGTAAGTTCTCAAGACTCGTAATCTTCGTTTGATAGACGTGCGATTTGATAAAGCCCCATGCAAAGAAATCTAAAGGGGTTAAATCTGGTGATCTCGCTGGCCAAGGTCTGTTGCTTCCGCGTCTGATCCAGCGATTTGGAAAACGTCCATTTAGATAATCCTAAACAATTTTGGCATAGTGACAAGGAGCACCATCATGTTGATAGACGACGGGAATAGGATTGTTAGTACCGTCGTCTATCAACATGATGGTGCTCCTTGTCACTATGCCAAAATTGTTCAGGATTATCTAAATGGACATTTTCCAAATCGCTGGATCGGACGCGGAAGCAACAGACCTTGGCCAGCGAGATCACCAGATTTAACCCCTTTAGATTTCTTTGCACGGGGCTTTATCAAATCGCACGTCTATCAGACGAAGATTACGAGTCTTGAAAACTTACGTACACGTATACGAACTGCTGCAGATAATATAACCCCGCAAATGCTCCAGAATGTGTTTAGAAATGCTGCGGAACGATTTGAGCTGTGCAGGGATACTGATGGGCGTCACGTCGAATCCTACTCTTAATTATTTAATAAATGTTACCACTTTATCATTTTATGATTGAATTCCATATAATTTCCAAGTGCTTCACAAAAATAGATCCTGACTTTATGTACACCCTGTATATGCACCTTTCAACTGTTCAAAGGTTCCGCGCGATGATTCCTCATTTCACGAAGGTCAAGCTCGTCGCCTCTCCTCTCGAGTTGGCGTGGTGAAATAGTGAGTTGGTTTCTTGTACTCTCCACCTCACATAGCCAGGTACGCCCGGCTCATCGGGGATTGTTCTGAGCCAGGCGTCTAATCTTCTTTTGAAGATGTCCACTGAAACACCATTCGTGTTCCTTAGGTTTTTGGGCAGCTGATTAAACAGTTTTGGTCCTCTCACAACAAAACTATTTTCTTTCAGGGTTAAGGATATTTCCTGTCTCGCCTTTAATTTGGAAACACGACACATTCTTCCTTTTCTACTTTCCAGTGTTGTTTGGGGAGTTATAGGGTTCAGAGTAAGATTAGAGACTAGTTTCTCAATTATTTTCGAAGTGTAAATAATGGTGTATCTCTCTCTTCTTTTTTCCAGTGAATATAGGTTTAGTTCGCGTAACCTTTCCCAGAAATTTAATTCTTTGCACCCATTGATCTTGGCTGTGAAGCTTCTCTGAATCCCTTCTAGCTGTCTAATGTCTTCTTTTTTATATGGGGATGTTAGGACCGAGCAGTATTCTAATTTGGTTATGAGCAGTGTTTTCAGTAGAGGAATCATTATATTCCTATCCCTTCGTTTAAAGGTTGTTAGTATCTGCCCCATTATTCTCTTTGCTCTGTTTACTGCTATCTTATTTTGTGTTTCAAATTTCGCATCATCTGTCATTACAACCCCTAAATCTTTTGCTCTAGAATTTCTCTGAATTTCCTGTCCATCTGGGGTATAGTATTCCATGGATTTTAGGTCCTCTCTTTTTCCGTACCGTAACAGCTGAAATTTCTCGGTGTTAACTTCATATTGTTATATTCCGTCCACTTGTAGATTCTGTTTATGTTGATTTGTAGAGATCCTATATTTTCTGGGTTTCTTATTTTTCTACTGATCTTTGTGTCATCGGCAAAGGATGTTACTGTACTGTCTCTGGTAACGTCCTTATCTATGTCAGTTAGCATGATTATGAAGAGTAGTGGAGCTAATACTGTTCCTTGTGGTACTGAGCTGAGGACCTCTGATTCTATGAAGATACTCCTTGTACTGTAACGACTTGCCGCCGCTCACTAAGGAAATTATATATCGATTTCGCTACTTTTCCTGTTATTCCCATATATTTCACTTTACGTATTATGATTCCATGGTCACACTTGTCGAACGTTTTGGCAGTCTGTGGGATATATATACACACACACGGCTTTTTTATGACGGTACGCACCGGTACGGCGTACCGGCACCTTTTTTGAATAATTAATTCGTAGATTATCTAGAATCTTTCTTATTAAATTTTTAAGTTTTCTAAAACTTAAGCGATATTGTATTATAATATTTTGTTGTATAAAATTATATTGTATACCTATTTTATTTCATGGCAAGTATAGTTGTTATATGGTAAGCATTGAAATCAATTGTAGATGCTCTCCAAGAATTATCGGAATTGAGTTTGGATTTGCAAGAGCGTGATATAGACCTGTACATGGCAGATCAAAAGATAAAAGCTCTTGTACAAATTTTTGAAGAAAGACGAATGACCCCTGGACCATATTATGAAAAGGCCACCAAGGCCGCCAAAAATCTCCATTTTAGAGGAGTTGCACTACACAAAAAAGACTGCAAAGGGGACCCTGCAATTGAGCAGAAGCTTTTTACAAAACGTTAAAAAAATCAATTGAAAAGAGGCTACTTGATATTGAAGACGCCGATATAGCGCAGTGCGCACGAGTACTTGATAAGAAACAATGGCCTGAAAACGTTGAAGCTCAGTTGACATTCGGCGAGAAGGAAATCAGAAAATTGTCGTTAAGATTTCAATTAAATGAAAGAGATACAGTTCGTGGATTTCGTCACTACCTGACTGAAAAGATGATTCCTGAAAAACTTCAGCATTTGAAATCTGCTCTGAGTTCAATCCCGATTTCTTCCAGTGAATGCGAAAGAGGATTTTCCCAAATGAACTGTTTCAGCCCTCCTGTTTATGAAACTTGTGGGACCGCCTCTTCCACATTTTGATCCTAACAAATACGTGGAGTCATGGTTACTCCAAAAGCGCCACTCAGCAGTTGACACTAACAGCAAGGAACGATGTCGACATGTTGAAGCAGATGAGAACTTGATGAAAATTTGGAATTTTCCACTATAGTGGATTTAATTATCCTAGAAGAGTCCCTTGTTCCATGCACGGTCTGTGTGTATATATATATATATATATATATATATATACACACAGGGTGTCCCATAAGTCCGGCATCATAGGAGAAATTCATATTTTTCTATTTCTACAAACCATAATTCATATTTTTTCTCTTTCTACAGGCCATAATGTCTGTGAGCAAGGAAGAACGAATCCAGATAATTCTACTCATAGGAAACCGGAGTCAAAGAGAGGCCGCTGGTAAATTTAAGACTGCATCCAGACCGCGAGCCAATAACACAGAGTTGTGTTAGCAGACTTGTTGCAAAGTTTAAGGAAACAGGATCCATAGAAGATAAACCACGCAGTGGACCTTCAAGGAGGTCCACTGACGATGATACAGCGACTGCTATCCTGGCTCATTTTAACAGAAATCCCAATAAGTCTCTTCGGCGATTGTCCGCCGAGACAGGAGTGTCGAAAAGTAGCATCCATCGCATTCTTCAGGCTCACAAATGGCATCCATATAAACTTTAGATCCTACAGAAATTAAGCGAAGATGATCCCGACCGGCGGATGGAATTTTGTGAATGGAATACGGAACAATATGCTGGGGATGCCAATTTCCCGTCCACCATTCTGTTCAGTGACGAGGCTGTTTTTTATGGAAATGGTGAGGTAAATCGACATAACACCCGCTACTGGTCTCAAAACAACCCTCACTGGTATACCTCTTCAAAGGAACAAGTAGTGATGTAAAAAAAACGTTTTTTTTGTTTTTTGTTGTTTTTTTGTTTTTTTTGTCGTTTTTTTTGTTTTTTTTCTGTTTTTTTTGTTTTTTTTTGTTTTTTTTAATAATTAATATAGATATTGCCAATTTAATTATAAGGTATACTTTTGCAATGATATATATTATAAAAATAAATAAATAAATAATAAAATAGGCCATATGGTACCAGTATAGAATGTCCTTTTCAGCCTATTTACAGAAAAATTTGTTTTTTTTCTGTTTTTTTTGTTTTTTTTGTTTTTTTTAATAATTAATATAGATATTGCCAATTTAATTATAAGGTATACTTTTGCAATGATATATATTATAAAAATAAATAAATAAATAATAAAATAGGCCATATGGTACCAGTATAGAATGTCCTTTTCAGCCTATTTACAGAAAAAACTGGCCTCTTTCTTGCACTGAAAGTCTTGTATCTTGAGATCCATTAAACTTGCGAGAACACTGGCTGGGAGCTGACTGCCCATTGTCCAACCTTTCCAGGACTCTCCCATCCATTCCTCGGATTTTGAATCTCCCACTTAACTATCCTTTAGACCCGCGATGACATATTCCCCCCCCCCCCATGAGACCATCCATATATATATACATACACATACACCCATATACATATATACCAATATATACATAAATACTTATATACACATTTATATCTATTGTATACCCCATACACATGCATACATCCAGAATTCCAGATACATACGCATGCATACTCACATATATACCTACACAAACTCATACACCTCTATTTCGCCCTTTCATTACCTCCGAGATCATTTAGCACATACAGTAATATCCATACAGCCAAAAGAAACCAATTAAGCACAGACAGAGCAGCAAAGCTAGTATTTATATCCCAAAATGCAAAATTCCAAGAAAGTGAAGTAAAACATGGTGCTACATTGGCTTCGTCAACATCCAAATCTGCAATAAATACCAGTACCTGTGATATTGAAACTATTTGCTTTAATCAATCTAGTGATAATGATTCTTCAATGGAAATAGAATCAGATAATGAAAGTTAAACAGCATTAGGTTAACACAAAGGTTAAAGAAAGAGATGAATATTTATATTTTTTTATTTTTCTATTTGGAATATATATATATATATATATATATATATATATATATATATACACACACACTGGTATTTTTGCCAATCACAATTATATCTATTGTTTTATACCAGTATTATGGATATTATACCAGTACCTGTGATATTGAAACTAGCATATATGCTCTACCCAATCTAGTGATGATTCTTCCATGGAAATGAAGGTTAACCAACATTAGGTTAACAAAAAGGTTAAAAAAAAGGTGAATATTTTTTTTTCGATCTGGAATATATACTGGTACTCTTGCCAATCACAATTATGTATATTGTTTGAAATGAGGAAGAATGTTTTATGTTCTAGTTAAAAAATATAGGTATATACATATAAAAAATGAGGGTTTGTTTTTCCTTTCTATTATATACTTTTTGTGTGATTCAGTTTTTCTAAAAGATGACTATATACATATACTAGGTATAACCGTATAAGCATGGTAGTATAGTAAATTATAAGTAATACTAATATACTTATTAGATTAAAGGAAGAAAAATATGGAATAAGTTTAAAACAATAAAAAACAAAAAAAACAAAAAAAACAGACTATCTTCGTTTTAAACAAAAAAACGAAAAAAAAAACAAAAAAAACGACACAATAAAAAACGACTCACATCACTAGGAACAAGGTGCATCTCGGGTGATGGTATGGTGTGGCATTTGGAAGGATCGCACCATAGGCCCCCCTCTTTTTTGATGAACATGTCCTGGAGGCACCTACCTACGTATGCTCAAGGAAGAAGCATTTCCCAGTGTCTTGAACGAAGAAGGAAATTTCCCAACATGGTTCCAGCAAGACGGCGCTCCTGCACATTACAGCACCCAAGTAAGGGAATACCTGTACCAACAATTCCCTGGTCATTGGATAGGACGTCGAGGGCCTGTGGAATGGCCAGCTAGAAGCCCGGATCTCATGCCACTAGATTTTTATCTCTGGGGCCACTTGAAAGCGCTGGTATACGCAGAGAAAATTAGGTGTTGAACATTTGCGGCAGCGCATTATTGGGGCATGTAATACCATTACTACTGACATCATTCACCGTGTGCTTGCTGACTGGGTATCACGTCTGAATTTGTGTATTGAAAACGATGGTGGACATACTGAGCACGTTCTATAAATAAAAGCTTTTGTTTTGCCTTTTTTTATTATTTTTCATTTACAGTATAGTATAGATATATATATATATATATATATATATATATATATATATATATTTTTTTTTTTTTTTTTTTTTTTTTTTCACAAAATAACCAACAATTTATTGATTTTTTACTTTCTTTACAGACACGAAAAAACACAAAATTTAAAAACTGATAAAGGAATTTCCCTTTTACCGAAGATATTGCCAAAGCACGTATAAAATTTACTCTTCTTTGGTACAAGAATATCGATTAGGTTTTCTCGAGTCCCGATCTCTATATTGCGGTTTACTGGATAAACCAAATAACCGGCGGTGGTGTCCCCATCACCAAAGGAAAAGGGTTTATTGATGCAACCAATAAAAAAAACATTTTCTTTCATGTTATATATACAAGAAGCGAAGTGGTTCATAAGATTTCTTGCTAACGGAGTAGATCGAATAACAGTCGCCGTCCACGCCACTGTAGATGATGGTAAATCCCGTTATACGGTCTTACTGTGCAACTTAGTAACTACAAGCTAATTAGCGTTAGTTTAATTACCAACCCAATAACGCGCACGTGCGTTAGCACCGACGTACTGCACACAACCTTTCGATAACAATGAATGAAGTCAATGTATAACTGAGAAGAAATCTGAAGCGGATAGGTCACAAGATCAAGCGTATAAATAACTCACGCTCATCCCTCAGGATTAAAGAAGAAAGCTGTTTTTCCAACAGGGGAGCAGAACGAATAGAAATCCTCCGTTAAGGAAGAAAAATGAGAAAGAACGTTGTAGGCCTAACGTGAAATCTACTTCTGACTACAATTCTTCAATTCTCTCCTCAGAGGTTACTCGAGTAATGAAAAATAAGCACTCCTCTTCATCCGTGACGATGCAACCAATTGATGTGTTGTGAATTCCAAACAAAGATTGTGTGAAAATGGATGAGACTTCGTTTTACTGTACTGGTATTCGTGTCTCCACTTGAGGGCTTCGTAGCGCTTTCTGATTTAAAAAATGTAGATTTTGTATTGTTTTAATAATTACACCGGTCTGCATGAAAATCGATTTCTTTATTTTGAGTTGTGATTCTGAAGCAGTTCGCTGCGCTGAATTAAAAAATGCTACCAGTTTTTTTCTATCACCCACAGTTTTAAAGTTATTAGCAAAACAATTTTGCGGCGTTTTGTAATTTTTTACCTTTTTTATCTTTAATTAATTTCGTTTTTTCATATTTTTCAGATAGATAATTCTAACATTACGTCTTTAAAATTTTAATAATGGCTTCTGAAGGATGTACCCATAGTCCAGACATATTTTGTTATATTTGTGGTTGGTATGTTGTTGTAAAACAAAGGACAAATGTAACGACCTTCATTAAGAGAGCTTATCATGCTTATTTTGGAATTAAATTAGGAGATCAAGACAAAAGTTGGGCTCCACACAAGGTTTGTCTTAGGTGTGTTGCGGCACTAAGGAATTGGAGCAAAGGTAAAAAGAAAAGTTTGCCATTTGGGATCCCTATGGTATGGCGCGAGCCTAGAAACCATACCGATGACTGCTACTTCTGTTCTTGCAATGTTAAAGGTTATAATGCAAAGAATAAAGAGAGCCTTCAATACCCAAGTCTTCCATCTGCAATAAGGCCGGTACCCCATGGTCCAGAAGTTCCTATTCCCCGCCCACCCGAGAGTCTGGATCAATACAATTCAGATTCTGATTCAGCTCCAAATCCAGACAATGATGATGTTTATGAACAGCCAACAGCTGACCGAGATCCTCCTAAACCATTAACCCAAGCCGAACTAAATGACTTAGTCAGGGATTTGAATCTGCCTAAGGACTCTGCAGAACTTTTGGGGTCTAGATTGCAGGAGAACAATTTATTGGCATCCGACACATACTTCGCTTGGTACAGAAATCGTGAGAAAGACTTCGTGCCTTTTTTCGAAGAAGATGGTCCCTTGGTATTTTGCAAGGATATCACAGGATTAGTGTGCAAGCTAGGCATCGAATACCAAACCAGTGACTGGAGGTTGTTTATAGATTCCTCTAAACCAGTCTAAAAGGAGTGTTACTGCACAACGGTAACAAATATGCATCAATCCCAGTGGCCCATTCTACTCATTTAAAAGAGACCTATGATAACATGAAACTGCTTCTGGAAAAAATTCAGTATCAAAATCACAGATGGATATTGTGTGGGGATCTCAAAGTCCTTTGCATGTTACTTGGGCAGCAATCAGGATACACTAAGATGCCATGTTTCATCTGCGAATGGGATAGTCGAGCACGGGACCAGCACTGGAAGAGGAAAACTTGGCCTCCTAGAGAGAATCTTACCCCAGGATCAAAGAACATTTTACATGAACATCTAGTTGAACCAAATAAAATCCTCCTACCACCCTTGCACATTAAATTAGGCTTGATGAAGCAGTATGTCAAAGCATTGAATAGAGAAGGTGAGTGTTTCAAGTACATTTGTTCAAACTATCCAAAGATTAGCTACGAGAAAATAAAGGAAGGTGTTTCTATAGGTCCTCAGATTAGAAAGTTATTGACAGACGATCATTTCCTGAACACAATGACCAATAAAGAAAAAGAAGCATGGCTTGGTTTCAAAGATGTTGAAAACTTCTTGGGAAACTACAAAAGCCAAAATTATGAAAGACTGGTGGAAAATATGCTTAAAAAGTTTTGCGCCTTAGGCTGCAACATGACCCTGAAAGTTCACTTCTTATTTTCGCATCTTGACCGTTTTCCCGAGAATCTCGGAGATGTCAGTGAGGAGCAAGGGGAACGATTTAGTGATGTTAAAAAATGTTTTTTTTTATGTCCGTTTTTTTTTTTTTTTTTTTTGTTTTTTATTTTTTTTTTTTGTTTTTTTTTAATAATTAATATAGATATTGCCAATTTAATTATAAGGTATACTTTTGCGATGATATATATTATAAAAATAAATAAATAAATAATAAAATAGGCCATATGGTACCAGTATAGAATGTCCTTTTCAGCCTATTTACAGAAAAAAACTGGCCTCTTTCTTGCACTGAAAGTCTTGTATCTTGAGATCCGTTAAACTTGCGAGAACACTGGCTGGGAGCTGACTGCCCATTGTCCAACCATTCCAGGACTCTCCCATCCATGCCTCGGATTTTGAATCTCCCACTTAACTATCCTTTAGACCCGCGATGACATATTTTCCCCCCCGAGACGATCCATATATATATATACATACACATACACCCATATACATATATACCAATATATACATAAATACTTATATACACATATTTATATCTATTATATACCCCATACACACGCATACATCCAGAATTCCAGATACATACGCACGCATACTCACATACATAC
Organism: Bathynomus jamesi; assembly: GCA_023014485.1. Lineage (NCBI taxonomy): Eukaryota > Metazoa > Arthropoda > Malacostraca > Isopoda > Cirolanidae > Bathynomus > Bathynomus jamesi. The sequence goes on from JAJOZX010002858.1 coordinate 239,143, forward strand.
CTACACAAACTCATACACCTCTATTTCGCCCTTTCATTACCTCCGAGATCATTTAGCACATACAGTAATATCCATACAGCCAAAAGAAACCGATTAAGCACAGACAGAGCAGCAAAGCTAGTATTTATATCCCAAAATGCAAAATTCCAAGAAAGTGAAGTAAAACATGGTGCTACATTGGCTTCGTCAACATCTAAATCTCCAATAAGTACCAGTACCTGTGATATTGAAACTATATGCTCTAATCAATCTAGTGATAATGATTCTTCAATGGAAATAGAATCAGATAATGAAAGTTAAACAGCATTAGGTTAACACAAAGGTTAAAGAAAGAGATGAATATTTTTATTTTTTTTATTTTTCTATTTGGAATATGTATATATACACACGTATTCTTGTCAATCACAATTATATATATTGTTTTATACCATATTATGTATTTTTTATTATGTATATTATACCAGTACCTGTGATATTGAAACTAGCATATATGCTCAACCCAATCTAGTGATGATTCTTCCATGGAAATGAAGGTTAAACAACATTACGTTAACAAAAAGGTTAAAAAAAAGGTGAATATTTTTTTTTTCTATCTGGAATATATATACTGGTACTCTTGCCAATCACAATTATGTATATTGTTTGAAACGAGGAAGAATATTTTATGTTCTAGTTAAAAAATATATATACATATAAAAAATGAGGGTTTGTTTTTCCTTTCTATTATACAGGAAGGTCTCGGTTAACACGGTATTCGATGTTACGCGGTTTATAATTTGTGACCATAATCCCGTTATATGCGGTATAATTTCACTTATCGCGGCCAAAAATATTTTATTTACAAAAGCGAATCTCCTTCGCTATTGCTGTCAGTATTGCTTCGGCCGATATTGAAAATGCAAAACAGAAATTAATGAATGGAGATCCTGATATGGAACGTACTATGAAAGTCTGTCGAGATATTGACAATGATATTCGATGTTATAAACTAATGTACGCCGAAAAGAAGAAGAAAACTTTCAAACAAGCCTCACTTTTACATTATTTAACAAAGAAATAAAAATTTCATCCATTTTTTTTGTGCACATGCTGGTGCATTTCAATAAACTTTTGAAAAAAATGAATCAATTTATTTACTACCGTACCTTTGTATAATGTACTGTACTGTACATAGTAATAAAAACGAGTCAAAGTCGACAGTCGAAATATATTTTTTTTTAACTTGGCAATATTAACCATTTTTACAAGTTATATCGTTCCCGCTAAATGCGGCTACGCTACTATATGTCTATATCGCGGTATTCTGCTTGCGTTGGCAACATTAACAATTTTTACATGTTATATTATTCCCGCTTAATGCGGTTTTTACTTATCGCGGCATTCTGCTTGCACCAATTAACCGCGATAACCGGGACCTTCCTGTATACTTTTTGCGTGATTCAGTTTTTCTAAAAGATGACTATATATACTAGGTATAACCGTATAAGCATGGTAGTATAGTAAATTATAGGTAATACTAATATACTTATTAGATTAAAGGAAGAAAAATATGGAATAAGTTTAAAACAATAAAAAACAGAAAAAACAAAAAAACAGACTATCTTCGTTTTAAACAAAAAAAAAACAAAAAAAAAACGACTCGCATCACTAGAACGATTTCACCAGGACATCAAAACCATGGAAAGAAGATATCAAGGAAGATGGCATACAAATATGATGGCGGATTACTGCTGGTTTGCAACGAGATCAGCCTAACGCACAGCATAAGAAAACATCAAAGAAGCACCGGTTTAGTCGTCATTAGTCAGATCTACCTTCGTAGTCTTAAGTCTTTGGAATAAGTCCTGAAATGTTTGCAAGTAAAGAAGGTAAATATATTTTGTTTCTTTCAGTTATTTTTTTATTGTTTCATAAACAAGCAATATGCTTGTCCAAGAGCTAGGAGCTATTTAATTCTGCTTTAATTAGGTTTTACTCTATCACCTAAAGATTTCGTGCTACAAGGGGTGTTGTAATACCTCATCTGTCCCCAAATGTTAACCACCCATTGATGGGAGGGGAGAGAGTATTTTGCTGGGAACGGGACTGGTTGTTATATATATATTTACCCTACATTATTATGTAAGCGTTACTGTAGTCTATAACAACAAAATTTATGGTTTAGCATGTGCAATCCAATGTTGGTCTCGATAAGATGGTTCACATTTGGGGATAAATGGAGGATTTATGACACACCCTGTAGTAAGAAAACCATACGTGATAGGGAAAAACTAACTATATTTTTGAGATCAGCGCACTCAAATTATATAGAATCACCAACTAGTTTGTAAAAATCGATCGACAAGTTTTCAAATGTGTACTGGTGTTATTAATAAAAGTAAGCCCTCAAATGAGGACACTTATCCACAGCAAATATTAAGTCCGTATAACTATCATTTTCTTCATAGTACATTCCTCACACAATAACTTTTAAATTTATACATACATGAAGTCTCAAAAGTCCCAATCTATTTCCTGTAAGGACTAAGCAAGAAATAGATTGGAACTTTTGGGCACCCCTATTCCCTAATTAAAAATTTAAGTTATTAGGTATATCACCCAATAATTTTAAAATTTTTAATTAGGGAATAGGGGTACCAAAAAGTCCCAATCCATTTCTTGCCTACTTCTCACAGGAAATAGATGGGTCTTCTGGGACTCCATGCATGTATAAATTTAAAAGTTATACATACCCTCATATACTATGAGGGTTGAATATACAGAGGATTAAAAAAAGTAACTAGACACCTTTGGTTTTTCCAGTTTTTTATTTGCTAATTAACGCCAATAAATAATAACAGATTTATTGAATCAATATTATTAGAATCGTGTTGCTTTCTCCTTTGCATTATGTACAGCTGACACACACGTTCTGGCTTTCAAATGATGAACTTTGCTATTTGTTCTTGAGGAAAATCATCGTGGTATCTATTTACTTTCGTCAATCCTCTGTATATATTAAGGCACAGAGTGATTCAAAAGTCCAAGCCTAATTTGACAGCAGAAAAATACTTAACATTTTAGTGGTGCGAGACTGCTATTTGGATGGACACTCTCAGCTCAGTGACACTCGTGCAACGCAAATTCCAAACTTATTTCAATGTCCAAAATGACAGAACCATACGTGACACACAAAAATTTTCTAGAAATCAGTTTGGTCATGCAATAAACACCGAAGTGAAAGTCCGAGGTCAACTCGAATTGAAGAGAACCAGAGAGTGGTCGAAGAAATTTGGAATTGAACACAAGTTACTTTATACCATTCAACGAATGTTCAATAGGTTCATTAATATGAAACCATTACAAAATCCAGATGATGCATGTTTACGTGATTTTGATCAAGACCAAAGAGTGGAGACGTGAGAGATCTGGATTTCTCATTTTGAGTTCGATCCATCTCTTTTGGATAATATCGATCTGGTTGAGTGATGAGGCGACATTTAAATGTCATTGTCTATGAAAGTTAACAGACATAATTATCGCATCTGAGGACTTTGTGAAAACCGAACAGCATATCGTAAACATGAGCGAGATACACCAAAACTTAATGTTTAGCGCATTTTCTCGCCCAAAGTGTTCCACAGTCACCTCTCCTGACCCCAAAGGACTCCTCTCTGAAGGGACTATGTAAATCCAACGTTTATGCTACAAAGCTCCAAATTTGGCCGATTTAGAAAAATACATAACTGCTATTATTCGGGGATTTTCTAAAGAAACAACGTCAACATTGCTAACGAAGTTGTGCTGAGGTGGCTCAAGTGCATTGAAATTGGTGGTGCGAATGTGGAAGTGGCTGGAAGTGGAATTAGAGTGGAATTATCTCTGCAAATATAGTTCCCGGTATATAGTCTGACTAATAATTAGTGGTGGGACGATACCTAAATTTCAATCGATGCCGATTCCAATTCCGATGCCAATAAAATGTCCCGATTCCGATGCCGATTCCGATTCTCAGTATTTTTATAGATAAGAGTTTACTTGGTGCTCTTCGGAAAACTATACCTATGTAGTCCTATTTTATTTATTTGTAAGACTAACTATATAAAGTAATAGTATGGTAATATCACCTTAGAATCTAATTGATTAGGTTGTAAATATAAGAAACAAATATACCTGTTAGATTTAATCTTATTAAAGAAACATTTTAAAATTTTTCCTTTAATAATTACAATTGAACTATAATTTGTAATCCTTTATTCCTTCTAAGCTTACAATGCAATTCTTACATTATTTAAACAAATTTCCTACCTTATTTAAAACAATTTTAGAAGGCTACAAAAGCAAATGAATAATGAAAACTAAGTTATAAATTATTTATAATCAAAAGTCATCACCCTTAAATTATAATGTAAAAACATTAACATTTCTCCTGTTTCTGCATGCATTCTGTTTCTTTTTGGAGAATAAATTGTACCTCCAACACTAAATAGTCTTTCACTCTCCACAGAAGAAGGTGGTGCACATAAATATTTCCTAGCAAGAACAGCCATATTTGGAAAGCTATCTTTATTTGCCATCCACCACTGTAATGGACTTTCTTCATTTTTAATCATTTTTAAGTCTTGGTATCGAATCATTTCTGCTTTTATGGCATCTCTAACCTTTTCACCTAGAGTCTTTTTTTGCTTTGGGATTGGGTTCTTTGTGTCCTTTCGCCAATTTCTTTTTCTCTTTAAACTCTGAAAAACAACTTGTAAAACTAAAGTTAAAATAATTTTCAGCATCACTTAATTGACTTTTATCATCTGCTGATATATCAGAAGAGTCTGAAACCTGAGACATGGGAGTAGTAACAGATTTGCTATTATTTGCAGAGTATATATCTTCAATCATCCACTGCTTAAGAATTTCTTCAACATTTTGGTTATTATATTCATCTTCAAGGAATGTATGTTTAAAGCGTGGATCAAGATAGGTTGCAAGTATAAGGTTCTTATCACTGAAGTATGTGCTAAATCTCTTTGGTTCATTTTTGTCACTAAATGACAGAATCGTTGTAAGAATCGAAAGTCATAACCAAATTCTTACGATTCCGATGCCGATGCCGATTCCTGAAAAACACTCGATTCTTCCGATTCTCGATTCCGATTAATCGTCCCATCACTACTAATAATATAGTTATTTTGCCTGAGTTTCCTTTATTTTTGCAAATGCAAATCTTTTAAAGAAAGCATAAATTTTTAATTCTGTAGCTACTTGAAATTAACATTTATTTATTCACTACGGAAGTAATTCATGGATCATGCAACAGTTCTGATGGGTTATGATGATAAACATATCGTCCACACTTATAATCCCAACATACAAATCCATTTTGTTCTATACGAACATGACTTAAATTGAATCAACTGAATAAAACCTATAATACAAGGGCCATAAAAGGTAATGATGTTGAGTATTCATTTAGTATGGATTCCATTACCTCAAAGTCGTTCTGGACCCAAAGGAAGAGACTTCCGCTGGTCGTTTCCGCAACACTGAATCATGCAAAAGGATAAAGCGGGACAGCACGGCACAGATCTCATCATCTGATAGAATTGAGGGCTATGATGAAGGAATAGGACAAAAATGAATGGAAACAGACGGATAGGATCACTCTGAGGCATGTTTCCGCCAGAAAAATATGAAATATTTATGAAAGAAAGAAATCCGAAATTACCGAAGGCATCGGAGCGGCGAAAAAAGTCATGAACTGATGCTGAAGACAAGATTCTTTCCATTGACACACACACACACACCGGCACAAAGATCCTAAGATTCAGTCTAGGCTAGCCCAAGGAAGTAGAGAAAATAGGGAAAAATAGAAAAAACAAGTGAAAATAAAGAATACTGAAAACTTATACTATCCTTACACTTACAGACGTGTAAATCTTTCACACAGGAAGAGTAGTAATAATACGTATAGAACAAACAAGGCTTTCCCTCCTCCGTCAGCCATTGCTGAGAGAAAAAATTGTGAAAGATGATTTATATGAAAGTAGGAAGGTATAATGACGAGAATAACTTCAGAGTTCATACACACCCTGCGTACACTATCTCGTATATCCAATTACGCATTAGAGGACAGTGGAAAATTAAGGATAGCATGAACACTAAATTACTTAATCTAATCTACACTGTGTATTTTTTTAAAGAATTATTTATTACAGGCAAAAAGTTATTTCATTGTATCATTTCTCCGATGAGTGTAAAGCCATTACTTAGATAAGGGCGCACTGAGCCAGAGGGACCTCAAGTTGGTCAACACCCACCAATTTAAGAATTTCCACGGGAGTGCAACTCAAGAAAATGATTCCCCCCCCCCTTTCTTTTCTAAGAAAAATTTACCATACCACAATTTATACTGCGTCCTTTGCATAGGAATTACTCAGATAAAAGAACACTGATCCAAAGGCACCTCCAAAATTTAAGAATTTCCGCGACATAGTACATATGCCTTTTCTTTTTTGTATGAAAGTCTATTACACACTATTTTAAACTAAAATTCTATTGTAGCTAACTTCCCATCATCTGAGAACCCAGAGTGCTCTGAAACCAAACGAAACTAAACCAGCACCTCCTACTACATATTTTGCAAATGGCAACATCATTACTTTTGTGTAAAACTTAAAAGTTTTCTAGCTAGCTGAGTTAAATATACAGCGAAAAAGTTGGAATCCTACACTGTGTACTGAAGTAGCATCCCTGAAACTGAAAACGTCTATTAGGTGGTTTTGACTAAGGGAAAGATCCCATCAAGCTGCCCTTCTCTACCATTGGGGTTAACATCTGAAAACTCCCAGCGCTTTGTTGTCAACAGACCAGACAGGCGCCTCTACTAAATTTATTGGCAAATGAAACATTACTACCTCTACTCCATCCTGACTAGCCCTCCCTTAAGCAGCTCCCTTTTAATAAAAAAGGAAGGAGCAAAATAAAGAGACAATGGTAACACCCAGTGCTCTGTAACCAGACCCGACCAGCGCCTACTACATTTATATCTTAAGGGAAATCGTTTCTTCTATCTCAACATATACATACTATGTACAGTTGCCCGCATATGTAATGTTCCTCGCCTCACAGGCCGGAGTGTTAGTCAAGGTACCCCAACTGGGGGAGGTGGGGTGGAGGGGGGACAACCGAATCCAAGACTGTGTTCATAAAGATAAACAAATATGATCGTGAACAGCGTTGAACGCCATGTAATTTACTAGTCTTATACAGTAATAAGGTTCCATTATGATTATTCCAAATCTATATGAACAGCTACTACAACATAACTTTTTATATACTAGTGAATGTGAAATGTTCGCCTGCAGGAAATTTACGCTTTTTTCGTGTAGGCTATAGTTTACGCAAAATTATCCAGCAGGCGAAAATTTGACAATTTAAACTAATCTTTGGAAAATAGTAAGAAAATAAAATTTAGATCATTAAAATACTTTATTTGAAAAGTAAATTCAGTATATTGTAATAAAACATTGTAAAGTAAAAGCAGTAAAAACATTTTAAATTATACTGTATTATTACTGTATAAGAAGAATGTCATGAATGCCGCTAATTTCTCAACCCTTCTGAATGGTCTCCGTTATAAATAGATATAGAGTGTAACATTTGTGGATAGTAGTCTATTATGACTTGATCCTCTGGATCCAGAGATTCTATCTTTAGTTTTAAATCGATAATTAATTAGTTTTAAATTGATAATTATTTAGTTTCGTAAAAATTTGTCGTTTCCAAATTACCGGCAGTTTTTACATAAATTTCTTATGTTCTTGTGGTTCGGAACCCACGTAAAATTGTAGGTCCCCTCCGCCACCACGGAGGACATACACAATACACGATTACGAACACAGTTAGGTAGACCAGCCATGAGTGGATCCTAGGGTCTTTGTTGGTCTGAAACATTATAACATTATAACATTATAACATTTTGTGTAGGTTATCCCATGCAGAGACAATTCATTTAGCATGAATAGGTTTCAGTGTGGAGAACTTCAAATCTATCTTACCGAGAGATTCATCTACGTTGAGTGCTACTGAAACTTTATCCGGATACCAAGAGGTAAAACTTGTCTTGAGATACGACCTGAACCTTGACCAATCACGGTCCAGAATAAATGTCGTCATTCATGACGTCATTTTAATCTGGAAAATTATAACTTGCAACTGTTGACTGCGAAATTATGATGCCGCAAACTCGTCCAAGGATATGAAAGAGCGAAAATTTGCTGCCGCGACACTACATATGGGCGTGTCAGTGAACACCGTAAGGAGATGGTTGCATGAAGCAGGATATCACCACCGTAGTCCTGCCAAAAGAGAGAGGATCGAGGAACGACATCGTCAGGCCAGGCTCTCGTTTGCTCGCCAGCATAAATGATGATCCCGCACACTGGAGCAGAGTTATCTTCTCTGACGAGAAGACGTTTGCGTCTACAATTCACGGCCGTCTTCGGTGTTAGTGACAGGACAACACGAGATATGCCCGTCAAAATATTTACGAAGTGAGCACGTGACGGCGATTGTGTGGGGATGGATGCACCTGCAAGGACTAGGAGAGCTGACTGAGATCCACGGGAGGTTTACGGCAGATTAATATATAGAGATCATGGAGGAGGTGATGCTGCCTTCTGTACGCGCGTATGCCTTGCCCTATCCTGAGCAGATTATCTTTATGCAGGTATGTTGTATTTGTGTGTTATAGATTATACTATACTATTACTAGAGTAAGACTTATGTATTACATGCATTGGTATGTCCGGTTTCCACAGTTACATGGAACAAATAACGGTCATAAAATTATTCTTCAACTCTTTCAATACTATGACAACACTTTAGGATTTTATTCTGGATAACTGCAGACTGTATTATTTGTATAACGCGCACAATTACATTTAGCTGAAACCCCTAATACATAGGGGTTAAAAACCTATCTCGAATAGTGGGTTACTGATGAAGCGGATGGATGAGATATAATTTTACTTTTAATATTTAAAATCCATTTGCAGGACAACTCTTTCATCTACTCCGCCAGGATTGCTAGAAGGTGTTTTGAGAAGCAGCGAAATCTAGAACTACTTGTCTGGCCTAGTAAGGGGTATGACCTCAACCCCACTGAGAACGTGTGGGGGAATGTGGTGAACTCGTGAGAGTCTGGGCAGGAGCAGACCAGCCGCCAGCTGCTGGATCACACTATGTCTGAGTGGGAGATGTTCCGAAGGAACCCACACATCATACATAACCATGATGCATCTATGTCACATATATTACAAGATGTAATAAACAATAATGGGAGATGGACCAAATACTAACTATGAACCAGGTACAGCTGTGCCATTTATGTTAATCTATGGCAAATTGTGAGCATTTTGTATGATAAACTATTAGGTAGTAAAACATTCTCAACCATTGCATATTTGTTGTAATAAAGAATTGATGTTTTATTGTGTGTATATATATAATTTAGGGTGTGTTTATGGTATATGGTGAAAAATGCGAAATGAAAATGCAAGGGAGCGGAACCCTTTATTTTGTGAGGATACATGAGAAAACAGAACAGGCAAAATTTCTTTGTAATCCAACAACATTTAGAGGTTGCCCACAGCTGATAGGTATTTTCAATTTATAGGGCAATGGAAATTTTAATTCTCAGTTTAAATGATAAATTGCATCTCCAATATACATCTCCAATAAGTATTCAGAACAAATATATCGTGTGAGTATATTCACTAAATTCATAATTAACGATTAAAGTACATGACACCTCGAGTGTTGGCGTTCATTTTTTCATCAAAGTGGCTTTGGAGGCTGTCGGCAAGACTTTACGATGTTCTTCGACGATTTGAATCATGAACTGCATCTGCTCTTCGTTCCGAGTCCTTCCAGCCTTCGTGAATTCTTGAATCAATGCTATGCCTCGCTCTGCTGCATCATTCACTACATTTAAGGAATCCACCCTGATCTTTGCTGAACCAAAGCTGGTGTTGTTTTCCCAGTTTGATGGATCCTCTTGCAGGAAATCGACCGGAAGATCTAGAAGGGTGAACAGATTGTACGTATTGGAAGAGCAAAAGTCTGCCAGGGTCTTTCCTCTTGGATCTGAAATCCAGACTCGTCGGGGGGGAGCTTCTGACCCTTCAACGGAATTCATATTATCTACCATTTTCCGCTTCTCATCATCATCGACTGCAGGATCGAATAGTGCAAAGCCCACGTTTACCTCATTGAGGTACCAGAGATGCCGATTAAAACTCTTGTACCCAGCGGCGTTGGTGTTTTGCAACTTTTGAAGGAGGGCTAAGTCGCTTCGTGGAGCGCTTGCTGCTTCTCTTGCTGAAAACCACGGAAGAACGTAATCTTGAGCAACGAAGAGACAGAAGTCCCGCAACCCAGAAATCAGGCGGTCACTGCTACTTGCTCCGCGAGATGTTGAAGGACATTGGTTCATGTGCATCGTGAACTGGTATCTGAACATCCAAATCTTGAAAGAGTAAATTCCACGCGCCATCCACCGTGCTCGGTGCAAAGCCCCTGGAGCCATGAACACAGGACTCCGACGTCCGTGAGGTACTCCTCCCAAGAAAATGACTACAAGTTCAAGAAGCTCTTTGTAGTCATCTCTGGGATGCTTCACTTTCAGAAGGTCATTTGCTTCATGAATCATCTTCTCGGCCCAGGGACTGATCACTGCAGCCGTGTCCTCTTCGTCCGCGGCAGTGGAGTATTCATTCAATTTCAGTTGCGGCCAAACATTACGGAAGCTCTGGAAAATCGTAATCTCAGGTCCTTTGGAAAGGTCTCCAACAAGGAAAGAAAATACTGCTTCAAGCAGCAGTTCCAGCACGTGATGTCGATACGCAAAGTAAATCATTTCACGCCCGAGAGCCTGCTCTACTCGCACACACACTCCTCCATGGATGCCGGTGTTGGTGGCTGTCGTGTCAAAGCAAAGAGCTTTGATCTTCTGGCCAAGATCCCAGTTTTCGATGGTTTCGATGATGACGATTGCTGTCCTTTCTGCCTTGGAGTCTGGGAGTTTGGGGATGGCTAGAATCTTGCTCATCCCATCCCCGGTAACTAAGATGGCTAAACGGTCGATTTTGTCTCTTCCCATTAAGTCTGCCATAAGTTTTCCATCCCAGTGAAGAACAAGAGGGCATTCAGGCTTGTAGGAAGCTCTCACCTCTGCTTCGTGGGCTGAAGTAAAGAAATATGGATTATCAGAACGCAATTGACAAATGCAATTTCTAATTTTGGGGACGCTGTGTATCAATGGGTTAATAAACACTAGAAGTGACTTAAAAAGGGCGCATAAATAAATGAGCATATGGGTAAAACTTTGGGGTCTTTGGGCAACCTCTAAATATTTGATGATTTTCCAAAAAAATCATGTGCTTTATTTGCTCCCGGAACCTCATCATTTGCGGGGTTCCGTGACCCGAAATTCACACTTTCAGTTTTTAAAAGCACCCTAATATATATATATATATATATATATATATATATATATATATATATATATATATATATATATATATTCCTTGTTAAGATCTAATAATATCTCCACATTAATAATGCAACAGGAAATCTGGAAAACATTAATGGGTTTAACTGTCCATTGTGACTAAATCATTATCTCTCCACATTGATAATACAAATACAATCTGGAAAACACTATTAATATAATAGGCATCAGCCACAAACCGGTGTTGATATCCTGCTTCATGCAACCGTCACCTTACGGTTTCCACTGACACGCCCATATATAGTCTCTCCTGGACGGCGACAGCAAGTAACCATGTCAACACCACGGTTTGACCCATCAACGTCATTTCACAAACATTAGTATAATATTGTATGAATTTATAAGTATATATAAATATGTTTATGCTAGTATAACCGTGGATTATTCTTATGTGATTTTGATAATCAGTTACTGTAATTCAGATCGAAACTGTTAACAAGTTCTTTGTGTAACAATCGATAAGCCATTTTCCACTAACTCTCTCTGCCTCTCTACCTCGCTCTCTCTCTCACTGTCTCAATCTTTTTTTCGCTCAATGTCAATACATACATATATAATCGTGTAGATTCGTAAGTTAGTGAAGGTTTAAAGCTGTGTACAAACAGCTTTATTAACACTGTTACATAATGATTTAATATACGCGAGACTGGTGGGTGGGGAAGGGGAATGAGGGAGTGTGGAGGATGGTTGTGTAATGTCTATTTTGGTTCAAATTCACTAGTGTATAAAAAGTTGTATTGGGGTATCTGTTCATATAGACTTGCATTAATCATAACGGAACCTTTGACCCTTTATAGCAGTTCAAGTCAGTCAGTTGCATCCAGAGGGACAACCGCCCCAGATAATAGACAGCTTAATGCTAACAGAATCAATTTAGTTCGGATTTCCGAAAGAAATAGGAAACCCACTCCAGTTTATAGCAGTTCAAGTCAGTCGGTTGCATCCAGAGGGACAACCGCCCTAGAAATCAGCCCTCAGAGTAATCAGTTCCAGTTGTTGAATCCCGTAGGATCAACGCAGTCAGTTTCTAGTCACAGTCAGTTTCAGTTAACTCAGCAGTTGAGATTCGAAACACAACTGAAACGATTTTTCAGCCAATAAGGCAAATTTTAGTCGCCGAACCAGAGTCAGATTCACAATTTTTCATGTGCCCTACAGAGCATATAACAGTAGCAATTTATGAGATTTGTTTCCTCGCAAGAGTAGTAAACGGTCAAGGAAAACTATTAGAGTCAAATCGTACTCTTATTACAGAGCAAAGTAATTTCAAGAGAGATGTTCTTATCCCTGTTGTTTGTTTCAACAAAGGGAAAAGCCCTATTGAATTAACTTCAAATCAGAGAATAACAATTGTTTCCACAGTAGAAATAAATTCAGATTTCCCCACTAGTACTATAAATCATGTTTCCAGTTCCTTAGAGTTAAACCCTTCAGCATTAAAAGAAGAATATAAGAAATGTCTGGAGCACTCCCTTCAGGAGTCACCAGCCTGACAGGATCCCAAACTACTGGAATCACTTCTCGATTTCCTGATAAGAAACAGAGATGTGATTGCCCTAAAAGGAGATCCTTTGGGCCGAACTAATTTGGTCCCTTTCGAAATCAAGCTGGAACCCAATTCCAAACCCATCTTCATTCCTCCCTATAGGGTTCCACATTCCCAATTAGTAACTATTGAGGAACACATCAAGGATATGGAACAGGATGTCGTTCAGCCTTCAGCTAGTCCCTGGTCCGCTCCTATGATTCTTGTTTCCAAAAAGGACGGAACATCTCGCCCTTGTATAGATTTTAGACGCCTAAACCACATTACGATCCCAGACCGTTTCCCTATCCCAAACATGCAGGAAACAATTCTGAACGTAGGGAGAGCTAACTTCTTTTCATCCCTCGATTTAGCATCCGGTTATTGGCAAATGGAGGTCAGTCCCGAATCTCGGGCATTGACCGTTCTCCACTAACCGAGGCCATTACGAATTCCAGGTTTTACCTTTCGGAGTCCGAAATGGGCCTGCTAATTTCTCTAGGTTGATGAATATAGTCCTTTCCGACCTATTAGGTGTCGAAGCTCTCGTCTATCTTGACGATATTATCGTTTATAGTTCGGATATAAAAACACCTTTTCAACGTCTTCAGAATGTGGTATCATGTTTGAGAAAAGCACACCTTAAACTGAAACTTGCAAAGTGCAACTTCTTACAGGAATCCCTGGTATACTTAGGATTTCTACTATCATCCACTGGAATTAAACCTGATCCAGCCAAACTTGAAGCACTGGAAAGGTACCCTGTACCTAAAACCATCGACGACGCTCGTGCATTTATTGGATTTGTCGGATTCTATCGAAATTTTATCCCCCAATTTTCAAACATTGCCAAACCCATTACCAATTTGTTCCAGAAAAATGCTAAATTTAATTGGGAATCTCATCACCAACATGCTTTTGAAACTTTAATCGGTAAACTAACCTGTCATCCCATCCTCCAATATCCCGATTACACCAAACCCTTTGTCATAGCCACAGATGCTTCCTCCTATGGACAAGGAGCCGTCCTATTACAGGACGTAGATGGTGTGGAATTACCCATTGCTTATGCCAGTCAGCTTCTCTCTGGACCTCAACGGAATTATTCCACTACGGACCGAGAGGCCCTAGCACTATATTGGGCTTTGAAAAAAATCCGAAATATCGTCTACGGCTACGATATAACCATCAAAACTGATCATAAGCCACTCAAGTATCTCTTCAAGGACAAGCTACTTGAAGGACGGTTGAGTAGATGGGCTCTGTTGATTCAGGACTTTGCGGCAAAAATCGTATACAAACCGGGAAAAATTCAAGTTATTCCAGACGGATTGTCGAGACTCAAGCCCGACACCCAAGTGAATAAGATATAAACTTCCTGTGTTCGACTACGAATGTCTGCAATACTCTCAACAGGACCAACACACCCAGAACCTTCGGGCTCGCCTGGAACAAAAGAAACCATCGAAGGTAAAAGAACAGTACAACCTAAAAGATGGGCTCGTACATTTTAGGAACGAAGATGGAAACGACCAAATACCAAAATACCAAAGGATCTCGTAGATATAGCCATCGGACTTTGTCACGACTCACCTTTGTATGGCTACATGGGGCCGGAATTTTATAACGAAATAGTGCGCGAATACGATAGGCATAGAGGAGCTGACGTTATTTATTTAGATTTTAAAAAGGCGTTCAATACAGTTCCGCATAGGAGATTAATTGCGAAGGTGAAAGCGCACGGTATACGCGGTCAGGTAGCTAACTGGTTAGAAGAATGGCTTCGTGCTAGGAGACAGAGGGTCGTAGTTAATGGTAGTGAATCGGGGGTGGTTAGATGTAGGTAGCGGTGTCCCACAAGGTTCAGTGTTAGGCCCATTGCTATTCGTAATTTACATTAACGACATAGATGTAGGATTGACTAGTAACGTGTCAAAATTCGCGGACGATACTAAAATAGGCAGTAAGGTTGTTCTCGCAACAATAATTACACGTACACGATGGATGATAGGGAGTTAGCGAGCGTTGACGAGGAAGTAGATTTAGGCGTAAACGTATCTGAGGATTTAAAGGTTAGGAACCAGTGCCTGGAGTCTTGCGCAAAAGCTAATAGGATGTTAGGCTTCATAGCGCGTAATTTCGAATTTAAATCGAAGGATATTATATTGCCCCTTTACAAGTCCCTAGTCAGGCCTCATTTAGAATATGCCGTTCAGTTTTGGTGCCCGTACTTGCGTGAGGATATTGATAGGTTAGAAAGGGTTCAGCGTCGTGCCACGAAACTTATTCCGTCATTGCGCAACAAGCCTTATGAAGATAGGATTAAAGAGCTAGACCTGTATTCACTCGAAACTAGGAGATTAAGGGGGGAGCTTATTGAAGTTTTCAAAATCGTTAATAACATCGATAACGTAAATTTTGACAAATTGTTCACTTTCGATAATAGTAATACTCGCAATAACGGATTTAAGTTGCGTGGCAGACGTTTCATTACTAATATCGCTAAAAACTTCTTTACGTTTAAAGTAATTGATAAATGGAATAATCTTCCCGCGTCAGTCGTTCATTCTACCAGCGTTAATGTGTTTAAGAACCGTCTTGACAGACATTTTAAAAATATTAACGTTGTTTAAAATAAAAAAACAAAGTTAGAAACAGGAGCTCTGGTGGTGGTGCTCGAGGATGAGTCTGTTGACGATGAATGCCAGCTTGTGGCATGCCAGCGTGTGATGCCAGCACTAAAAAAAAAAAAAATTAGACTAACACGAACGTAGATGTAGCTCGTAGCGTAAACTAACCCACTTTTTGTTTAACTTTACCTACTTTTTTTTTTTTCTTATCCCCTCCTTACTTTGCATGTCTGTAACTCTCTTTTCTTGCATGTTTGTAGTTTGCATGGTATGACAGTGAGTTAAGAATGTGTTTGCATGGTTTGTAAGCGTTCTTATTTAACTTCTTTTCATCTTTCATCTCTCTCCTATTCTCTCCGACTATTTTTCTGACTTGTCGGCAGTGGCCGGCGGATGATGATGATGAGTCTTTTTCTCCTTTTCTGAATGAATGTTAACCCATGAATGATAGGTGTTGCTCCTTACTTAACCCCTTATTCTCTTCTCTTCTCTTAACCCCCTACTCTTTCCTTTCTCTCGGGCTAACCTTAGAGTGGATCTTAGGGTCTTTGTTAGCCTTAGCTTCTGTAGATCTGTAGATCAACAGTCTTTTGGAGCGATACATTTTCCAGAAATAAACAAGGTACATGAATACATCGCTGAATGCCCGTCTTGTTTAAAACATAAAGGCAACGTACCATCCACAGCTCCCATGCGTAAATATCCAGTATGTCAACGGCCCTGGCAAAGAACTGGAATGGACCTACTAGGACCGTTCCCCAAAACATCAAAGGGAAACCAGTACATCAGTGTGCTTACGGATCACTTCTCGAGTTACAGCGAATAATTGCCATTCCAAACCAGACCTCGGAAACTGTGGCAGGAGCCCTAGTGGAATGGGTTATCCAAAACCATACTACTCCTTCCATCCTAATTTCGGATAACGCCCTTAGTTTCACTTCCAAACTGTTCGAGTCACTCTGTAACATGTGTAAAATTAAAAACACACACATTGTGGCATACCATCCGCAGGCAAACGGCTTAGTGGAAAGACAATCGGAAGATCTTAGAAGCCCTCCACCATATTGTCGATGCATCTTCTCGTACATGGGATGATTCCCTCCCCATGGTGCAGATAGCCATCAACAATGGCTACAACGTGTCCATCGGGGACACCCCTCATTTCGTCCTATATCACTACGACAAACGGCTACTTTTTGATTTGCCTGACCAAATCGACCCGACAGTTCTAACACCTTCCGAGATGGCAGAAGCAAATCAGCAACTAGTTGAACGATCTTTCAAAATTTTTGATATAATCCGATATGCCCTCGACCAACGAAAGAAACAGATTGAGCAAGAGCAACATAAGCGTCATCCCTGTCAACGAACTATAACCGTCGGTATGCGATGTTACATAAAGAGCGTGAAACCGCCAAGTGTTCATCGCAAATTATACCCAAAATGGATGGCCCATATAGGATTATGAAAAACCTCGGAAAGAACCGCTACGAAATCCTCGACCTCCGAGATCATTCCAAACTAAAGATCACTCACGCTGATAATTTGAAGATAGCTACAGAACACCTTCCTGAAAAACATCTGACAGGCGTCCGACCCGCCTATCCTTCAAAAGATCAAGGTATTAACAAATCCAGCAGGGACCACAAAACCGAAGTGGTCACCGCAGAAACCACTACCCGTAACGAAGATTAGTACCTCGTAACACCACCAGTAAGTACTCGAGCCAATCTCTGAACAAGAAGAGGTCCCAGAACCGAGAGCCCCATCGGAATCAGACCCTGGAGAAACTCCTTCTAGAGGATAACTCAGTGGAACTCCACCATCTCCCCCAACACCACTATCTCCGTCATCACCCTCACCGATTGATGATCGACGCACGGACCCTACATACCAGCCCCAAATGCATCAATCACGTGAACTAGAACCCTCACGAAAAAACGAGCACATTCGGAATCCGAGCTTAATGTTCAACCCCACTACCATCTAAGCGAGGCCGACCACTCCGCACACAAAAACACAAACATCTACACGACCACCAACACAGCTCCGTATAATTTAAGACGTAGATACGAATAAAATTGCTCCCCTTATAATGTTGAAATTGCAATTAACAACTCGTAACCCTTTCTGTCTGAAACTAAATTCAAACCTACTATAAAACTCTTGAATTCCGCCATAAAACCGGTGACCATCCTACCCGGACTTCATGCCCCTAAATGGAATGAACAATTGAGTCGGTTTTAAAAAAATGTTTTTAGATGATAACCAGAATAACCTTTCACAAAAATTGTAACCAGTAGCATTTATCATTTACCAACATCTGCCGTCAGTATTATCATTGTGTGTGCTATTATCCCCGGTATAATTGTAGTGAAAAGACTATTCTCGCAATGGCAAACATTGTACTATGTCAAACTATTTATGCACGGCCAAGAGTGCGCCATCATACCGCCTGAACTAGACTTAACCACCCCCGATTTATGTTGTGTATATAAATCTGTAATATAAAAAACCATTAGTTATCTTCTAGTTGGAAATAGGATGTCATATTATTGTATTAATATTATTCTAGATGGGAGAGCCCTGTAAAAATGAACAATGAATAATTCCACAATTTATATAATTCTTGTATTCATTCATATAATTATTATGTAATCCTTATATTTTTATGGATATTTATATTCATATATTCATTTTTACATATAGATCCAAAGCCGCATAACACGAGTTTCGATACATTTTTTATTTGTTTTCTATTTTATTTCCGCTGAATAATTGGTGAATTATTTCTTTTTAAAGTACTTAATCATTTTTTTAGATTTAGCTTAATAATGTAATCGTGTTAAATTCTGCAATGTTCATTTCCTGTATACATTCTCTCTTTGTTGTAAAAAATGGTCATATCCTGCTTAACGTTTAATTTTGAATTTTAAGCATTTAATTTTTGCTCAAGTGCGTGTTTGATTGTAATTCATGATGGAAGACATATTTTAATTTCCGTTTTTAATTAACCAGGCAGATCATGATAACATCCGATCTGTCAATATGCGGTTCAAAATAAAAATATGGCTTCCTTTTGCTTAGCAGTCTAGACATCGCTACAGCTAAAATATTTTTTTTGTCTTTAAATATTTTGCAATAAATCAGCCTATTGAAAATAAAAAAAAACAGATCAGCATTAAAAAAATAATGATGTCATAAAACTTTCAGTATATAAGCCCATAAAATTTCTCCAATGTTCATTCTGATTTGGCTTATCTAACTTAGAGGCTGAGCATTACTTGTAACATTTTAGCAGTAAACTACAGTAAGAGAAAATCTTTGTCTTCTCCTTCGAGCCTAGCTCTCTTCAGAGAACTTAGTCTTAAATGGCGAAAAATAATTTACCGATACGTTACAAGAAGAATCGGGGAACCTTCAGAGAACTTAGTAAACTTCACAGAATCCTCCGATCCACTACAAGGAGAAATTGGAGAGTAGTAGAAGAGCAACTTCTGCGATTCCCTATACGGTACCAGATACTCCAGAGTAACAAATCCGTTGCTGCCACCTAACCACAATCCCCGTCAACTTCGAACCGCCCAAGGCCATAGACGGAGGGGTTAACATTATTGTATAAACTAGTAAACATTGTGTTCAAAAAAGATAAACGATTAATATGATCATGAACAGCGCTGAACTCGACATTACATTATTAGGGGTCGTTCAAAAATTACGTAACGCTATTTTTGCTAAAACTTGACACCCCAGATTCCCCAGGAACGTTCTGTAACGCTAGACCAGGCACCCACTAAGATGTTATGTAACACCTTCTCCCCTCCTTTCTCTCCCACCCCATACCCAACACGTTACGGAATTTTGCAGTGGGGGGGGGTCAGTTGTTTTGCAGTGGGGGGGGGCAGGTTTTAGCAAAAATAGCGCTACGTAATTTTTGAACAGCGCCTTACCTGTAACTCACAATGTTATTTGTTGTTGGACTCGGTTGTTCCCCCTCCATCCCACCTTCCTCCAGCTGGGGTACCTTGACTATCGCTGCGGCATTACCACATGTACGGAGTCGCCTATGAGGCGAGGAACATTACATATGCAGGCAACTGAAACTAAAGAGTAGCCATCCTTTATACTTAATTAGCTACTGGGAGGTTTTGACTCCCAAGAATTTCTTTCAAGCTTCCCGTCTCTACCAATTGGATATTATCTGAAAATTACAGTACTCTACAACCAGACCCGACCAGCACCTCTTACTACACTTAAAACAAAGGGGAAAATCGGGCTACTCCCTAGCCTAACTTAAAAACACATCCCCAATTTACTCACCCTTTCATGTAAATTTATGATACTAAAATACCTATCCAACCTACTCTGAAAATTCTCAACTGAAGTGCTCGCCACGACCTACGCGGGAAGGCTAGTCCACCTCTTGACTATTGTATAGGTGAAAAAGCTCCTCGCAACGTTTGTCTCATATCTTTTACCTCTTATTTTAAAACTTTTGTTTACCAGTTAACCAATTATCAATCCAATTAAGAACTTGACCCCTTTAAGTTTTTCGAACAATTGCTCATGAGGAATTATGTCAAGCTCCTTTCGAAAATCTAAATATATTTTCCGCTCAATTACATTCATAAATACCGATAACGTCATGAAAAAATTCTAATAAATTTGTTAAATAATATTTATTTCTACAAAATTCATGCTGACTTTGTTTAATAAGATTACTGCTCTTAAGTTGTTCGACTGTACGATCTCAAATAACAGATTCTAAAAGCTTCCCTATAATAGGAGTTAGAGCAGTGGTTCCCAACCTTTTTTGCGCCATGCCCCACCTCGACACCTCAAAAAATTTGATGCCCCCCATTAATATAAAAACAAATTTGGTGTTGAAAAGGTATTATTTAAAATTGACAATAATATGAGTACATTTAATGAGAGTTACCGGACATTCAATATGAGTAAATAAACTTGAGGTTGAAGCTAACTAAATTATTACCTTGAAATAAAATTTCTCAGTTGAAAAGTTATAATTTTAAATTTCAATAATATGAGTACATTCAATATGAGTTACATTAAATATGAGTCAAGAAACTTGAGATTGAAGCTAACTATATTATTTCCTTGAAATAAAACTTCAGTTGAAAAGTTGCAATTTTAAATTCACAAAAAAGTAATTTAATCAATAATACCACTTTAAATTCACAATATTAGGTAAAAATACAGCAAATTCAAAGTTTGATAATCTCAAGTTAGTGAGATCCTTGAGCTTGATGTTTACTACAAATGGTTTTGATTTCAGGCACTAACTTAGTTAGCTTCAGTCTTAAGTCTCCTCGTTTTGTGATATCCAGTCGGTTTCTTTTTTTTTCTGTAGCAAGTCACTTATAGCACTAAAACCACATTCCACCAAATATGAAGATGGGAATGGTAACAGTAGCTCTCTCGCCAAACGAGTTGAATTTGGGTATTTAGTCTTGGTCTCATCACAGAGCCACATCATGGTTCCTTTTACTTTGAATATAGTTTTAACAGACTCATCATTTTGTATTTCAGTCAGTTCTTCTTGGTACTTCATGCCACTTCAGATAGATCCACTAGCAATGGCTGAGTTAGCCAAGATGGAAAACTCATTTCTTTTAAATCAGAAAATCTGTAATTTAAATCACAGGCCAGTATTTTCAAATGATCCACAATGACAAGTAAAGCATCATCAGTTACCTCACACTTATTTAGCCAATATAACTGGGTATATTTTCTTGCAGAAATATTCTTTTGACATAATTCCAGAAATGTAATGAAGCCAAATATCTTTGTCTTTGAAATTTTAGGCTGACCATATTCCTCGAGACAAAAACGGGACATTGGGATGGCAAAAAAGGGACGGGGGTTATGTAATATTCTGTATTCATGAAAAAGTAAGTACATAAACATATTGAGCTTACAATTATTCTTCAGTGACAGAACCCATACAGAACCCATAAAAAAAACGGTACTGTCCCGTTCAAAACGGTACGTATGGTCAGCCTACTTTGAATCAACATGTTAAGTAAAATATGGAATTGTTGTCGTCGTGTAAAAATGTTGCAAATAAAAATAATTATATGTTATTGAAATTTTAAAATATATTTACTTATAAAAATTATTATGTATAAATTTAATTTTATTGTAGCATTTTCAAATTGCCCCCCAAAATATTCAAATTGCCCCCCTGTGGGGCGTGCGCCCCACGTTGGGAATCACTGAGTTAGAGTAATGGGCCTATAATTTCCCACTAGTTGCTTGTCTCCTTTCTTAAAAATTGGAGTTACATTGGCTAATTTAAAATCCAAAACTCCCTGCAATAAAGGTTTATAAAAATTTTGAACTAAAAGAGCAAGTATTTCATTCTTTAACTCTTTCAGATGTTTTGGGTCAAAAAAGTCAGGACCTGGTAAGTTATTAATTTTTAACTTGTCCATATAGAGAGCAATCTCTTTAGTTATGTCAGTTAGCAATTGAATCCTATTTAGGTAATTTTCCGTTATACCCCGCAATTTCTTCTTTCCCGATTAGGTCAACTGTACGCCCTTGACAATGGGTTAGGTTAAGTCGTGATATTTTCGTTAAAATATTCGTTAGTTTTAATGAAAATATCACAACTTAACCTAACCAATTGTCAAGGGCGTACAGTTGACCTAACCGGGAAAGAAGAAATTGCCGGAGTATAACGGAAAAGTATCCCCATTTATGTCGGTAAACATATTACTAGCCTCTGGAATAAAAGATGTATCTTCAACTTTTTTAAATCAATTTTTACTGTTATTTAAAATTACTGTATTGCTATCTCCCCATAGTTATTTATTAAGTTACCACCAGAGTCCACCAGTAGCCCAATATTATCCCTCAAAGCATTTCTATTGCTAATATAGTCGCAAAATTTCTTCAGGTTTTCTTTACATTCACGAGCTACTTGAATTTTAAATTTGCATTTAGCACTTCTAATTAAACGTGGGATCACCTGAAGATCAGGGACCCCAGCCTTCTTTAGTTAGCCTTAAGGCTAACTAACGAAAATATCACGACCTAACCTAACCAATCGTTAGGTCAACTGTACCCTTGACGATTGGTTAGGTTAAGTCGTGATATTTTCGTTAGTTAGCCTTATAAAGCTCACTAAAGAAGGCTGGGGTCACTGATCTTCAAGTGAACCTTAAACGTTTAACTTTTCTAGGTGAATCTATATAAGTATAAAGTGCTGCTGCGCATGGTCCCTTTTATACCTCTTGTAGGCTACATTTCGATGCGATTGCTTTTCCATCATTTTGGTTGCACATTGAATTTACCCCTCTTAATTCTCATAACTCTTCTGTGTGTGTGTGTGTGTGTGTGTGTGTGTGTGTGTGTGTGAAACAAGCTCATGGTGTGGTGAACAAATCTTTCTATCCATTCTCCACCCAACCTCTCCCTTCATTCCTCAAATAAGTATATCATCTCCCCAACCCCCAAAACAACATCTGAATGCACTATGACTTGAACAAGCAGATGGGGAGGGATGATTAGGCGATTTGCACCATCTCCCCGCCAAATTAAAAAAAAAAAAAACTAGATGCATGCGCGACCTCAGGTGGTGAACTTCAAGAAAGCGGCGGTGCAGCTGTTGCGCGGGGAATACATCTTCCCTAATCGTTTGACTGCTATTCAGTTACTTATCTCGGAATGTACGTAGTCTTAACTACACGACACGAGAGAGAGAGAGAGAGAGAGAGAGAGAGAGAGAGAGAGAGAGAGAGAGAGAGAGAGAGTTACAAGGAAAAGAAGTACCTCAAAAGGCCTTGCGGCCCATACCGAGGAGGTACCAATGGCAACGGGTGCCAAGGAAAAATTCCTACACCTTTAAATAGTGTGCAAGATTCGGTCTAACCTTTTCTTGAACAGATCCACAGAACTGTTCACAACTTCTGAAGTTAGCCTGTTCCACGTGTCACAGATCTTATAGGTAAAGTAATTCCCACACACTAGTGCTAAACCGTTTCAAATCCAACTCCAACCATTGTTGCGAATTGGGTTATCATTTAAACTAAACATGCTTCTAAAATCGACATCGTTGAACCCGCGTAAGAGCTTGAAAACCTTGATGAGTTGACCGCGCAGCCTCCGAGTTTCCAGCGAAAACAAATTCAGGGCGCGTAAGCGTCGATTGTAGTCCATATGCCTAACGGAAGGGATTAACTTTGTGGCCCTCGCCTGCACTCGCTCCAGCCTCTCAATATCTTTCCTGAGGGTGGGCGATCACAACTGCACAGCATACTCCAGTGCGGCCGAACCAGAAAATTGTACAGAGAAAGCACAATCTCCTTGTTCCGAAATCGAAATTGCCTCCTCATATAACCCAACAGCTTCTGGGCTTTCTTTTCCACCTCTACGCATTGTTTCGTAAACTTAAGGTCGCTGCTAATTAGCACACCCAAGTCCTTTCCCAAATCAGTCGCCTCGATATTACTCCCCAACATAGAGTAGTCCGACATGGGATTGGCGTAGCCAATGTGCATGACCTTGCATTTACCCAAGTTAAACGGCATTTGCCATTTTTTGGACCACTCTCCTATCCTACGTAGGTCCGCACGCAGTTGATCGATCGCTTCGGGCGTCCCAACATTGGCCCCAAGCTTGGTGTCATCAGCGAATTTGGCGATACTACTGACGATGCCAGCGTCGATATCATTTATGTAAATGATAAACAAGTGGCCCCAAAACGGAACCCTGAGGAACCCCGCTAGTGACCGA
This sequence comes from Bathynomus jamesi, assembly GCA_023014485.1. Taxonomy (NCBI): domain Eukaryota; kingdom Metazoa; phylum Arthropoda; class Malacostraca; order Isopoda; family Cirolanidae; genus Bathynomus; species Bathynomus jamesi. The sequence goes on from JAJOZX010002858.1 coordinate 263,603, forward strand.
GGCCCAACCCGAGCTAGCCCCTTTAATTACAACCCTCTACCGCCTATTCTTCAGCCAGTTTTCAGTCCACCTACCTACTTCCCCACCGATGCCCAGCGCGCGCACTTTGGCCATTAGCCGGCGGTGAGGTATCTTATCAAAGGCTTTCTGAAAGTCGAGATAAAGTATATCAATTGCCCTACTCTTATCATACTCACTCCACATGACGTGGAAAAACTCGAGCAGGTTGGTGAGACACGACCTATGCCGTCTAAACTCATGTTGGGAGTCCCCAAGCAGCTTGTAGGAATCCAAATGCTCAACGATCCTATCCCCTATTACCCCCTCTAATAATTTACCCACAACCGAAGTGAGACTAATGGGACGATAGTTCCCTGAACTTTCGTGAGCCCCTTTCTTAAAGAGAGGGGTTACGTTGGCTTCCCTCCAGTCACCAGGCACCTGGCCCGTCTCCAACGATTTGTTGAAGACTGTAGCCAGGTGGGGAGCCATCTGGTCGCGCACTTCCCGCAACACTCTGGGGAGGAACTGGTCTGGCCCAGGAGCCTTAAACGCGCTCACTGTAGTGATGCACGGAGGCAGATTTTGGCCGAAGGCCGGGGGGGCCGGAACCTCCGGCCAACTGATTTATTTCAGTATTTATGTGTGTGTGTGTGTGTGGTCCATCGTCTCATCTATTTAGGGTTTATATATTATAGTCCTGCTATTTTAAATTATTAAGTCTTTAATAACTTAAACTTTATAAAAGTCGAATTGCTATGCTTTGTGTCTGCTAATTTCTCTAAAAATTCCCATTGAACAGAATATCCTCAGGTTATGAAACTTATGATGTCTTGCTGAATGCTGAGTAAAGTAGCCTATATCAAATCAATTATTAATACAAACACTGATCACTCATAAAATAAATTATTATTACAGTCACTGAGAACTGAAATATTAATACAATCACTGATCACTCATAAAATAAATAATTATTACAGTCACTGAGAACTGAAATATTAATACAATCACTGATCACTCATAAAATAAATTATTATTATTACAGTCACCTGAGAACTGAAATATTCGGATAGGTGCAGAAATGAGGTTTTATAGTTTTATAGAATTAAAACTAAAAGTTGTCAGAATTGAGTTTGGTGTACTTGGCACCTCCGGCCGGAGCAGGAGGTTTTCTAAAATGGCCGGAACTCCTGCTCGGCCGGAGCCGGAGCTCCAGTGCATCACTAGCGCTGTTTGTCTATTCTATCGGCAACGACTGTCGCGGTAGAGAGAGAGAGAGAGAGAGAGAGAGAGAGAGAGAGAGAGAGAATGGATATGTACGGAAACAAAACAGGTCCGTTTTAACCGCCTACAGATCAATATCGGAAACTTAAAATGAAAGAAACGTTTCACATAATTTACTTCGGATTACTGAAAAGCGAGACCCATACGTGCAGGCTTTTGGTCTGAAGAGTTCTCTCCGCCTCACCTCATGCCCCGACACACACACACACAGCTGCCAACCCCTTTGTTTGTGGACTTGTTATTTCTTTAAATGGGAAAAGAACGACAGAGGGACGGATGGACTTAAATAGAGAAGCCCAACGTTATAAATGAGAAGGATTACGAAATCGAAATTGGAAGGATTAATCACTCATAAACTAAAATGGTTTCAGGATTAAAAAAAAACATACGCACAACTGATATTAAGCGAATTAATTTTGAAAACCCACAAATATATTCCACCAAACAAACAGTTTATCTATATATATATATATATATATATATATATATATATGGGAATAACAGGAAAAGTAGGGAAATGGATATAGGTATAATTTCCTTAGAAAGCGGCGGCAAGTCGTTACAGTACAAGGAGTATCTTCATCAGAATCAGAGGTCCTCAGCTCAGTACCACAAGGAACAGTATTAGCTCCACTACTCTTCATAATCATGCTAACTGACAGAGATGAGGACGTTACCAGAGACAGCACAGTAACATCCTTTGCCGATGACACAAAGATCAATAGAAAAATAAGAAACACAGAAGATATACAAACCGACATAAACAGAATCTACAAGTGGTCGGAAGACAACAATATGAAGTTTAACACCGAGAAATTTCAGCTGTTACAGTACGAAAAAAGAGAAGACCTAAAATCCATGGAATGTTATACCCCAAATGAACATGAAATTCAGAGAAATTCCAGAGCAAAAGAATTAGAGGTTGTAATGACAGATGATGCGAAATTTGAAACACAAAATAAGATAGCAGTAAACAGAGCAAAGAGAATAACGGGGCAGATATTGAGAACCTTTAAACGAAGGGATAGGAATGTAATGATTCCTCCACTGAAAACCCTGATCATACCCAAATTGGAATACTGCTCGGTCCTAACATCCCCATATAAAAAAGAAGACATTAAACAGCTAGAAGGGATTCAGAGAAGCTTCACAGCCAAGATCAACGAGTGCAAAGAACTAAATTACTGGGAAAGGTTACGTGAACTAGACCTATATTCACTGGAAAGGAGAAGAGAGAGATACACCATTATTTACACTTGGAAAATAATGGAGAAACTAGTCCCTAATCTTACTCTAAACCCTATAACTCCCCAAACAAAAGTGGAAAGTAGAAACGGTAGATTGTGTCGTATTCCCAAAGTGAAGGCGAGACAGGGAACATCCTTGACCCTGAAAGAAAATAGTTTTGTGGTGAGAGGACCAAAACTGTTTAATCAGCTGCCCAAAGACCTAAGAAACACAAAGGGAGTTGTAGTGGACATCTTCAAAAGAAGACTAGACGCCTGGCTCAGAACAATCCCCGATGAGCCTGGCGTACTTGGCTATGTGAGGTGGAGAGCACAAGAAACCAACTCACTACTTCACCAGGCCAACTCGAGAGGAGGGGCGACAAACTTGACCTTCGCGAAATGAGGAATCATCACACGGAACCTTTGTAAGGTTGTAAGGTAAGCTCTCTCTCTCTCTCTCTCTCTCTCTATATATATTATATATGGGACGCGTCATTCCCTGACGAGGTGTACTTCTGAATACAATACACGAAAGATCATGGAATCATTTTTCTTTTTCCTTGTGAGTTTGCATCATATATATATATATATATATATAGTTTGTACATAGTCAGGATCTATTTTTGTGAAGCACTTGGAAATTATATGGAATTCAATCATAAAATGATAAAGTGGTAACATTTATTAAATAATTAAGAGTAGGATTCGACGTGACGCCCATCAGTATCCCTGCACAGCTCAAATCGTTCCGCAGCATTTCTAAACACATTCTGGAGCATTTGCGGGGTTATATTATCTGCAGCAGTTCGTATACGTGTACGTAAGTTTTCAAGACTCGTAATCTTCGTCTGATAGACGTGCGATTTGATAAAGCCCCATGCAAAGAAATCTAAAGGGGTTAAATCTGGTGATCTCGCTGGCCAAGGTCTTTGGTTGCTTCCGCGTCCGATCCAGCGATTTGGAAAACGTCCATTTAGAATCAGTGGTTCTTAACCGGGGGGGCGCGCCCCCCTAGGGTGGCGTCGGTAATTTCCAGGGGGGGCGCGATCCCTTGGGGAAAAACACTAATTGTATGTTATTCTCTTAACGAGAGCATGGGCTAATATTGAGAAGTTTATGAAAAAATGCAAAAGTATCCCCCTCCAAGGGGGGCGTGGAGGGAAGGACCAATTCCTAGAGGGGGCATGGTAGTAAAAAGGTTAAGAACCACTGATTTAGATAATCCTGAACAATTTTGGCATAGTGACAAGGAGCACCATCATGTTGATAGACGACGGGGATAGGATTGTTAGTACCGTCGTCTATCAACATGATGGTGCTCCTTGTCACTATGCCAAAATTGTTCAGGATTATCTAAATGGACGTTTTCCAAATCGCTGGATCGGACGCGGAAGCAACAGACCTTGGCCAGCGAGATCACCAGATTTAACCCCTTTAGATTTCTTTGCATGGGGCTTTATCAAATCGCACGTCTATCAGACGAAGATTACGAGTCTTGAAAACTTACGTACACGTATACGAACTGCTGCAGATAACATAACCCCGCAAATGCTCCAGAATGTGTTTAGAAATGCTGCGGAACGATTTGAGCTGTGCAGGGATACTGATGGGCGTCACGTCGAATCCTACTCTTAATTATTTAATAAATGTTACCACTTTATCATTTTATGATTGAATTCCATATAATTTCCAAGTGCTTCACAAAAATAGATCCTGACTTTAAGTACACCCTGTATACAAATTCAGATTGGTCCCCTGACAAACTTACGTGTTAAACAGACCGTGCATGGAAAAAGGAACTCTTCTGGGAAATTACATCCACTATAGTTCGAATAAGTAATGATAAATGACAAATACTATAGTTTTTTTCTTTTTCATTATAGAAAGCCCAACGTGGGCACCGGGTTACTCGCAAAGAGGCTCCAAGTTTTCTTTTTTGGCTAAAAATACAATAGTTACCCCCCTTTTTCTTTGATGTATTCAATCCGACGTGAATGCAACGAGATTCTTGCGTATATTGAGGTTATACTGTTATAATGTTAAAATGTTTCAGACCAACAAAGACCCTAGGATCCACTCATGGCTGGTCTACCTAACTGTGTTCGTAATTGTGTATTGTGCATGTCCTCCGTGGTGGCGGAGGGGACCTACAATTTTACGTGGGTTCCGAACCACAATGAACATAAGAACATACGAAATTTTTATAGTGGGTACACTAGGGGCCACGTCGGCCCATCGAGGCGGCTCCACTATGTAAAAACTGCCTGTACATTGGCAACAACCAATTTTTACAAAACTAAATAATTATCAATTTAAAACTAATTAATTATCAATTTAAAACTAAAGATAGAATCTCTGGATCCAGAGGATCAAGTCATAATAGACTACTATCCACAAATATGTTACACTCTATATCTATTTATAACCGACATGCAAATATATCACATCCAAAGAATCCAGTCAATTTCATTACGGTATCCATCAATACCAGTACCTTGCCAACCAAAAATAAGTCACGGTCCGTATCAGTTGCGGACCAAGTCACAATTTACAACCATATACATTTCCAGATATACACTTAGGAGGAAAAGTGTAGGTGTGGCTGTAAAGACTGTACAGTAAAGTAGAAATGTGTGTTTACCCATTTTGGGTCTCACATTTAAAGGTGTTTGTGGGGCAAGTGAAGATCATGAGTTTTTCAATACCTCACAGTACTATGGGGGGCACCGCTCGGCAGAGGAATCTCTTTAAATGGGGTGTGTAAGGACAGAGAGTATCCCCTAACCAAAGATGCTGCCTCCCTATATCCCACAACACTTGTAAAATATGTGTAGAAGTCGGGGTCAGTATAAGGCGGCCATAAGGCGATGTAAACAGGAAGAAGAGTCTATTCGAGCATCAAAAGCCTGTGAAGCTCGCATAAATAACGATAATAACAAATTTTGGAAATTTGTTAAGAATCAAACGGAAGTCAAAAATGTCCTCCCTCAGACAATCGATGGGGTGTCGGGGGACGATGAAATTGCAAAGCTGTGGAAAAACCACTACTCTAACATTCTTAATAGTGTGAGTAGGGATAATCTTAAGATAGATTGCAGCGAAACGATTGTGGGAGGGACAAGGGAAAATATTTTGATATCATTTTCTGAAGTAAAGAGGTTAATTAAAGAGTTAAAGACTGGTTCTGCGTCAGGGGTAGATGACTTATCGAATGAGCACTTAAAATATGCAAATGACGTAGTATGTCTGCATATATCATTGCTCCTATCAGCCATGCTTGCTCATAGCTATATCCCTGCAGAGTTCATGAGGGTATATATCCTGCCCCTGGTCAAAAATAAGTATGGAGACATTCTGTCCAGCAATAATTACAGGCCTATTGCTGTCGCTTCCTGCTTCTCGAAACTACTAGAAAAACTCTTGTTACTCCGATTAAATGATTTCCTATGGACATCTCCTAATCAGTTTGGCTTTAAAAGGTCCCACTCAACTGACCTGTGTATCTATGTACTTAAAGAAACAATATCTAAATACATTGACAGTAATTCAACCATTTATAGCTGTTTCCTTGATATAAGTAAGGCATATGATAGGGTGAACCACAATATTTTATTTGCAAAACTAGAAGACAGGAAGGTTCCCATGTACATATTAAATTTATTGAAATTTTGGTATTCCCACCAATCTTTCACTGTTAGGTGGGGCAATGTACTATCCGAGTGTTTTGGCTCCTCTTGTGGGGTGAGACAAGGCTCCTTGCTCTCCCCTATGCTGTTTAATGTGTATATTGACGGATTAATTGCTTCACTTAATGAGGCAACAGTAGGATGTTGTATAGATAACACAAGGATAAATAACTTAGTTTATGCCGATGATATGGTGTTAATAAGTCCCTCTGTTAAAGGTCTGGATCGGCTACTAAAAGTCTGCGAAGTGTATTCGCAGAAACATGATATTCTTTTTAATGTGACAAAAACTAAGGTTATGCAATTTCATCCTAAAAGCTGAAATCAGCCAGCTGATATAAGGTTTAAAATGAATGGTGAAGTAATTGAGGAAGTACAAGAGTTTAAGTATTTGGGTCAAACTATTACCAGCTCCTTGAGTGATGACTCGGATATAAGAAAACAATCTCGAAGCCTGTGTGCTAAAGCGAATATGACCATAAGGAACTTTCGTTTCTGTACAAGTGAAGCTAAAGACACTCTTTCGTACTTTCTGCAGTAATATATACGGTCAGCAACTCTGGGTGAATTATAAAAAAGGTTCTGGCAGAACCCTAAATTTGCTGTACAACAGGTCGTTTAGACTCTTACATAAATTACCCCCGAGATGCTCAGCTTCGCAAATGTTTGCAACCCGCAATGTTCCGAGCTTCCCGGAGGTAACAAGACGTGCTCAACACAGTCTAATGCAAAGAATTAAAAAATCAACCAACCCGATCATCCAAGCTATCCATGAGTCCTGCCATTTATCCTCTAAGCTATGGACTTTTTGGCACGAAAACGTCTGTCTGTAGCTCCACTTAACTTCGACAGTGCAGTATTATTTCTAATCAATTGTATATATTTTTATCCTTAGTGTATGAACTGTCATTGTATTAATAATATTTGTCATATGGACTATAGTCTGCCAATAAACCTTTTCATTTCATTTTCATTTCATTTCATTTCAAAACTATGTTTTCTTAAATTTGTTCTACATCTTGGCTTAAATAATTTCATACTATGACCTCTAGTCTGGTTATTGTGATCTTTAATGAAAAGAGAATCAAAATCTATCTTATCCATCCTTAATTTTACTACCTTAACCCCTTAACGACCAAAGTTTTTGTAGGGTTAAGTTATGAGTACGTGTATTGGAAACGGTACATATTCGACCCAGTGGTCTAAAAGAGGTTAAACTATACCCAATCTATCAACATATGCGTCTAATCGATTTTTAAACATGTTTATAGACGTACTACTAATTACTTCTACCGGCAAACTATTCCAGCTATTTACTATTCTATGCTTAAAAAAGTTTTTGGCAACTGCTGTCTCGAACCTTCTACTTGTCAACTTACACCCGTTATTTCTAACCTAAGCGACGGAATCATCTTAGTTGCTCGTCTTTGAACTCTTTCGATTTTGTCTATATCTTTGCGCATATGCGGATTCCAAAATTGGATCGCGTACTCCAAATGAGGTCTAACTAATGATTTATAAAGAGGAACTATAATATTGCGCGATTTGTACTCAAAATTCCGAGCTATAAAAGCTAACACTTTGTTCGCCTTATTGACCGCTGCTGTACTTTGTTTCGCTACTTTTAAATCACCAGTGACTATAACTCCTAAATCTTTTTCCTGCTCTACGCTTATCAACTCTTTCCCTGACATACTATACGCAAAATTACCGTTACGCGAACCAATATGTAAAATTTTGCACTTATCGGTTAAATCTCATTTGCCATGTGACTGACCAATCAACGATTTTATTCAGATCATTCTGGATTTTACCTCTATCTTCGTCATTAATCGCCCTACCACCCAGCTTCGTGTCATCCGCAAACTTTGAAACTGTACTGACTAGGCCGACATCTAAATCGTTAATATATATAAGAAAAAGCAAGGGTCCCAATACAGAACCCTGAGGAACGCCACTCGCTACATTAGCCCAACACGACTCCGCTCCATCAACGACCACCCTCTGTTTCCTACCTCGCAACCACTCTTCTATCCAATTTATTACTACACCCCTGATTCCATGAGCTTTAGTTTTCTCAATGAGTCTTTTGTGCGGTACGGTGTCAAACGCTTTATGAAAATCTAAATACACTACATCAACCGCCCGATGACTATCATAAACGTCAACCACGCTTTGAAAAAATTCTAAAAGATTAGTTAAGCAAGATTTGTTTCGCCTAAAACCGTGCTGCGTATTTCTAACTAAGTTATGCAATTCTAAGTGTTCGACTATACGATCCCTAATTATTGATTCCAGTAGCTTACCTACAACAGACATTAAACTGATTGGCCTATAATTCCTCGCCGCACCTTTATCGCCATTCTTAAAGATAGGTGTTACGTCTGCTAACTTGAAATTATCTGGTACATACCCCTCAGAAATAGACGCATTAAAAATCTTTGTTAGCGGCACAACAATGCTATCTTTTAATTCTTTTAGTTGTATGAGATATATGGAATCCGGCCCCGGTGATTTACGCGTTTTCATTTTATCAATATACGCATTCCCTCCCATTCACTAACCACAATATTATCCAAAATATTACCATTATCAAAAGGTATTAGGTTCTGAATGTAGTAGGCTAGGTGTAAGCTGTAAACCCTAGATCCTGTCCCAAAGCTGGATCCTATCTGCTTTGCAGATAGCTGGTGAGGGAAGCTATATTTTGGGGCCTCTTTGCGAGTAACCCGGGGCCCACGTTGGGCTTTCTATCATGAAAAAGAAAAAACTATAGTACAGTATTTGTCATTTATTATTACTTATTCGAACTATAGTGGAGTAATTTCCCAGAAGAGTTCCTTGTTCCATGCACGGTCTGTGTTTAACATATATATATATATATATATATATAAACTTTCACACAGAGATGAATGCATACAGTTAATAATAATGTGAATCGAAGTTGCCGTTATATAGTTTAAAATGGGGGTCTTCTCAAAATTTCACTTATGAAGGGCCTTTTCAAAGCGTGGCACGACAATTGGGCGCAGGACAAATGAGTGCAAGCAAATAAAAACTGGATTAAAGAAACAAAATAAGCTTGAACAAATATTTATTAAGGATGTTAAAAAAACAATATTTATTAAGGATGTTAAAAATAATGTAGTTAGGTTAGGTTAGGTTATTGTTTTGCGCTCTATTGTCTTGCGCTTAATTGTCTTGGCGCTCAATTGTCGGCGCTCATTTGTCCTGCGCTTATAAGTCGGGGTAGGGTTTTGGGTCGCATAATGACAAAACCTTAACATGGTGCCTTTGAATTCAGATGATAAAAAAAAAAACTTTTTTTTTTTCAATATATGACACTGGTAGTGATGTTAAAAAACGGTTTTTTTTATGTCCATGTTGTTTTTTTTTGTTTTTTTTGTCGTTTTATTTGTTTTTTATTGTTTTTTTTTGTTTTTTTTGTTTTTTTTAATAATTAATATAGATATTGCCAATTTAATTATAAGGTATACTTTTGCAATGATATATATTATAAAAATAAATAAATAAATACTAAAATAGGCCATATGGTACCAGTATAGAATGTCCTTTTCAGCCTATTTACAGAAAAAAACTGGCCTCTTTCTTGCACTGAAAGTCTTGTATCTTAGATCCGTTAAACTTGCGAGAACACTGGCTGGGAGCTGACTGCCCATTGTCCAACCTTTCCAGGACTCTCCCATCCATGCCTCGGATTTTGAATCTCCCACTTAACTATCCTTTAGACCCGCGATGACATATTTTCCCCCCCGAGACCATCCATATATATACAATTATACATACACATACACCCATATACCAATATATACATAAATACTTATATACACATTTATATCTATTATATACCCCATACACACGCATACATCCAGAATTCCAGATACATACGCACGCATACTCACATATATACCTACACAAACTCATACACCTCTATTTCGCCCTTTCATTACCTCCGAAATCATTTAGCACATACAGTAATATCCATACAGCCAAAAGAAACTGATTAAGCACAGACAGAGCAGCAAAGCTAGTATTTATATCCCAAAATGCAAAATTCCAAGAAAGTGAAGTAAAACATGGTGCTACATTGGCTTCGTCAACATCCAAATCTGCAATAAGTACCAGTACCTGTGATATTGAAACTATATGCTCTAATCAATCTAGTGATAATGATTCTTCAATGGAAATAGAATCAGATAATGAAAGTTAAACAGCATTAGGTTAACACAAAGGTTAAAAAAAAAGAGATGAATATTTTTATTTTTTTATTTTTCTATTTGGAATATATATATATATATATATATATTAGGGTGGTCCACAAAATGGAAGTATTTTAAATTCTTCCTCCCAGGGTTTCATTAGGTTCCTTTTCCCAAAACACTTCTCTGAGCAAAATTTGGGTTCAATCGGTTAATATTTAGAGGTGGCTCAACTACCCCCAGAAGTCCACATTCATGGCTTCTGGGTCCCCCCCATATATATGGGTATTATCCGCTTGTTGGCGGGGGTATCATGGCTGACCAGGCCACTCATTGTTGCCCAGCTAAGATTGTGGACTTGTTAGAATCAGGAAACCTCTTTCGGTGCTCATCCACCACACTTAAGAGAAACTGGAGTTGATCTTCTCCTTTCGTCAGAGTTCCGCTGAAGGTCTGAATGAGAGCTACTGCCCTTTCAGCATGATCATTAACTACTTTGATGTTTCCTATGATTCTTTTAGCTTCTTGGAAGTTTTCATTCTCCTCCCAGGTGCTGGGGTCATCATCAAGAAAACTAATATTGATCGGTAGGGCCTTAAGAAGCTTTAATGAGTTCTTTGTGGCAAGAGTTTCTAATTTCAGTGTTGCTTTGCATTCCTTGAGTCTTCTCTCTTTGAGAAGTCTAATGACCCCTCCTTTTCCCTTATACACTGGACCATGATTCCCTTGGTGTCTGGTGCAACAGTTTGATCGAAGAGAGCAAGGGCCACCAACTCTTCTGATAAGTACCATAGGTGGTTTTCAAATTTCTTGAGAGCTGCTTTGGCCACTTTCTGGTCATGATAGTCCTTTAACTTTTGGATAAGATCCAGATCATTCTTCGGAGCTTGTGATGGAATAGGAGCAGTGATCCAGCTTTTTAAGTAGATTAGGACTCCAAAAAGGGTAAGGGTTTTCAGGTCCTTCTTCTCTCGAGGAGTCAGGGTGATTTGATTTCGAAAAAGCCACATTTTGATGGCATAGATAACTTTAGCCATCCACCTTGCATAGTGCGTGCCAGCAGGACGTTTGAATGTGTAACTTTCAATTTTTTCACCAAGAAAGATCAAAGAAAGTTCCAAAAACTCTTTATAGTCATCTCGAAAATTTCCAGTGGCCAGATGTTCTTTGGCAAAGGCAATTATTTCATTTCTGAAAGGATCAACTTGCTCCTTCATCTCATCATCCTCCTGTGATGTAGAGGAGGTTTTTAAATCAATGTAGTCCCACAAAGATTGGAACCTTTTGAACAAAAGTGGCTCAGGGGCAGAAGATGAACCATGGACTGCTTCAAACACTCCTCCATACATGACTTCCATGCAATGATGCCTACAGGCAAAATAGAAGAGTGGTCGACCAAGTTTCTGTTCCAGAAGAACGCATGCTCCCTGTTTGTTCCTGTATTTGATGCTGTAGTATCTGATAACATTCCGATTATTGACTTATCTATGTTCCATTCGGAAAGAGATTATACACTGCAGCTGATTGAGCTTCCCCTGTTCCACTTGGTAGTTTGGGAACACCAAGCAGTTTTGAATCACCTGATTCAACTGAAGAGACAAGGACTGGGAGTCTGTCTACCTTTTCATTCTTGGCAAGTAGATTAGGGATCAACTTCCCATCCCAGTGGACAATCGAAATACTTGGACTAAAGCTAGCTTTAATGGCATGGGTTATTTGCCTTCGATGCCTTTTGATTGAAGAACGAGAGATGTTCACCTCTGAAAGATCTTGACCAAGGCTAGATGCAGTTTCAGCTAATACAAAGGTGGCCCTCCTGTCACTGATGCCAGTCCTGTCCAGAGCAGCAGCCAATTCAGGAGATATGATATTCTTTGCTGCCTTTTTCTTTGGTGGAGTTGGTCCGCTGGAAGATGGGGGATTAATAAGGTAATCTTCATCTTCTCTTTCTGACTCACATAAAGACTCAGAAGAACTTCCCTGATCTAGCATAACTTCCTGTGAAGCAGCATATTTTTCTTCTTCAGCTTTCCGCTTCCTATTTACCAATTTCATTTGCTTCTCAGCAGCTCTCTTTTCTGCCTTGTCAGTCACCATATCTGCAGAGACCATTGATCCAACTCGTCCCGCTTTCCTTTGTTGGATCAAGAACTGCCGGTCTTCTTCATTTTTGATTAAGGTAAAGGCATCAGCATGGGCGGCATCAAATAGGTTCTCCATTTCTTCCTGAAAGGTTTTCTCTTTTTCTAACTGAGAGTTGCTTTTCCTCCCAGCATTCTTCTTAATCGCTTTCCACTCCAAGTGTAGAGCCTGAATTTTGTGAAGAATGTGGTCTTTCCTTTGAGTAGGGATTCGGGCTCTCTCCCAGAAGAGACGTAATTCTTCAAAAACAGCTTCTGAACTAGGTTTGATCTCCTTCTTCAAGACTTGATGATGGTGGAGGAACATGCGGAGGACCTGGCCACGGGAAGGCAGCTTGGCTCCAGTGATTGTTTCCTCTGACTTTTTCATTAAGTAAAATGTACGTTTATTTGACATTGCAAAACCTGTAAATTTAATAAATCTATCTGAAAGAAAAATAATCATTAGTTAATGTATCTGTAAATAATGTTTCTTTTAATTATTCACTATATTAATAAAGGGCATAATGGTATACAAAAAACAGCTTTGAGCCACCCCTAAAAGTTATCGATTTGCCTTAAATTTTACATGAAATATTTTTTAGGCTAAAAGGAACCAGATTATAGCCTGGGAGGAAAGAAAATTGAACTTCGATTTTTTACCCCATTCTGTGGACCACCCTAATATATATATTATATATATATATATATATATATAATTATATATTATATATATATATATATATATACACCACACTGGTATTCTTGCCAATCACAATTATATATATTGTTTTATACCAGTATTATGTATTTTTTATTATGTATATTATACCAGTACCTGTGATATTGAAACTAGCATATATGCTCTACCCAATCTAGTAATGATTCTTCCATGGAAATGAAGGTTAAACAACATTAGGTTAACAAAAAGGTTCAAAAAAGGTGAATATTTTTTTTTCTATCTGGAATATATATACTGGTACTCTTGCCAATCACAATTATGTATATTGTTTGAAACAAGGAAGAATGTTTTATGTTCTAGTTAAAAAATATATATACATATAAAAAATGAGGGTTTGTTTTTCCTTTCTATTATATACTTTTTACGTGATTCAGTTTTTCTAAAAGATGACTATATATACTAGGTATAACTGTATAAGCATGGTAGTATAGTAAATTATAGGTAATACTAATATACTTATTAGATTAAAGGAAGAAAAATATGGAATAAGTTTAAAACAATAAAAAACAAAAAAAACAGACTATCTTCGTTTTAAACAAAAAAAACGACAAAAAAAACAAAAAAAACGACACAATAAAAAACGACTCACATCACTAGACACTGGTATGCAACATATTTGACGTTTCAACATACATAACTTTTTTTTATCAATTTAGGTGTGCTGAATCCAAAAATCACATCCATTTTTTCTCATCACGTACAGTTTTCTTGAAAATACCTATCACCCATATTGTATGGGTGGTATATAGACATACCCAATCATGTAATATGTGTACAATATATACATAGAATGATTTATTCATTATATTTATATGCAGATACCATATATATATAATATATATATATGTATATACACACCTCGGTGGTGTAGTGGTTAGCGTCGCTGACTACGAATCCATCGGCCCCCGGAATCGACAACCGGTGACGGCAGCCGGCGCACAGCAAAACCCAGCTGTTCATCATTCCACACAATAAAGAAAGTGGTTGGTAGATAAACGGGTACCCTGGATGGCCTACTGGTTAAGACGCTGGCTGCTGGTGGGGCGCGATTAGGATTCCACGTTAAACTGTAGGTCTAAGGTGGAGTGAAAAGCTTGACTTTCGTCAGAATGAACAATTCGGGCGGAAGCTAACCAAAAGTTATATACCTTTCAACCTTTCAAAGGTTCCGTGCGACGATTCCTCATTTTACGAAGGTCAAGCTTGTCGTCGCCCCTCCTCTCGAGTTGGCCTGGTGAAGTAGTGAGTTAGTTTCTTGTACTCTCCACCTCACATAGCCAGGTACGCCCGGCTCATCGGGGATTGTTCTGAGCCAGGCGTCTAATCTTCTTTTGAAGATTTCCACTGCAACACCATTCGTGTTCCTTAGATCTTTGGGCAGCTGATTAAACAGTTTTGGTCCTCTCACTACAAAACTATTTTCTTTCAGGGTTAAGAATGTTCCCTGTCTCGCCTTTAATTTGGGAACACGACACAGTCTTCCTTTTCTACTTCCCACCATTGTTTTGAGAGTTACAGGGTTCAGAGTAAGATTAGGGATTAGTTTCTCCATTACTTTCCACGTGTAAATGATGGTGTATCTCTCTCTTCTCCTTTCCAGTGAATATAGGTTTAGTTCGCGTAACCTTTCCCAGTAATTTAGTTCTTTGCACCCCTTGATCTTGGCTGTGAAGCTTCTCTGAATCCCTTCTAGCTGTCTAATGTCTTCTTTTTTATATGGGGATGTTAGGCAGTATTCCAATTTGGGTATGATCAGTGTTTTCAGTAGCGGAATCATTATATTTCTATCCCTTCGTTTAAAGGTTCTCAGTATCTGCCCAGTTCTTCTCTTTGCTCTGTTTACTGCTATCTTATTTTGTGTTTCAAATTTTGCATCATCAGTCATTACAACCCCTAAATCTGTTGCTCTAGAATTTCTCTGAATTTCTTGTCCATTTGGGGTATAGTATTCCATAGATTTTAGGTCTTCCCTTTTTCCGTACCGTAACAATTGAAATTTCTCAGTGTTAAACTTCATATTGTTGTCTTCCGTCCACTTGTAGATTCTGTTCATGTCTGTTTGTAGAAATCCTATATCCTCTGGGTTTCTTATTTTTCTACTGATCTTTGTGTCATCGGCAAAGGATGTTACTGTGCTGTCTTTGGTAACGTCCCCATCTATGTCAGTTAGCATGATTATGAAGAGTAGTGGAGCTAATACTGTTCCTTGTGGTCCTGAGTTGAGGACCTCTGATTCCGATGAAGATACGCCTTGTACTGTAACGACTTGCCGCCGCTCACTAAGGAAATTATATATCCATTTCCCTACTTTTCCTGTTATTCCCATATATTTCAGTTTATGTATTATGATTCCATGGTCACACTTGTCGAACGCTTTGGCAAAGTCTGTGTATATTACATCATAGTTTTCATTACTTTCAAGTTCATCAATAATGTTGTTGTAGTGTTCCATTAGTTGTAATAGGCATGATCTGCCTGACCGAAACCCATGTTGGTTACCATTGAATTTTTTCTGAGTTTCCAAAAAGTCATAGAATTTCTGTCTAACTATTCTTTCAAATATTTTGGTGAGATTAGATGTAAGCGACACTGGCCTGTAGTTTTTTGCCTCGGATCGATCTCCTCCTTTATATATTGGGACTATGTTTGCGCACTTCAAGATGCCCAGTATTTCTCCCGTGTCTAGTGATCGTTTCCATATCCAATATAGGGGCTCAACGATTGCATTCTTGCAGATTTTGATCAGTGTGGCACTCCATTTGTCCGGTCCTGCTGCTGAGTGTGCTTTTAGTTTCCCTATAGCTTGTGTAATATCATCTGTCGTAAAGTCGAAGTCCATTATACTTTCCCCTTGTAGTTCTTCTTCAAAGAAAGCGTTTCTATCGCGTATCAGTTTGTCAGTTTTTGGGATACTGAAAGATGATTCGTACTGAGCTCTTAATATTTCAGATACTTCTGTTAGATCATCCGATAAAGCACTGTTCTCGTTTTTCAGAGGTCCGATATTCGTATGGTTTTCGACTTCCTTTTTACAAAATTATAGAAGTACTTTGAGTTAACCTTTATCGCTTCTATAGCGTCGTCGTCGTCTTTTTCTGTATGCTTCTCAATTAGTTCCTGTATGACGTCATCGATACTCTGCAGTTTATCATTTAATATTTTTCTGATGTTGTTAGCTTTACAGTTACTTAGTTTTGCAGTCACTCTTTTTCTCTTTCGGAACAATAACCTCATTTGTCTCTCGAACCTGCTTCTCTTTCCTCTTTGTTGTATTTTTGGGACATGTCTTTCCACAACTTCCAGCGTCTTCTCCTCTAAAGTCATTCGCATCTCTTCCGTTGTCTTGGACTCGAAAATGGTTTTCCAATCTATTACTTCCATGCTGGATACAGCATCTTCCCATCTTTGGAGTAAAAATAAAAAATTTCACATTTGCTTCTTTCTGTTGTTCGTGTTCTTTCCTTTCCTGTTGCTTTTATATTGGTTGTTATTTCAATAATGTTGTGGTCCGATATTATAGTTGGGGATATTTCTACATTATCAATTAGGTTGTTGTTGTTTGTGAATACCAAATCTAGGGAGTTGTGTTTTCTTGTGTTAACATAAATTCATCATCTAGAGCTAGTAGCATTTTTACCTGCTCCTTATTCCTGTGTGTCCCCTTCTCCTGGTGTATACATATATTTTTTCCTCTACTTTTATATTTCATGAATGGGAAATTAAAATCATCACAGAGAAAAATATTTGGGGTTGGAGAGTGTAGATCTTTTACCCAGTTTCTTACCTCTGTAATGGAATCTGAAAATTTTGAGGTTGGCTTGTTTGGGTGTCTACATTATAATTAGTACCATATTTAATTTTTCAATTTTTGCTGCTACACATTCTACGTAGCTGTTTCAGGTATTTATAGTCATTTCTGCCATATACCTTTCGCATGTGTAAATAGCACATTTTCCTTCGTCTCACTGTTCTGTCGGCTCGGAGTATTTATAGTTGTCAATTTGTATTTCTTTTTTGTCAACACAGAACTCACAGTTTTCACAGTTCGCCTGGCAGTCCTTTAGATGAGTTTCTGTGAGGCATGTAAAGTCTGCTCCAGCTTCTTGCATGAGTCCTTTCCTTCAGGTATAAAACTTTGTCCGAGGAATGATTTGATTTAAGGCCCTGAATGTTGGCAAGGATTATTTGTATTTTTTCTCTATCGTTTTCGCACACAGGTGGTTCCGATTCGTTTTCCAATGGTGGTGCCGGTTTCGTTGCCTTGTGGTCCTCCGAGAACTTGCCTCTTTTTATCTCTGTCGGTACCTGTTGTCCCGATAACGCATGAAGTGTCTTTGTGCGTGCCTTCTGTCCGGCTCTCGGATTCCTATATTTGTCAGCTGAATTTGTATTTGCTGGATAGTATTTAGCAGCTGAATTGTGTTGGCTACGTCTAAAAAATTGGTACCCTTCTTTGATGTTCGTTTTTTTTGTTCACCCGTTCGTTGCGTTCCTTTGAGGGTGGTGGTAACGGCATTTTTGTCCATATTTTGCATATATATATATATATATATATATATATTTGAAAAGCTCGGCTGCAACATGAGTCTAAAAGTTCACTTCCTTCACTCGTATTTGGACTATTTTCCTGAAAACTTTGGTAGTGTGAGTGACGAACAAGGAGAAAGGTTCCACCAGGATATCGAGACTATGGAAAAAAGATACCAAGGAAGGTGGGATGTCAACATGATGGCAGACTACTGCTGGTCTCTGAAACGGGAAGGCTCGGAAGAAATGCAGCACAAGAGGCGAGCAAAAAAAGAAACGACGATTTTCTCCTACTGATCAATCATGATTGATCTATTATGTATCAGTTAAGTATTAAGATGAATTTACTTTGAAATGTATTGTCTTCGTATTTCTTATAATTTTGTACTCTTGGAAATTTAGTTGTTTAATACATGCTATGAATATATCTGACTTATATTTTGTGAAAAACCCTGACGTGATACATGAAAATGGTTGTGAAATTTGAAATAAATAACGATAAACAGCTGTTAAATTCATCCCCATCAAACCCTTTCTTCACAGAAAGAATTCATATCCGTGACCCAAGTTAAAATTAAAAAATTATGTATAAATACATACCATAAGGAATTTGATGCAACGTGCGGCCTTATGTGCGACCATAACGGTAACTGTATAAACCATCCTATAATTCATAATTTCCATCAAAATTAATCTCATTCCTTCACTCTTGAACAGGAGAGAAGATGGCATTCATAAAACCTCAGAAACGCCCATAAACGTTATAGAAATGCAGCAATAACCGACTTGCAAACCCTTCTTCGTAATGATTACGTACGGTACTAAAAGTGCAATTTTAAAAGCATTTCCCATTAAAGACTTTACGTACTGGCACTGGCATTGGCACTTAATTTTTAGGATAAGGAGCGAAAACTAAAAGAGACGGAAGTGACATCATGATCACGCATCATCGAACAATATACATACATACATAGGCACATAGACAGGGAGATAAATAGAATATAGACTGAAGTAAAAAGTGCAGCACAGAGGTAGTTCCGTTCCCGCGTCATGTGGGCCACGTCCGAGCACGTCTCTTACCACTACACATCAATCTAACTGGTTACTGTAGTTTTCTATAATAATAATTACTGAAAAGCAAATCATAAAACGAGACACGCTCAAAAGCTACACTTGAAAGGAAATGTATTGGGTTTCCTGAATGATGGAGTGGTAGGAGACGTGCTCGGGATGTGCTCCAGTAACGCGGGGACGAAACTTCCTCTGTGCTCCCATTTTTACTCGTCTCCGTATCAACATCAATTTACACACACACACACACACACTGTATATATTACTGTACTCATCTAAATTAAATGATGAATTTTAGGGTAAAATCGGACTAAGCCTTTTTAAAATCAATCATTCTGACGTCCGAATGGACTTTCCACCCAAACACCCCTTTACCCGAATTGAACCCAGACAAAAATATACATATGACGTCACTGCCTCGCGTGCATCGGACGGGTATGGATCCCAATTTGGGAGAGCCAGCCCCAATCCCTTGAAGAGCTCTTCAACCATCCGAGATGGGATTTGTATACATATAACGGACGAGGGACCGCGTTGAAGATTACATTATTATTATTACTATTATTATTATTATTTGGTATTGCGGATCTCCAGGGATTTTTAGGGATCTTTATAGGGAGCGTATAATAAAGATGGTCATCAGACCCATTTCCCTTTAATCCTTCTCATATCAAAGACACCGTTCGAGCAGACAGGCAGAGAGAGACACGCAGAGGCAAGCTGTTTGCGAACACAAAGCGATAATTTTTCAGTCCGACACTGACAGTAAACAACAAGGGGATCGAGATAGGATTACGAAGCCAAGTTATTTCACTTTCATCATCGTTATTATTATTATTACTACTATTATTTCTCTTGTTTTCTTTTTCTTAATGACCGTTTTCATAACGGTAATGGACGGTCTATTACGTGGATTTAAAGTTAGAAAAACGAAATTTTAGGGTATTATAAATATATACGATATGTAATTCGTTTATATATATATATATATATATATATATTATATATATATATATATATATACATACACACAGGGTGGCGCAAAAGTCGCGCATCATAGGAATTTTCAGTGTTGATTATTTATTTTCTTTTAGGTGGCTGCGAAATTAATAATAGACGAGAGGGTGAGCTTGGTTTTAATGTATGGAAATTGGAATACCAGGTACAACAAATCGATGAATCGGTACAGAATATATATATATATATATATATATATATATATATTATATATATATATATATATATATATATATATTTAATTGAATTTCGTTAAACCCACTTCGGTAAAACGACTTACGGCCCACACTATATATATTATTCTTTCTTTAAATGGGAAATTTTAAGGTGTTTTATGGACCCAATATTTTATCTATTCTGAAAGACCATTTAATAACACGACCCACACAGTATATACCATTTTACAAATACACAGACGATCTGTATTATATATATAGGCATATATAAATAAATATATACCTTTCCTTTCAACCTTTCAAAGATTCCGCGCGATGATTCCGCATTTCACGAAGGTCAAGCTTGTCGCCCCTCCTCTCGAGTTGGCCTGGTGAAGTAGTGAGTTGGTTGCTTGTACTCTCCACCTCTGATTCCGCCGCCGCTCACTAAGGAAATTATATATCCATTTCCCTACTTTTCCTGTTATTCCCATATACTTCAGTTTATGTATTATGATTCCATGGTCACACTTGTCAAACGCATTGGCAAAGTGTGTGTGTGTATATATATATATATATACATTATAACTGCAAACACGCAGTATAATTAACGTAAAGAACGACGCTTTGTATAGGAGAATTATCCGCGCAAGATGAGAGCGAAAGAACGAAACAAATGAAAAAATGAGGTACCCACCCGGGAATCGAACCCGGGATCTTCCGATTGCCGGTCAGATATGATAACCACTACACCACAGGCCTCACCCAAACAAATGCCGTAATTCTTCTACATACGCGCAGAAACCAATGCCCCAAAGGGGCACCTCCCGCATGCCGTAACATTTATACATTATAACTGCAAACACGCAGTATAATTAACGTAAAGAACGACGCTTTGTATAGGAGAATATTCCGCGCAAGATGAGAGCGAAAGAACGAAACAAATGAAAAAATGAGGTACCCACCCGGGAATCGAACCCGGGATCTTCCGATTGCCGGTCAGATATGATAACCACTACACCACAGGCCTCACCCAAACAAATGCCGTAATTCTTCTACATACGCGCAGAAACCAATGCCCCAAAGGGGCACCTCCCGCATGCCGTAACATTTATACATTATAACTGCAAACACGCAGTATAATTAACGTAAAGAACGACGCTTTGTATAGGAGAATTATCTTTCGCTCTCATCTTGCGCGGATAATTCTCCTATACAAAGCGTCGTTCTTTACGTTATATATATATATATATATATATATATATATATATATATATATATATATATATATATGTTATATATATATATATGTTATATATATATATATATATAAAGCCATTAGTTATGAAATGTCTGTTAATTGCTGTCGACCTTTTCTTGTGACCATTTAAAGGAATCAGAATCGGAGATCAAAAGGAAATGCAATTTAAGGAAATAATAACTAGAAAAATGAGCAGCAAACAAAATTAGTCTCTACGTTACGCTACAATTGCGTCGAAATTAATGTTTTCCAATCGATTTGTCAGTGAGGAACATTTTTTTCCTCTCTTTCTCTTTCTCACCTGACTAGAAACGAAGGAAGAAAGCGACGATTAAATACAGTTAACGATAAACAAACAGTTCATAATAATAACAATAAACAATTTGGTCGAGAAGAAGACCAAAATACGATGAAGCCAAAGACCAGAAAGGCGATGACGAAACCCAAGATGAAAAAGAGGAGGAAGAGGAGGAGAATAAAAAGAATTTAGAACGATTTTTCAACGTCTTCCACCGTCAACAAAGTCTTCCCCTTCGAGGTGTTAACGTGTTTTCGTCGATAGTCTGTCGTCACTGACATTTGACGACGCTTTTTAATGGATTTTTGAAACTTGGACACCGATAAGGGACGGAAGAATGAAACCCGTAACAAAAAATTGAAGCCTAACATTTACAAAGCTTCGAAATTACATTCTGTACAAATAAAGGCTTCGCTTCTTTATTACTCTTCGTTTGTAAACAACTTATTATTGGGGGGGGGGGGGGGGGGGGGGTTCGTAAAAACTGAGGAAAAATGTTCTGCTACAGCAAACAAATAGCACCATTTGTCAACCAAATGCAAATGCTTCATACAGCTACGGGATAATTGCGCCAACCGTACTTCTATTTCTGGTAAATATTAAAACTATTTATTTGGTTACTGTAACCAATATTTCTCTGTATTATATTGTATTTTACATGTGCAATACAATAACGTTTTTACACTAACATTACCAAAAACAGGAACATTATATTTATATATATGATATATATATATATATACACCTTAACCTTTGGTTAGCTTCCACCCGAATTGTTCATTCTGACGAAGCTCAAGCTTTTCACTCCACCTTAGACTTACAGTTTAACGTGGAATCCAAACCACGCCCCATCAACAACCCAGCGTCTTAATCACTGGGCCACCTAGGGTACCTGTTTATCTACCAACCACTTTCTTTATTGTGTGGAAGGATGAACAGCTAGGTTTTTCTGCACGCCGGCTGCCGTCGGGTCTCGAACCGGGGCCGATGGATTCGTAGTCAGCGACGCTAACCACACCACCACCGAGGCGCTCATATATATATATAATGTAAAGAACGACGCTTGTGTAGAAGAGCGTCCGCACAAGAAGAGGAGAAAGAACGAACAAATGAAAAATGAGGCACCTCCCATTTTTAATTTGTTCGTTCTTTCTCTTCTTGTGCGGACGCTCTTCTACACAAGCGTCGTTCTTTACATTAATTATACTGCGTGTTGTTTGCAGTTGAAATAAATAAATAAATATATATATATATAATATATATATATATATATATATATATATAATATAACGTAAAGAACGACGCTTGTATAGGAGATATTCCGCGCAAGACGAGAGAGAGAGAACGAAACAAATGAAAAAATGAGGTAACCACCCGGGAATCGAACCCGGGATCTTCCGATTGCCGGTCAGATGCGATA
Source organism: Bathynomus jamesi (assembly GCA_023014485.1). Lineage (NCBI taxonomy): Eukaryota > Metazoa > Arthropoda > Malacostraca > Isopoda > Cirolanidae > Bathynomus > Bathynomus jamesi. Next base: position 286,633 of record JAJOZX010002858.1, read on the forward strand.
ACCATTACACCATGGGCCTCTTCCAAATGCCGTAATTCTTCTACATACTCGCAGAAACCAATGCCCCAAGGGGGGCACCTCCCGCATGCCGTAACATTATATACATTTAACTGCAAACACGCAGTATAATTAACGTAAAGAACGACGCTTGTATAGGAGATATTCCGCGCAAGACGAGAGAGAGAGAACGAAACAAATGAAAAAATTAGGTAACCACCCGGGAATCGAACCCGGGATCTTCCGATTGCCGGTCAGATGCGATAACCATTACACCATGGGCCTCGCTCTTCCAAATGCCGTAATTCTTCTACATACTCATTTTTTCATTTGTTTCGTTCTCTCTCTCTCGTCTTGCGCGGAATATCTCCTATACAAGCGTCGCTCTTTACGTTAATTATACTGCGTGTTTGCAGTTAAATGTATATAATGTTACGGCATGCGGGAGGTGCCCCCTTGAGGCATTGGTTTCTGCGAGTATGTAGAAGAATTACGGCATTTGGAAGAGTGAGGCCCATGGTGTAATGGTTATCGCATCTGACCGGCAATAGGAAGATCCCGGGTTCGATTCCCGGGTGGTTACCTCATTTTTTCATTTGTTTCGTTCTCTCTCTCTCGTCTTGCGCGGAATATCTCCTATACAAGCGTCGTTCTTTACGTTAATTATACTGCGTGTTTGCAGTTAAATGTGTATATATATATATATATATATATATATATATATGCAATAAAATCACGGAACAATATGTGATCTTTTTAATAAGCAAACAACCACAGGGAAAAGGAAAAGGAAACACGAAATCCGAGCGCTTTCGTGATATATTCACATCTTCAGGGACAAGAAAGAAATAGACAGAATTTACCAAGTAAATGAGTTAAATACACAAGCGAAAAATTCCCCAATAGGCAACTCAATTTAAAAACAATAAAACAATCTAAAGATTTTTTCCCAATAGATAAATAATTTAATCTAAAGGCTACTAAATTATTGAATACATAAAAACTATATAAAGGAAATTAGACAATTAACATGTACACAAAAAAATTATTATGACAGTTATTAGAAATAGTATTTAATTAAAACAGGCAATTAAGTGGCAAGAATCTAAGGAAACAAAAGACATGGTGCAATCGTCGTCACGTGCTCCTTCCAGAATATTCCGAATATCTAAAAACAATCTAAAAATTTTTTTCCAATAGATAACCTGTTCAAAAGTCTACTAAACTATCAAGTACCTAAAGACTATATAAAATAAATAATACAATTAAAATGTACACATAAAAATGTTAATTATTAAAATAATATTTAATAAAAGCAAACAATTAAGTGGCAAGAATGCGGTCAAAATAATCCACCACCTTTCTAACAATGTACGAGTCTAATTTATAAAGCCCAGGGCTAATATTAAGAACAAAATCAGCATTATTCTTGATCACACTCGATTCAAGAATATTTCTACTAACAATAGATTTACTAAAACTTAATTTGGAGGCACTTTTCCAGTCAATGGGATGATTAGTTTCTCTTACATGAATGAAAATGGCGTTAGATTCCTGGCCGGTTCTTATACTGTATTTATGCTGCTTAATACGTAACTCTAGCGTCTTGCCAGTTTGACCAATGTAAAATTTATTAAATATTGTGCATGGAATTTTATATACACAACCCTGTTCACTTAAAGGGGAGTTTTTAGTCAAAGAATTCTTAATTACATCTAAATTTCTGAACGGGATATTTACGTTAAAAGTCCTCAGCAGTTTCGGCAGATCAAGGAAATTTTCTTTAAATGGTAATGCTAAGACGTTTCTTGTGGTATAAGGAGTCATCTTTTACCTCGTAAAAGGTTTTCTTTGCCATTTTTAAAGATTTATCTATGCAGTTCTTTGGATATTTTAAATCAAACGTAATTTTACATATTTTACTAATTTCATCATCAATAAACTCTGGGCTACAAATTCGTAAGCATCTTAGGAACAAAGTAGAAAAAACGGTTCGTTTTAAGTTAATGTGGTGAGCCGAATAATAATAATGTATATAGGAACAATTATTAGTGGGTTTTCTGTAAATATTGTACTTAAACTTTTTTCCAGACCTATATATTAAAACATCTAAAAATGGGATCGATGAGTCTTTTTCTATTTCAACTGTAAAATTGATAGAGGGAGTTAAATTATTAAACTTCGGTAAGAATTCATTGAGATTTAAAGCTTCTGGCCAAAGACAAAGAACATCATCTACATATCTAAACCACAGAACATAATTTGGCAGAATCTTCCTTAATAATTTACTTTAAAAAAACTCCATATATAAGTTACTTAAAATGGGAGCGAGGGGATTTCCCATTGCCATACCAAATTTCTGCCTAAAATATTCATTATTAAACACAAATTTCGAGTCTACTATGCACAGCTTAATTAATTCGATAATGGTAGTCACAGGTAATGGCAAATTATGCTTAACCAATTCTTCCGAAAGAAAAACTAATAGATCCTCCACCGGGACTCTTATAAATAAAGAGGTAACATCAAAGCTTACCAATCTGAAATTGTAATTGACACTGATACTATTTAATTTTTCTACAAGGTCTACATTATTATTTATGTGATTGTATATATATATATATATATATATATATATATATATATATATATATATACACATGGGCGTCCGGAGGGGGGGTAAGAAGGGGCAGTTGCCCTCCCTTGGAAATTTGTGTTTGCCCACGCAACGACTTCTATAATTCTACTGCAGCTCAGTCAGTGTTTCCACACTCAAGGAAATGTCGTTTACTTTACCTTTACTTTACCGAAGTGCCGTGTCGTTGAACTTAGAAGTGTTAAATAAACTATACTGAAAGATATAGTAATGGAATTATTTGCAAAGATCATTATATTGAGTGTTTTATTTATTTTTTTCTCTCGAAAACCTTTTGGCCAATTTCACTGAAACTTACACGATTATAGTTAATCATAGTATCATATAACATAAAAAATGGACTTGATTGGTAGAAAAAAAAATGCACTGCGACCACTACGAGTAAAAACCGTCATCTCCCCTTATCATAGCCTGCTTTCGGTGCTAAATTTATGTACTTAGTTCTTCCTTACTCAAAGACATCATGGGCACTTGCATAAACGGAAAAACATGAATTACTTATTTTACCCTATGGTCTTTACAGTATATATATATATATATATATATATATATATATATACACAGGGTGTCCCGTAAGTCTGGAACCATAGGGCAAAATGATAAGAACGGCAATAAAAACGCCGGAGACTTTTGGGGACTGTTTGTGAAATGAGCGAGGATGGTAGCGGCTGTCATCATCGGTGGGTGTCCTTGGAGGTCCACTGCGTGGTTTATCTCCTATGGATCTCGTTTCCCTGAAATTTGCGTTATCGGCGCGCGGTCCGGATGCAATCCGTTAAATTCCTCAGCGACCTCCCTCTGACTCCGATTTCCTACGAGTAGAATTATCTGGATACGTTCTTCCTTACTCAAAGACATCATGGGCACTTGCATAAACGGAAAAACATGAATTACTTATTTTACCCTATGGTTCCAGACTTATGGGGCACCCTGTGTGTGTGTGTGTGTATAGGCCCAGGGGCGGCTTCTTAATGAATGCAAGGCATGCACTGCATGCGTAAATAATATACTCAATGAATGTAAAATTATTATTAATATTATTAATATAATATTGGTTCTATCCTCGGTTACTACATAACTCATAAGAATACCATAAAAGACAAAATACAGCTTATCTAATATGTACTACACTGTAATGCATGTGACTGCATGCGTAAGTAAAATTACCACGAGCCGCCACTGCCGGGCGGGTGTATACATATATATATATATATAATATTATATATATATATAATACAGGGGCGTCCGCAGGATTTTCCGCAAGGGGGCGCAAAACTAACTTATTAGTTCTTTATTACAGGGCTGTGGAGTCGGCACATAAAAAACCGACTCCGACTCCTCAATTTTTTGTCTATCCGACTCCGACTCCGACTCCGAAGGTATATTAATTCTAAATCTGCTATGATGATAATTACACAAGAGGCATTTCATCACCACCACGTGAATCATCATCATATGTGGTCATTGTTACGGTAACCTTGTCTGTAGTAAAGTATCTTGTAAGTGGTGCTTGTCGTTCAGTAGATTTCTGATCTTTTGTTAACTTTGAAGTAGTTGCAAGGTTTTTATTACTATCTTTCTCAATGACAACTTCTAAAATTTTGGGATGGAAACGCTGCAAATGTCTTTTCAAATTTGATGCTCTGGTTGGTGCATTTTTATCAGAGCCAGTAAAACCACTGATTTTTGCTTCACGTAATTTTTCATCATCATCATCTTCTATCATACACTGACACACGAAATGTTTCCCATCTGTGGTTATTGTAAAATATTCAAAAACTGCAGACTTTGTTAGAAGTGTCTTTGCCATTGTGAAAGGGGTTTTAGACTTGAAAGTTAAAAACTTATGAAATTTAGAAAGAACTCGAAATTAAATAAGCATTAAAATAAAAAATATTATCTGAAAAGAAAAAATGAATTAATGGCATTAGTGTCTGAAATGGAAAACATTGTGTTTATTATTTAAGTGGTTTAACCACCATAGCTGCCAGTGATATCACACACGAAAACATTTTATTAAAATTTATATTGAGGTCGGAGTCGGAGTCGGTACATTTTTACCGACTCCGACTCCGACTCCAGCACCACCAAAATTGCTTCCGACTCCGACTCCACAGCCCTGCTTTATTAGGTAGAAAAAAAATGCACTGCGACCACTACGAGTAAAAACCGTCATCTCCCCTTATCATAGCCTGCTTTCGGTGCTAAATTTATGTACTTAGTAATATTAAGTACATAAATTTAGCATCGAAAGCAGGCTATGATAAGGGGAGATGACGGTTTTTACTCGTAGTGGTCGCAGTGCATTTTTTTTCTACCTAATAAAGAACTAATAAGTTAGTTTTGCCCCCCCTTGCGAAAAATCCTGCGGACGCCCCTGTATATATATACACACAGGGTGTCCCATAAGTCTGGAACCATAGGGTAAAATAAGTAATTCATGTTTTTCCGTTTATGCAAGTGCCCATGATGTCTTTGAGTAAGGAAGAACGTATCCAGATAATTCTACTCGTAGGAAATCGGAGTCAGAGGGAGGTCGCTGAGGAATTTAACGGATTGCATCCGGACCGCGCGCCGATAACGCAAATTTCAGGGAAACGAGATCCATAGGAGATAAACCACGCAGTGGACCTCCAAGGACACCCACCGATGATGACACAGCCGCTACCATCCTCGCTCATTTCACAAACAGTCCCCAAAAGTCTCTTCGGCGTTTTTATTGCCGTTCTTATCATTTTGCCCTATGGTTCCAGACTTACGGGACACCCTGTATATATATATATATATATATATATATATATATATATATAGATATATATATATACTGTAAAGACAATAACTACCATACAACAAGGCAAGTGGAATGAGGCTGCGTAAGCGATACTATCACCAGTAGCTGCGACTATTTATCAACTAAATGGAACGCGCGCGCGCGCACACACACACACACACACACACACACAAATCATTATCATCAAACCATCACGCCCTTCAACCAAAACATCTCGCCATTAATTTCAAGTTAATAAATTCGATGACTGAAATACTATAATGGGCTACTCTCGATGTCGCTCTACGACGTAAAACTCATTAATTATACGAACCGAGACGGTGCACATTTAAAAAAAATAAAAAATAAAAAAAATAAAAATATGGACACGATCGAAGCCCTGAAATTGAAAAATAAGGTTTCATAGACCGGTGCCCAAATGCCTCCTTCACGCGGCCACTCCTCATTATGGGGCAGTCCATAAATCAAATCATTTAAATTCTATCAATGTAGTTGAAAACACTTTCTTTTGCCCTTTCTATACGAGTCTCATACGAAACAATTAAACAGTGAAAGAGAAAATGGTGAATTAAAAAATAACGTATCAGAGCGTGAAAAATATTTTCTCTCTTCGAGCAAGAGACCCGCTTTCAAAAGCGATATACGTATATTAATAAGGTACGCTACATTTCAAAATTCTTACCTAAATATAGAACCTCATAATAATAATAATAATGATGATCAATGAAATGTAAATAAAATACATATTCTATTGTAAATGTTTACCTTCAAAAAAAAAATATATATATATAAATTATTTCACGAAAGTAACACATGAAAAATATTTATGATGAATAAAACCACGAAGGAAAGGAAACAGAGTGGTGCTCAAGCGCTTTCGTGCTACCCACCCGCGTTTATGGAATCTTGTCTTGACAAGGCAAAACGAACCTTCTATCGTGTGAATAATAACACTCGCACTTTGTCAAAAAATATTTTAGTACTTCCATTTTTCCCGGGCTTTATAGGCATTGCTAATGTACTTAAACTTTTGGATATTAATGTAGTATTTTCATAACAATATTGTGAAAAAATATCATAGTAAAAAATAGCCCTACCAATAATTCAGGCATTATCTATAAAATTGGTTGTAAACAATGTGATTCATTTTACATTGGTCAGACGGGAAATGATTTGCACATGCATGTAAAACAGCATCACTATTCCGTTAGAACGGGACAGTCGTCCAGTGCCCTTTTTGCCCATTTGTCAGTTATCCCATTGTATTGATTGGAATACTGCTTCAGTTTTGTTTCACTCTAGCAACATTGTTAATAGAAATATTCTTGAGTCTGCTATTATCCAACTTACAAATAACTAACATGAGCAAAGGTCTTTTTCAACTCGATCCCGTTGTTTTGAATTCGTTCAGAACGGATTTAGACAAGAAGGGCAGAGTGCTAAAACTTTGGTAATTTTTCCTTATAAATTTGTATGCTCCTCTTACAATTTTTATTTTTCAATTTATTTTATTTTTTTATTTTTGTCACCTGTATATCATTCAGGCATTATCTATAAAATTGGTTGTAAACAATCCATTTGAGCTTGTGTTGAATTCGGGCAAAGTGCTAAAATTGGTAGTTTTCCTTACAAATTTGTATGCTCTTCCTACAATTTTTATTTCTATATTTATTAGATATATATTTTTTTTCTGTAACCTATATATAGTCATGAACTCTTTATTTACTTGTGTTCCTGAGGATGTCATTAGACGAAAGCGCTTGAGCACCACTCTGTGTTTCCTTTCCTTCGTGGTTTTATTCATCATATATACAGGGCGTCCCAAAAAAATGTATACACACTTTAAATAATTATAAAGGCAGTGTTTATTAAAATACATTTCATTTTCAAAATGTAATAGAATCTACAGACATTATTTAATTGTTTTGTCAACGCCTGTTTTCAAACTGACGTCCGTTCTGGTCCAGGCACTGCTGATAATGCGAAGCAATGGAATCGCAAATATCACGAAACATTTCGTTTGGTATTTGTGTGCATTCTCGTTCAATGGCTGCTCTCAATTCAGGGACTGTTGCAGGTTTTATAGCGTAGACTTTGTCTTTTAAGTATCCCCATAAAAAAAGGTCTAGTGGTGTGAGGTCTGGTGAACGCGGAGGGTATTCTACGAAACCCCTTCGTCCAATCCACATCCACATCGTGCCAAGTACCACTCGCAATACTCCACTCTTCGGTCCGGATCATCTTCATTAATAGCATGACTAATCTTGGAATGTAACTTTTCCATTGACAGCGCTTCAAAATGCGTTGGACAGACGATTCTGAAATTCCTACCTCACGACTCGCTTGCCGCACAGATTTTCTTGGACTTTGGTGATACGTTTCCAGTACTCTTTCTTGCTTTGTGGGGCTTGTCGATGTCCGTGGTCTTCCGGAACGCTTCTTGTGGACATTCTGAACAGTTCCATCGGCTTCAAACTTATCTCTAATTCGAGTGATGGTAAGTCGCGTTGGTGGATCTGTTTGAAACTCCCTCCTAAACTGTCTTTGCACTTCAACTGCGTTTTCACACTTCCAGTAGCATTTTAGAATGAATTTCCTTTGTTCAAAGCTTAGTCTGACTGCCATTATTAATTCTAATGGGTTTAACTTGGAAAGAAAGAAACATCAATTGAGCTATCAGCTGTTAAAGTGTGTATACATTTTTTTGGGACGCCCTGTATATAACCTTACCTTACCTTACAACCTTACAAAGGTTCCGCGCGATGATTTCTCATTTCGCGAAGGTCAAGCTTGTCGCCCCTCCTCTCGAGTTGGCCTGGTGAAGTAGTGAGTTGGATTCTTGCGCTCTCCACCTCACATAGCCAGGTACGCCCGGCTCATCGGGATTGTTCTGAGCCAGGCGTCTAGTCTTCTTTTGAAGATTTCCACTGCAACTCCCTTCGTGTTTCTTAGGTCTTTGGGCAACTGATTAAACAGTTTTGGTCCTCTCACTACAAAACTATTTTCTTTCAGGGTTAAGGATGTTCCCAGTCTCGCCTTCAATTTGGGAATACGACACAGTCTACCGCTTCTACTTTCCATCGTTGTTTGGGGAGTTATGGGATTCAGAGTAAGATTAGGGACTAGTTTCTCCATTATTTTCCAAGTGTAAATAATGGTGTATCTCTCTCTTCTCCTTTCCAGTGAATATAGGTTTAGTTCTCGTAACCTTTCCCAGTAATTTAGTTCTTTGCACCCATTGATCTTGGCTGTGAAGCTTCTTTGGATCCCCTCCAGCTGTCTAATGTCTTCTTTTTTATATGGGGAAGTTAGGACCGAGCAGTATTCTAATTTGGGTATGATCAGGGTTTTCAGTAGAGGAATCATTACATTCCTATCCCTTCGTTTAAAGGTTCTCAATATCTGACCCGTTATTCTCTTTGCTCTGTTTACTGCTATCTTATTTGTGTTTCAAATTTCGCATCATCTGTCATTACAACCCCTAAATCTTTTGCTCTGGAATTTCTCTGAATTTCCTGTCCATTTGGGGTATAATATTCCATGCACTTTAGGTCTTCTCTTTTTTCCGTACCGTAATAGCTGAAATTTCTCGGTGTTAAACTTCATATTGTTGTCTTCAGTCCACTTGTAGATTTTGTTTATGTCGGTTTGTAGAGATCCTATGTCTTCTGGGTTTCTTATTTTTCTACTGATCTTTGTGTCATCCGCAAAGGATGTTACTGTGCTGTCTCTGGTAACGTCCTCATCTATGTCAGTTAGCATGATTATGAAGAGTAGTGGAGCTAATACTGTTCCTTGTGGTACTGAGCTTAGGACCTCTGATTCTGATGAAGATACTCCTTGTACTGTAACGACTTGCCTCCGCTCACTAAGGAAATTATATATCCATTTCCCTACTTTTCTTGTTATTCCCATATATTTCAGTTTATGTATTATGATTCCGTGGTCACACTTGTCGAATGCTTTAGCAAAGTCTGTGTATAGTACATCATAGTTTTCATTACTTTCAAGTGAATCAATAATGTTGTTGTAGTGTTCCATTAGTTGTGATAGGCATGATCTGCCTGATCGAAACCCGTGTTGGTTATCATTGAATTTTTTCTGAGTTTCCAAAAAGTCATAGATTTTCTGTCTAACAATTCTTCCCGTTCTAACCTATATATATATATATTAGTGATGTAGGTGACATCCGCATCCGCATCCGCATAACATCCGCACATTTTCTCGCATACGCATCCGCACTTTGGACTGCGGATGTCGTGCGGATGTGGACCGTTGAGATAAAACGTCATTAATAAGCGGAAATTATCAAATTCTACTATATTAATAGAACTAGTTCATTGTGCGCAAAAGTGATGCAAGCGACAAGACGAGAGGCTGTTCTTGTATGAAGTTACTCTCTTGCAACCTACTTAGATCCACGTTACAAAGCTAAGTTATTTTCACCTAGTACATTAGAACGAGTTAAATTATCACTTGGCAAAGCAGTTGAAGAGCTTCAATCTCTTGAATCTGTCGCTTCGCCACCCACCAAAAGAATAAAAGTTTCAGTGACAGAACCAACACCTTCAACAAGCAAATCTATCACAGAATCTGTCTCTCAGTTTCTTGAGTCAAGCAGCAATGACGAGACCTACGCGATGTCAAAAGATGTAGTGAAAATGATCGAGAGCTATCACCAAGAAAAACGCCTGGCTGCATGTGACAATCCTATTAGTTGGTGGGAAAAATACGCAGAATATCTATCCATACTTGAGTAAACTTGCAAGGAAACATTTAGCCTGTCCTCCAACAAACGTACCAAGCGAGAGATTATTTAGCAGTGCTGGATTAATAAGATGAAAAGAGAAACAGACTGGCAGCAGAAAAGGCAGAAAAATTAATGTTCCTTAAGCATAACCTTCCTATAATTAAGTTTGAACATTAAACGATGAACATCTTAGTTTACTTTATTTTAATTACTCATTTATAAATATGCCTAATAAAACTTTAAACTTAATATAAATAGTTATCAAGCTAATTAAAGATCTCTTTCTATAAGGGTGGAGGTTGGGGAAAGAGGTCGGTGGGGTGCATTTGAGTTGGGTTCACGTCCCGCATCCTGGTAACACAATTATGGTTTCTAATTGTGGCTGAAACTCAAAAAATATAACGAATTTATTTGCAGACGAATTCACTAATTGATTTCTATATTAGTTAGATGCTTTATATTATTTTATATGTTCAGAGAAAAGTACAGCAATTATTGTACAATTAATCAATTATACTACATTATAGCTACAGCTCTCTCTATATAATAACTTATTATATACGTTAAACACAACAAATCTCGAATATATCCTAAAAAATAACGAAAATGTAGACATCCGCATCCGCATCCGCGGATGTTGAAATCAAACATCCTCATCCGCGGATGCGAAAAAAATGACATCCGCTACATCACTAATATATATATATATATATATATATATATATATATATATATATATATATATATATATATATATATAAAAACCATCATATATAGTATATATCGAAAAGATTACCCGATATTCTTCGATACAAATATGAATTTTTAAAATAGAAAAGGTGTTTTTCATAAACATCCTTTTAAAAAAAACTTTGCTAACGGCTTATAATATATATAACCTCGTTACCCTCGTTGATGTTCCGTGCGTTGATCTCTCTTCACACTAAGGTCAAGCTGGTGGCCCCGCCTCTAGGCCCGGCTTGGTGGAGGAGAAACTTGCTTTCCACCGCATATAGCCAGGTACACCCGGCTCATCTGGTACCGTCCTGACCTAGGCACCTAGTCTTCTTTTGAAGCCTTCAACTTTGACCCCTGTCACGTTTCTGAGGTCCTTTAGAAGTTGGTTAAAAAGTCTTGGTCCCCGGACAACCAATGTTTTCATATATATAATCCACACATAATAATTTCGGGTATGGAACAGAGTTTGAAATACAAGTAAAAACTGTAGAGTTCCTCAGATGAGTCCGTCAGTGTATAATTATTATGAATTATTTGCCTTAAAACTGAAACAAAATAGTTAATAATAAATTTTTTAACTTAATTTTGTTTATTTCTTAATATACAGGGTGGTGAAAAAGTCCTGCCTCATCGGTGGTGGGGGGGAGGTATTGTTAGAATATATTCTATGTAGTATTAACTTAACTCCAGGTTTTCTGTTTTGTTTACAGTGTCAAGAGCTTAAAATTTATAAATGACAGAACAACAACATGCAACAGTCTACACTGTACACTCCCCAAGAAAAGGTGAAATTAGTTCTCCTACATATTGAAGGTCTCAGTCAGAGAATGGCGGCTGAAGAATTAAAATTTCACAACACATCCAGGAAAAACCACAACCTGATTAACGAACTGTCGGACGTCTCCTTAAAAAACTAAAAGAAATGTTCGGAATTGGTTGAACGAGAACATGGATAAGTAGGAGTCCGATTGAATGGTCACCCCGTTCCCCGGATTTGACTCCACTGGACATCTTTTTGTGGGGTTACCTCAAGAATACAGTGTACGAAAATCGTTCAAGAACACTTGAACAATTAAAGAACAATATCAGTACTGTAGTAATGTCTAATTAAGAATTAAATGTTTGTTTATAAGAATTTAATAATGTTCAATTAAGTTTGGTTAAATAAGAAATTAAGAATGGTCTTGTGAAATTAAAAATATAAAACTACAAGTTGGCAACACTAAAAAGCTGCCCAAGCTAGAGGCTGGGTAGAAATGCCCTCCAGTGATCGGAGGGCTCTTAGCCAAATAAGATGTTTTTGTGTATTACGATGTTTTTGTAAATTTAGAATATTCTTTTGTCTCTCTCTCCGACTGAAGTGTTAACGTTAATTCCCCCCCTCGCATTATCCCGTTTATCTAAAAGTGTTTCGGTATAAATAAAGGTCAGTAAAGTGTAATTCAGTGTATAATTAATCCTCCGATTTCCTCGCCTAGTTCAAATTATAATGGCACCCATGGCCACGTCTACCCGTATTTATAAAGTACAGCGAAGCGAGTGTAAAGAAAATGATGAAAGATAAAGAGAAATTGAATAGAAAGTAAAGTAAATAATGAATTATAAATGAAGGAATGGGAATCGCTACATTATTTGGTGGCTACGCAGTGTTCCTTTATATAAATATAAGGGCTTTCCCACGTCGCCTTATATTTCGGTCAAAATTTTTGGTACCCGTATTATATAGTCTTTATAGCATTAATAAAAATTCTGTTTCGATTATTTAAATAGTAAGATGCATTGTGTACCCCATTTGCAAGCAAATTTCGATTCCTATTCCTTAACAATTCATTGTAACTGTATTTCAAAATGGTGCCTCACTTTCGAAATCCTCATAGCGTCCCTTCAAATTTCGCGGTCAAAATTTCAGTCGTTTTTTTTTCTTCTCGTTGGAGTCTAGACTTCCAAACCGTTTCGACTCAAATTTTTATTTTCATTGAGTCGGACTCTGTCGCGACTCAGTTTGAGTCAGGAATTTAATTCGAGTCGTTTTTCTTTTTACTTCGCGTTGATTCCTTCCTCAGTCCGTTTTCTTTGGATGTCGTTTCGTTCAGTTGGAGAGAAAGATTTCAAAATTGATAATTGTTGTCTGATGACTCATTTTTTTTTTCGTTCCTTCAACTTTTATTCTGTCTACAGCCTGCCTATTTTGTGTTTAAAGTCTTTTTTGTGTTTACATTTTCGGAATTAGTAATAATTGTGATGATAATAATAATAATGATTAGTAAACAAATTTTACACTTACTTATATGAATTAAATTATTTTAGTTGTAATGACATTGTGACATGCATTTTTATACGGTAAGGTTTAAAAGGTTTGAGTATAATGTAACGCATTTCTTGGTATATATTGTATGTATATAGTAGCGAATTGTAAAAGAGTAAACAAGTAACAAAATTTTCCAATATTTAGTAGATAGTTTTTAAGATTATTCTTTGACTGGATGTAAATAAAGGATTTACAGGCGACACATGACATTGTAGTTTTAGTTCGCTTTATAATTTTAAGTTACTTTTAAGTTTAAAGTCGAAAAATAATCGTTAAAGACTAATTTATACTGGGTTGATTCGGACTGTTTAAGTTTATTATGCTTGCCGTATATAAATTGTGAGAGACTTCAAAGTAAGCAAAATTTGTTATAAAAAGATAAAAATTTGTTTAATTGAAATACAGGAATTGTTTCCGTAAATTCTTTTGATAAATTAATTTTTTTTAATTTTTTTTATATATTCATTATTTTTTATATTTTTATAGGTGGGCTTATTGTTGTTGTCTATTTTTTATTTCATTTTCAGGACAGTTCCGAGTGATAGTTGTATGGTTAGGCTATTTAAATTTTTTTTATTCTGAAATTAGATGTTATTGTGTTAAGGAGTGTTTTTTGTTTAACATTTTATTTTAGATATTAAAAAATGAAGTTTTTCTTACGTTCGCGCGCTTGCATAGAAAATATTACAGAATTATGTCCGGATGTACTGCAGTTTGATTCGGTTAGGTATATTTTTATAGAGGCTCGCTTACAAACAAAGCGAACGCTCTTCATTATGCAATGATTTGTTTTAATTTTTGTTTACATAGTAGGTTGCGTTATATTTTTGGGTTCATAATATCTGTTCTTATTTAGAATAATCATGTAAATTTGTAGTTTCACTTGGAAACGATAAATTACTGGAATTCTTGTGATTTACAAACCATACTGGGTTTTGTGTTGAAGGAGTGTGTTGTCTCTCAGATGTAATTTGTGAATTACGAGTTTTCTTCCTATGAAATTTAGCGTTGCAGGATGGAATTAATGTATTAAAGTACTTTTCGGTATTAATATTTAAATTTTTTTTATTTAATGACTGTTTTGGAATTTTTTTTTTAAACTTCATTTGGGTTTACTCGTGCAATTGAAACTTTAGCTTGAGTGTTAACTGGAGATGGAGCCTTTTAGTTTCCCATTAGCGCTGTGGTAATCTATGTGTGCCCCCCCCCCAAAGTGTAAGAGGGTTCATGATTTTCGAGAATTGATGACATGAAGTTACTAGGTTTCATTTTTGTCTTTTGTATTTACTGTAAATGTATCGATGTAATTTCCGAAGGTAGTTTGAATAATAATATTTGTTAAATTACAATAACGGTTACTATGTAGAGGCGCTTTTATATTTCTACTGTGCAGTATTGTTTCGTTGCGTTCGATGGCTTTTTTTATTATCTTCTCCGATGTAACTGCCATAAGTGATCTTATTGGTAGCTAGGCGTGATTAAATTTTTGCGAAATTTTGAGATTTGTCATATTTTTCCGTAAAGTTGGCCGGAGCAAATTATAGTTATTATTTCGTATTTCGAAGTGAGGTGTCGAGAAAGTTCAGTAAATTATGAAAAAGTGATAATCAGTAGCAGTAAAAACTTTGATATTTTTTTTGTCAAAATTTCTAGAGGCTCGATTTGGAAGCAACTAAGTTGGATCCGAATTCCATCCATTGAGTTTAGTTGACCCGATAGGTGATCGATCACCGATGAGAGAGAGAGAAGAGATGAGAGAGAGAAGAGATGAGAGAGAGAGAAGAGAAGAGACGAGAAGTGAGAAGAGTGAGAGAAGAGTAACCGAATGCGCAGGGACTTGGCGCAGGACAGTTCCGGTCGAAGATGGTCTACTGGTATTTTTCGGGCAGTCGCTGGTCACGCTGCTCGATGCGTCGCTAAATGTGTTTTAGCATTCGGTAGGCAAACCACGAGAGTTTGAATGAGTGTCTAAGGCTTTACTGTCCATACAGACATACAGTAGGTTCGTTGTGAAACCGCCTACGGTGAGGTGATCGTTTGATTATTGCCAGTAAGAGAGTCCCTCAGCTAGACGTAGGAAGAGCAGCGTTCACCGACAAAAGTCGAGATGAGAGAGGCGAGTTTCTTCGTCGACTTCTAGAATTGCAAATTCCGTCCAATTCCAGTGCGTGGTTCCACGTTCAGTATATCTCTATCCCCTGATCCTCTTAGAATTGGACGTCTCTCTTGTTTTTTTTTTTTTTCGCCATTTGGAGAGAGAGCGGAACCAACCTCAAGCGTACTAGCAATTCTAGCGAAGTGAGCAGAACTGCGGTTGAAAATTTAAGAAGTAACGTTAACGTTAATTCCCCCCCCCCTCGCATTACCCCGTTTATCTAAAAGTGTTTCGGTATAAAGGTCAGTAAAGTGTAATTCAGTGTATAATTAATCCCCCGACTTCCTCGCCTGATTCAAATTATAATGGCGCCCACGGCCACGTCTACCCGTATTTATAAAGTACAGCGAAGCGAGTGTAAAGAAAATGATGAAAGATAAAGAGAAATTGAATAGAAAGTAAAGTAAGTAATGAATTATAAATGAAGGAAGGGGAATCACTACAGTACTCTATGTAACAACATTACTGTAGACACTATTACAAATGTGTACAACAGCTTACGTACTCGCATTAGATTGTACAGCGAAATGCAAGGATCACAGTTTGAAAATCTCCTTTAATTAAACATTGTCAATTATCCACTAAAATGAGGCAGGACTTGTGGACCACCCTCTACGTTGATTCCTGACTATTACTATTATATTTTATATCAATCGCTGACAATCAACATTTTCCAACGTTTTATTTTATATTGTTGACAGCATCCAGGTAACATCTAGGAAGCTCATTAACCCACTACGTGAGGGTGTGTGCCACGAGGGTCACCTGAGCCTGAACAGAAACAGGTGAGTAGCTGGCCCAACCGCACCCAATGCCAGCAGCTGGGAGCGAACTCAGAACCTTACTGCCCAGAGCCCAACACCGTAATCATTAAGCTACCGGAGTTGGTGACGACACCCTCAAAATATAAATTAGCTAAAATTTTTGTTCCGGTTTTAAGGCAACTAACTGATAATAAGGGCTACGTCGTGGCCACGTCGTTACATCGCTTCTCGGTAGATCGGGGAAGTTAAGCGACGTTGGGTCTATTCAACTAGCGCGGATGGGGGGACGTCCTTTGCGTTCAGATGTAATGACCCGTCGTTCGGATTTCCCACCATCATATGACCTTGGGTTTTACGAAGGAAGTTAAACGATCACAAAACAACAACAGCAACGACAATTCGTAATAATAAAACTTGACAGACTAATTTGAGTTTATCCAATTTATCGATTCATTATCAGTTTTTTTATGTAGAAAGGTGGGGCCAAGGGCGTGTACGTTATATGGTATCTTTTGACAAAGAATCCTTTACGAATGCTCCTGTTAAACAAACTTGCAGTATAACGTTTAACAATCATTTTGAGTGAACCAATGATGATGTTCACTTTGATAGGGTTCTTTAACCTCCTTCAGTGAACCAATGATGTTTTACATGGGTATGGAGAAATTGAAATTTGTTAAATTACACTGGTCAACACAGAATTTTTAAATATATATATATATATATATAATATATATATATATGATGAATAAAACCACGAAGGAAAGGAAACACAAAACGGTGCTCGAGCGCTTTCGTCTAATGACATCCTCAGGAACACTGAAATACATAAAAGGTTACGGCCTATATATAGGTTACAGAAAGAGAAAAAAAATATAAATAAATAACATACATACACAAACATATATACATATATATATATATATACATACATATCTACACACATACACACACACACATATATATATATATAGCAATAAACGGAGAAGTAAAAATAAAACTTAAAAATTAAGGATTAGAGGATTAACAAAGAGGCATATCGATTTTTAGCACAAGATCAAATGAGTTATAAAAATAATACAAATTTATACTGGAGATACGCCCGGGTTTAACACTTTGCCTTTTTAGAGTCGTTTCGATATATATAAAAATAAATTGAAGATTAAAAGTTAATAAAGTAGCTTACAAGTTTACCAAAGATTAAGTGTCCTACCCTTTTTATCTAGATTTGTTTTGAAGGAATTCAAAACAACAGGATCGAGTTGAAAAAGACCTTTGCTTATGTTGAAAGTTATTTGAAAGTTGAATAATGGCAGACTCAAGAATATTTCTATTGACAATGTTGCTCGAATGAAATAAAACTGAAGCATTATTCCAATCAATACAGTGGGATAACTCTGACAAATGGACAAAAAGAGCACTGGACAACTGTCCTGTTCTGACGGAATATTGCTGTTTTATACGTGTGTGCAAATCCTTTCCCGTCTGACCTATGTAAAAGGAATCACATTGTTTACACCCAATTTTATAGATAATGCCTGAATTATTGGTAGGGCTATTTTTTACTATATTTTTCACAATATTGTTATATGAAAATACTACATTAATATCCAAAAGTTTAAGTACATTAGCAATGCCTAAAAAGCCCGGGAAAAATGGAAGTACTAAAATATTTTTTGACAAAGTACGAGTGTTATTATTGACACGATAGAAAGTTCGTTTTGCCTTGTTGAGACAAGATTCCATAAACGCAGATGGGTAACACAGATCACTTCCAATACCGTTGATTTTTTCTAATTCGGCATCGATGTATTCCGGACTGGCGATCCTAAGGGCGCGGAGAAACATTGAAGAAAAAATGGCCTTCTTAGTGGGGGTGTCATGTCCCGAGTAAAAGTGTACGTAGGACAAGTTGTTTGTTGTTTTCCGATAGATACTAAACTCAAAACCTGGGCTTTCCCTATGTACACGCACATCCAAAAATGGGATTGAATTGTCTTGTTCCACTTCTAAAGTAAACTTAATGGAGGGGACTTGATCATTTAACTGAAGGAGGAAGCTATCCAGGTCACGATTCATGGGCCAGATACACAAAATATCGTCGACGTACCGCAACCAAGGGATGCCAACCCCCAGGATTCTCGGAATGTAAGTAATTTCGAAAAACTCCATATAAATATTGGAGAGGAGGGGCGATAAGGGGTTGCCCATGGCCATCCCAAACACTTGTTGATAATACTCGTTATTGAAAGTGAATTTACAGTCTTTAATGCAAAGATTAATAAGTTCCAAAACAATGTGTGAAGGTAGTGGCAGGTCATACTTAAGTAATTCTTAAAAAGGCGCTTAGCTTAACTTAGGCTAGCTCCTTAGCCTAACACATCAAATAGGCTCGTACTGTAGTTGATGCCGGAAGTTAAGTGCCGTAAACTGTTTAAATGATGAATTCTGAAATCATTAAGTAATTTTCCTGCCTGAAATTTAGAATTTGAACGTAGAATTAGACTAGTTGTTGTGAACAGTGGATATCATGTGGAGGTTTACTAACTATATTAAATAAAACTTAAAGCATTCATGCCTGTTTTTATTATTGTTCTTTAACGCTATCATTTATAATAAAAAAATTGTATGAGTTTATTTTTAGGCCATACCTTTCGGGACAACCTGTGTGTGTGTGTGTATATATATATATATATATATATATATATATATACACCCAAACGCACTCTCCCACCGCAGTGAGGTCGCGTCAGGAACAATCTTCAGTCGCTCACATTCACTTCATCAACCCCAAATTTTCTTCTTCGTCTATTCCCTTTTCATTTAACTTCCCTTTGGGGATTCTGCTCGACAACTTCTCCAAGTATCCTCGAGCCTCACCGCATATCCCATGCAGCGGAGAATAGACGTCCAGGGGAACCCATATCCCCATTTTTCCACGATTACCAATGGAAACGACCAGGGGGAACGGCTATGCTGTATCACTCCTTGATCCAGCATTTCTGCTATTTGTCGCTTTACCTCCTCCTCGTGTGTAATAGGTAATGCACCTACCTGCCTCAGGGCAACATTATACACAACCCAGCCCCGCAGACTACTCCACGGCTTACCCAGACCGCTTCATACACCCTGAGGAGGCACATTGGCAGCCCGTCGCTCCCCATATACCACATCGCTCCACTTTTTTCTTTCCATCTCCTCCTCGGTCTATCCCGCCCCCTTTCCCCTTCCGCCTCCAACACATAAATCTTCTTTAGCATCCTCTCCATATGCCCAAACCATTTTAACACCCTCATTTGCTCTCTCCACAAGACTCCTTCGACTCCCACACCTCTCACGGATAACAGTGTTTCTCACATGATCAATCCGCCTCACCCCACAGATCGTCCTCAAGCATTTCATTTTAAGTGCATCCACCTTTTTCCTTTCCTTGCCTCACATCCATACAACAACACTGTTGGCACTACTACAGTATACCTTTATACATACCCATCTTCGTACACACAGACATTGAGCTCTTCTTCCAAATACTTTTTAGGGCACCCAGTACCTTTGCCTTTTCTTCCACCCTGTGCCCCACCTCTGCCTCCATCGTCCCATTCCTCGCCACATCTACCCCACGTATTTGAAACATACCACTGCTGCCATTTCTTCACCATACAAACTTACACTCAGTCGCTCACGAATCTCCCTTTTACAGCACCACATAACCTTATTCTTACTTACATTTACTCTCAGCTTCTTTCTCTCACACATCCTCCCGAACTCAGTTACTAGTCTTTGTATCTTTTCTCTCGAGTCCGCCGCCAGAGCCGTATCATCCGCATACAACCACCGATTCACTTCCAAAAAACTCCCCCGCAGCATGCTTCACCCCCGCTCCCCTCCCCATGACCCTTGCATTCACCTCTTTCACCACCCCGTCTATCAACACATTTAACAACTATGGAGACATCATTCATACACCGCTGTCGTAGACCCACTTTCACCGGAAACCACTCACCCTCCCATCTTCCCACACGCACACATGCTCTACTCTCTCGGTAAAAACTTTTCACCGCATTCAACAACGACCCATGCACCCCACACAGCTGCAGCACTTGTAACAACGCCTTTCAAGATCCATGAGCATCACATACAAATCCCTTTCTTTCTCCAAATATTTCTCATACAGCATCTTCAACCCAAACACCTGGTCCACACACCCTCTACCTCTTCTAAAAAAACCCTTGCTCCTCCCCAATCTTTTGCTCCGTGCAAGCCACCACCCTTTCAATCACCACTCTCCCATACACCTCACCTGGCACACTCAACAGACTAATTCCTCTACAATTCGAGCATACATTTTTGCCCCCTCCCCCTGCCTTTATACAGGGGGACGATAATGTATTTTAATCTTAAAACTTAAGTTGCTGTTTGTATGTTGTTCTTATTTAATATAAAAATAATATTAATTTAATTAAACTAGGTTAATAAAAATAAACTGAAACAGTAGTACTTAATTGATATTTCCTCCAAGAGATAGCGCCACCCACTTCGATTAAATTATTTCCAAGGAATCAGTTTCCTGAAAAGTTTTTCATCAGGCGCCGAAGTTTGATGAAAATACTGTCGTCACCTGAGGGCAATTAATCGATGAAAGAATTTCCTCCCGTCTTAATGAAAATTCCAGTCTCAGTGTATAATTCTCTGATGCGTGTTCCAACTAGGGATGCACCGGATACAGGATCACGATCCGGTATCCGGCCGATCCGGACACTTCTTCAGTATCCGGCCAGATACCGGATATCAAGTATGATCCGGCCGGATACCGGATAATTATGCCTTCACCTTCTTACCTCCAAATTCTGAGGATAAAAAACAACTGGCAAATGAAAGAGCGAAAGAAAAACAAAAAAATACAGGGTGGCGCAAAAGTCAGGAACCATAGGCACATTTTATTAAATTATAATAAATATTCGAATTCGTGGCCTTCCACTTGGAGACACTTTCTGACGCGTTGAATGCATGATGTTTGAACATTCCTTAACACATTGGTACTGATTTTGGCACACTCAGATGTGATTTTATCCTTTAGAGAACATATGGTTCTGGGTCGATCAGCATAGACTACCGACTTGAGATGGCCCCACAAGAAAAAGTCAAGAGGCGTGAGGTCTGGATACCTAGGTGGCCATTCGACAGGCCCTCGCCGTCCGATCCACTTGCTTGGAAATGTTTCATCTAAAGAGCTGCGAAATGTGGTGGTGCACCATCCTGCTGAAATCACATCTCCGCCCGTTCTGCCAATGGAATGTCATCCAGTATGGGCATTAGAAATGTTTTGAGCATATGCAGATATGTTTCACCTGTTACACTGCCGTCGAAAAAGCACGAACCAATTAACCGATCCCCCAGAGCGCAGCCCACACTATAATTCGTGGATCGAATTGCACGTCCTTCCTCCATCCACTGGGGGTTCTCATTGGCCCAATAGCGTGCATTATGCCTATTGACACGACCGCTGAGGTGAAATATCGCTTCGTCGCTGAACATGATCCTTCGTTGAAGCTGTCGATGTTGTAGAAACCACTGGCAGAACTCTACACGACGGTCTGTGTTGTCACCGTGCAGTTCCTGAACGAGTTGGACTTTATAGGGGTGGAAACGATTTGTTGTAAGAATTCGTTGAATGAATCTTCTGGAGACACCCGTTTCCTGGGATAACTTTCTTAAGGACTTAGTGCGCTGTTTTCGAGGTGATTGAGTACCGTTAGTGATGTTGCTGCATCGGTTGAACTTTTTGCCCGGCCACTACGCGGCCGATCATGAACACTTTTCCAACTGATGCCTGAACAACTGGCGGCCTCTCAGGGTGTTTGTCATTTAAAGCAGTAGCAACTGATCGTTGTGTGTTACCACGCCTTGCACACATTAAAATTATCTCCACCCGTTCATCTATTGTCAATTTCTGTGCCATAGGTTCAACACAAATTATTAAAATGTGCCTATGGTTCCTGACTTTTGCGCCACCCTGTATTTATAAAGCAATCTAAATAAATATTTAACACTACCATTAATACCTAGAGAAAAAGATCCTTTAACCTGGTGGAACAATCATATATCAGAATAACCATCATTAAAGAAACTTGTACGTAAGTATTTAAGTGCTCCACCCAGCTCACTCACTTCTGACAGATTATTTAGTGCAGCAGGCAAAATTTATAGTGAAAAGGAACCGTTTGTTGCCGGAAAATGTGAGAGAAACTTCTTTTCAGGATGAAAAATATGAAATTATTGAAAACATAATGAAAAATATAACTATATTTTCACACAGTTATATTTACCACACATTTATCATTTAGTTAATAGTTATATATTAAGAAAGAAAATGTTTTGTCATATATATATATTCTATAATATATATACACACACACAGTATGTAGCGACCGGTGGTTCGGATCCCACGTAAAGCTGTAGGGTTAAACAACCCCAATTAAGAAATATATATATATATATATATACACACACACACAAAAGCCTCAATACTCTCATAGAAAACCATCTGCTGCACTCGAAGTTCGGAGTGAAAGCCTAATAACACAAGTTTTACATTTATAAAAGAATCTTCCGAAGCTTAAACGTGAACTGAATGAAAGCTCTTTTATGCTTAGCCTTCAGCGGGATGGGTGGAGTCTGAAATGTTATTCGCAGGCGAGTCCGGTGTTTCTTATTCTTAAAAATGTAAATAGTAATTTCATTATATATATAAATGCTTATTGGCAAAGACAAATCCCATAAAAAAGTACAGTATTCACCAAGGTAATAAACGCTACAACATATATATATATATATATATATATATATATATATATATATATATATATATATATATATATATATACAGTAAAATCACAGAATAACACGTGATCTTATTAATAAGCAAACAACCACAGGGAAAAGGAAAAGAAACACGAAATCCGAGCGCTTTCGTGATATATTCACATCTTCAGGGAAAAACAAGTAATAGTAACAAGTAATTTCCTGAAGATGTGAATATATCACGAAAGCGCTCGGATTTCGTGTTTCTTTTTCCTTTTCCCTGTGGTTGTTTGCTTATATATATATATATCGGGTGGGCAAAAAAAAAGGGACACCTCGAACTTTGGCTGTAAAATCCAAAGGTATGGTCAGATTTCAATATTTTTTTCATTCCCCACAACTAAGTAAATTGCCTATACGGTGAGCGGATTTCAAAGAAAACTAATGAAAATTACGGATTAACTGAACATTTCTTTATGCCCCTGGAAATTCTCCATTTACACTACTACTGCATTGTAGGGTCGGCAAGAAAAAGGGAGTCCTTTTAAATCCTTCATATCTCGGCAAATGCGGTACGTAGAACCATGAAATTTTAGTATGTTAGTACTAGGTAATTTTATGGTTTGTATGCCTTCTTTTAGTATTTTAGCTGAGAAATTGGATTTATGGCGAATTTTTCAAGAAAATCTTGCTAATCATAGGTTCAAGTTGATAATTAAAGCGAGTTTAATTAACGTAAACCAACTGCAGGAGGTTTGGACAAGCTTCTCAAGAAAATCGATAAAACAGGAGATATCAAAAGAATACCAGGTAGCGGTATTAAATTTGGCCACCAAACAGTCCTAATTTAAATTCTGTCGATAACGGCCTTTGGGAAAATTTGTCACAAAGAATTTATCGGGTCAAAGTAAGAAATGTCGCTCATTTACGACAGTTTCTTCTGGAAAAATGGGATGAGCTACTACAGGAACAAATCAATAAAGCCATAGATGAGTTCCGTCCTAGACTGAAAAAGGTTGTAGAAGTTCGTGGTAAACATATCGAGCAGTTTTTTTAACATCAAGGTAGCACAACATGCGAGTACTTTGTAACTTTTTATCGGCACATACAATGCAGTAGTAGTGTAAATGGAGAATTTCCAGTGGCATAAAGTAATGTTCAATAAATCTGTAATTTTCATTAGTTTTCTTTGAAATCCGCTCACCGTATAGGAAATTTACTTAGTTGTCGGGTGTGAAAAAATCAGGGCTGTGGAGTCGGAGTCGGGAGTCGTGGAGTCGGTCAATTTTGAGTGGAGTCGGAGTCGGAGTCGGAAGTGCATAGTTGGATGGAGTCGGAGTCGGAGTCGGTGCAAATCCTTCAATTATAACCATAGCAGCCTAGGCCTAGGCCTAGCTCAATTTTATGAATAAAATAGATTTAACTTAATGTTTTAATATATAATATAATATATAAATAATATATAATATAACATATAAATATATAAATAATATAAATCTAGTTGCTTATAATTAATAAGGATTATAATTAATTAATAACATAATTAATAATAAGGAAATTTAAAAATTTTGTACTAGCAACCCTAAATCTTTTTCAGATTTTTAGATTTCAATTTGATAATTTTTGATAAGCATCACTGAAAAGATTTAATGGAAGCGATCCTTTTTTGAAGAACAAATTCAGTTTAGGTTAGTACATTTTGTTACGGATGTTTATAATAATACAAAAACATCTTATTAATTTGCTAAACCAATAATAATCTTATTTTGTTTAAGTTTCAATCAGTTTGTATTTTGGGATTTATTGTAATTTTTTAATAAAGAGAAAAAAAGCCATTAAGGCATAGTTACAGCCACTAAGTAACCTGATGAGTCATGTGGTGGTGACGAAATGCCTTGTTTTTGAATCTCCATTGGCCTAATAAAGCTAATCGTAATCAATTTGGCCTTAACATTCCATCGGAGTCGGAGTCGTAATTATACAAGTCAGATTTCTGGAGTCGGAGTCGGAATGTTAAAATTTTTGGAGTCGGAGTTGGAGTCGGCAAATTTTATCACCGACTCCACAGCCCTGGAAAAAATATTGAAATCTGACCATAACTTTGAATTTTACAGCCAAAGTTCGACGTCTCCCTTTTTTTTGCCCACCCGATGGAGGATGTTAATAAAATGTTTAACAGAAAATTAAGAGAAATATTAAAAAATAACTATAATGGGCTTTCGCAGCAGTTTCTTAGTATCAATCCGTCACTACCATATCTGTACGACTTAGTAAAAACACACAAAGTGAATAATCCCATGAGGCCTATTGTTAGCTCAGTAGGCTCCGTAACCTATAAACTATCTAAATGGTAGTTAGTTTATTAACGCCGTTAGTTGGCTCTATTTCTAAGTCACATATTGTAAATAGCATGGATCTTACTGACAAACTGAAGTTTCCTAATGACCCTAATTTCAAATTGGTAAGCTTTGATGTATGCTCGTTATTCACAAAAGTCCCTGTTCAACACAACACTCTTATTGAGTTAATTAAGCTTTGTGTCAAAGATTGTAAATTTCAGTTTGAAAATAAGTTTTATGCTATGTCGTTTGGATTGGCGATGGGAAATCCCCTTTCACCTGTACTAGCTAATTTATATGTGAAATTTTTTGAAAGTAGAATTTTGCCTACGATTGTTAATTTTAACCTGGTTTGGTACAGGTATATAGACGATATTTTATGCCTTTGGCCTAATAATTTGGATGTTGACTTATTTCTTGGTAGGCTCAACAATTTAGTCCCATCTATTAAGTTCACAGTTGAAAAAGAAAATGATGGAAGCCTATCTTTTCTGGATCTAAAAATTTGGAGATGCTGTAATCAGTTCAAATTTGAAGTCTATCGCAAGTCTACTAATAATAACTCTTATGTGCATTTTTATTCTGACCATCATCCCTCGATTAAATCCTCTATTTTTTCTGCTATGTTTCTTAGAGCATTGAGAGTTGTCAGTCCTGAATTTTTAGATTCCGAGTTGTGCAATATCATGAATATTGGTACTAAATTATGTTATCCTATTTCATTTTTAGATAAATGTCTTAGGAAAGCCAAGAATAGGTATTATAATAATGTAATTGTAAAGGAATTTGAGCGTAAAAATATCTTTAGCCTACCTTACCATGTTAATTTTCAATATCTTCCGACTTTACTTAAAGCACTTGGCATCAATGTGGTCTTTAAGTATAATAATACTGTTAAATCACGCCTAATAAAGAATAGCCCGGATAATGTTGTTGGTTGTGTGTATTCGATCGGATGTACACAATGTAACTCAGTATATATAGGCCAAACGGGTAAAACTTTAGATATTAGGGTAAAACAGCAAAAATATGTGTGTAGAACAGCTAATAATTCCAATGCTTTGTTTAACCATATGTATAGATGTAATCATAGCATCAAGTGGGATAGTTCTAAAGCGCTTGTTGAAAACAGAGATATAATAGAAAGAAATATTCTAGAATGTACATTTATCCATTATAAAAACAATTTCAATAGCAGTGTGGGAATGTATAAAATTGACATCTTGTTAAAATTCCTTTTGCCTCTCATTAACTCTTGTTAAGTATGTGCTAATTGTTTTGGTTTCCGCTATGTTGTATATATTTATGGGCATCTTGCCTTCTCTCTTCATTCCCTGACGAGGTGTAGCTCTGAATACACGAAAGGCCTTGGAATCGTTTCTTTTTCCTTGTGGGTTTGCAGCATTCATTCATTTCACGTGTTTAATTGTGAAATTCATCCCATATATATATATATATATATATATAAATATCAGGTCATCCCATAAGTAATGTCGTTTTTTCGATCGGAATTTGAAGGACAAAAAAAAAACAACTGAAACTTTTTAATCTAGTATATATTTTCCATCGGAATCAATGACACTCTGCCAACGTCCTACAAGTTTTTCAATACCATGTTTATAAAATTCAGGCGGTTTTGAGGCAAAAAACGTACAAAGACTGGTGTGCAGGTCATCTAAAGAAGTAAACTGTTTCTCGTCAAGATAGTTTTGCAGACTCCTGAAGAGATGATAATCTGAAGGCGCAAGGTCTGGAGAATATGGAGGATGTGGAAGTTTTTCCCACCCACGCTCCTCAATTTTTGCAGAAGTGATCCGAGCGGTATAAGGACGTGCGTTGTTGTGGTGGAACACGATTCCTTTCCGATTAACCAAAGAAGGTCTCTTTTCTTTTAGTGCAGTGTTCAATCGATCCAGTTGCTGAAAGTAGACGTCAGTGGTGATTGTTTGGTTGTGTGGTAAGGTTTCAAAGTGTATTACACCACCTTTATCCCACCAAACACTAAGCAACACCTTCCGAGGGTGAAGATTTGGTTTTGGCTGTGGTGTCGCTGGTTCTCCGGCACAAACCCACTGTCGACGGCACTTAACATTCTGGTACAGTATCCACTTTTCATTACCAGTCACTAAACGGTGCAAAAACGGATATTGGAGTTCACGGGAATGAAGAG
Source organism: Bathynomus jamesi (assembly GCA_023014485.1). Lineage (NCBI taxonomy): Eukaryota > Metazoa > Arthropoda > Malacostraca > Isopoda > Cirolanidae > Bathynomus > Bathynomus jamesi. The sequence continues at coordinate 314,102 of JAJOZX010002858.1, forward strand.
CTGTGCTAATGTTTACCCGCACCCTCAGATTGTCGACCGACAATTCATGTGGCACCCATTTTCCTAACTTAGGCACTTTCCCGAGTTGTTGCAAATGTCGATGGATGGTGGACGGGGATGAATTGAGTTTCTGGGCCAATTCTTCGACAGTTGTTGAACAGTCTTCTTCAACTGCGGCTAACAGCAGGTCATCATCAAACTCAGCAGGGCGTCTAGAGCGTGCTGCATCTGTCAAACAGCAGTCACCATTCCTAAACTTTTGAAACCATCTTTGACATTTCCTCACATGCAGAATATCGTTGCCATAAACGTCCTACATGTTTCGCGTTGCTTCAGTAGCACTATTCCCTTTTTTGAACTCGTAAAGCATTATATGCCTGATATGCTCTTCTGATACCGCCATGTTTATGAGGGGTTCACATAAAGCAAAACACACGTCTTCACTGGTCAAGGTCTGTAAAGTACAGTATGTAGCAGCAAAACACGATAGATCTCCTCTTAGATACAGGGTGGGGCACGGGAATCAAGTGTTTTTTGAATAGCTAGTAATCGGCCATTAGGAATGGGAGGGGCGTGCGGTAGGTAGCATTCCATTCCTGGGTTCATAGCATTTAACTTTAACTAACACTCACCTTTATCTTTCAGGTGCCATCATGGAGCAGTGGACGTTAGAACACCGCATGTTCGCGTATGATCATTTTGTTAGGAGTGGCGAGTCAGTGACAGCAGTTCAGCGTGCGTTTCGCCGCAGATTCAACATTCATCGAAATGACTCTGTTCCCGCTCGTGACACAATCTTACGTTGGGTTAACAATCTTCGAACAGGAGGCTCAATAATGAAAACAAAACCGAAGGGGCCGCAACGCACTGTGCGTACTCCAGAGAACGTTGAAAGGGTCAGACAAGCGATGTTGCAAAGCCCAGGCCGCTCTGCTCAGAGACATTCAGCTGCACTCGGAATCAGCAATCGTACTGTTAGACGGATTTTGCATGAAGAATTACATTTTCACCCATACAAGTTAGCGATGGTGCAGGAATTGAATGTAAACGATTGCCCCCAACGACTGAATTTTGCACAGGAAATGCTTGCACTTTATGAGCAGAATGAAAACATGATGGTGGTAATGAGTGATGAAGCCCATTTCCACCTTAATGGGGCCGTCAACAATCAAAACTGTCGGTATTGGGCTGCTGAAAATCCGCGACAACTCCATGAAAAACCGCTGCATAGCCCTAAGGTTACAGTTTGGTGCGCGGTGGGAAAGTTTGGCGTCATCGGTCCCTATTTCTTCGAACAAAATGGGGTTACCGTTACCATAACATCTGGGCGTTACATTGAGATGGTGAACACCTTTTTCATCCCTGAGTTACGAAGAAGGCGTATTGCTCGTCGACATTTGTGGTTTCAGCAAGATGGGGCCACGCCACACACCGCCAGAGCGTCAATGGCTGTTCTTCGCCCCCTGTTTCCCAACCATCTCATTTCGAGATTTGGTGACATTGCATGGCCCCCTCGGTCCCCTGACTTGTCCACATGTGACTTCTTTCTATGGGGGTACCTCAAGTCACGTGTCTACGAGGACAAGCCCCGTACATTAGATGCATTGAAGGAAGCGATCCGTCAACAAATCATCCAAATCAACAGAGACCTGCTGGGAAGAGTGGAGGCCAATTTTCGTAAACGCCTTCAACAATGCGTCGACGGCCAAGGACATCATATGCCAGATATAATTTTCGGTACATGATTATTATGACATGAAATGCTATGTTCTTACGAATGTTGTTCTACCAATATATTTTCTTTACAAAAATAAATATCATTTTCCTGATTATTCCAAAAACACTTGGTTCCCATGCCCCACCCTATATAACCTTCGGAAAATTTATGCTTAAACCGAGTAGGACTAGTTTAAACTTAATCTATCGTAAAAAACGACATTACTTATGGGATGACCTGATATATATATATATATATATATATATATATATATCAGTTCCATGCGCTGGTCTCTTCACACGAAGGTCAAGCTGGTGGCCCCGCCTCTAGACCTGGTTTGGTGGAGGAGCGAGTCACTCTCTTGCGCTCTCCACCGAACATAGCCAGGTACACCCGGCTCATCTGGTACCGTCCTCAGCCAGGCATGTAGTCTTCTCTTGAAGACTTCAACTTTGACCCCTGTAACGTTTCTGAGGTCCTTTGGAAGCTGGTTAAAAAGTCTTGGCTCCCCTGACAACCAAGTTATTTTCCTTCAGTGTTAGAGGTCCCTTGTCCCAGGGCCTTTAATTTGGGAACACTACACATTCTGCCTTTTTTATTTTCCGGCGTTGTTTGGGTGGTAATTGTGTTTAGTTTGAGGTTTGGTGCCAGTTTTTCGATCATTTTCAATATGTAGATTATGGTGTACCTCTCTCTTCTTCTTTCCAGGGAGTGCAAATTTAGTTTACGTAATCTTTCCCAGTAATTGAGTTCTTTGCAGCCATCAATCCTTGCTGTGAAATGTCTTAATTTCTTCTAGTTTATTAATTTCTTCCTTTGGATATGGGGAATTGTAGATGTATAGTTTCAAATTTTTAATCACTTTCACTTATGTTCATAAAGGAAGGGCAGTTTCCATTAAAAAGTTCAGAGAAAGCACTCTTTTATCGTATACAATGATTATTTTTTCGAATTTCTCCCGCGTTACGATTTTAATTCAAAAACTCGAAATCAAGCAACTCTTACTTTATATATCTCGGGTTTTAACGCACTTAGTGATTTCTTTCAGGTTTGGTAAGGTTAGGTTAACGTAACCTAACCTCAAAATAGTATCTACAATAAAGTTCGACCGATTTGCAAAACAGGAGTTAATGAGTAAAATAGGATGGCTTCCTATTGGTGCTACTTAACTTAGGGATTTAGGGTATATATATATATATAGATTTTCTGTCTAACTATTCTTTCAAATATTTTAGTGAGATGAGATGTAAGCGACACTGGCCTATAGTTTTTGGCCTGGGATCGATCTCCTCCTTTATATATTGGGACTATGTTCGCGCTCTTCAGGATGCCCGGTATTTCTCCCGTGTCTAATGATCGTCTTCATATCCAGTATAGGGGCTCAGCAATTGCATTCTTGCAGTTTTTGATCAGTGTGGCATTCCATTTATCCGGTCCTGCCGCTGAGTGTGTTTTTAGTTTCCCTATGGCTTGTGTAATATCATCCGTCGTAAAGTCGAAATCCGTTATACTTTCCCCTTGTGGTTCTTCTTCAAAGAACGCGTTTCTATCGCAAATCAATTTGTCAGTTTTTGGGATACTGAAAGATGATTCATACTGAGCTTTTAATATTTCAGATACTTCTGTTAGATCATCAGATAAATCACTGTTCTCATTTTTTAAAGGTCCGATAGTCGCTTGGTTTTTCGACTTTCTTTTTGCGAAATTATAGAAGTACTTTGAGTTAACCTTTATCGCTTCTATAGCGTCATCTTCTTCTTTTTCTGTATGCTTCTCGATTTGTTCCTATATGACGACATCGATACTTTGTAGTTTATCATTTAATATTTTTCTGATGTTGTCATCTTTACAATTACTTAATTTTGCAGTCACTCTTTTTCTCTTTCGGAACAATGCCCTCTTTTGTCTTTCGAACCTGCTTCTCTTTCCTCTTTGTTGTATCTTTGGGACATGTTTTTCCACAATTTCTAACGTCTTCTCGTCTAACGTCATTAGCATCTCTTCCGTTGTCTTGGCCTCGAAAATGGTTTTCCAATCTATTACTTCCATGCTGGATGTCACATCTTCCCAGTTTATAGCTTTGGAGTGAAAATTAAAAATTTCGAATTTGCTTCGTTCTGTTGTGCGTGTTCTTTCCTTTCTTGTTGCCTTTATATTAGTTGTTATTTCAATGATATTGTGGTCTGATATCATAGTTGGGGAGATTTCTACATTATCAATTCGATTACTGTTGTTTGTGAATACCAAATCTAGGCAGTTGTTTTTTCTTGTGTTTTCTGTTATTTCTTGCGTTAACATAAATTCATCAGCTAAAGCTAGTAGCATTTTTACCTGCTCCTGGTCTTCTCGTGTGCCCCCCTTGTCCTGGTGGATACATATATTTTTTCCTATCCTTTTATATTTCATGAATGGGAAATTAAAATCACCACAGAGAAAAATATTTGGGGTTGGAGAGTGTAGATCTTTTACTAAGTTTCTTACCTCTGTAATGGAATCTGAAAATTTTGAGGTTGGCGTGTTTGGGGGTCTGTACATTACAATTAGTACCATATTTAATTTTTCAATTTTTGCTGCTACACATTCTACGTAGTTGTTTGAGGTACTTATAGCCATTTCTGCTATGTGCCTTTCGCGTGTGTAAATAGCACATCCTCCTTTACGTCTCACTGTTCTGTCGGCTCGGAGGATGTTATAGTTGTCAATTTGTATTTCTTTTTTGTCAATACAGGACTCACAATTTTCACAGTTCGCCTGGCAGTCCTTTAGATGAGTTTCCGTGAGGCATGCAAAGTCTGCTCCAGCTTCTTGCATGAGTCCTTTCAGGTATGCAACTTTGTTCGTGGACTGGTTTGATTTAAGGCCATGTATGTTGGCTAGGATTATTTTTATTTTTTCTCTTTCTTTTTCGCATACAGGTGGTTCCGCTTTGTTTTCCGATGGGGGTGCCGGTTTCGTTGCCTTGTGGTCCTCCGAGAATTTACCTCTTTTTATCTTTGTCGGTACCTGTTGTCCCGATAACGCATGAAGTGTCTTTGTTCGTACCTTCTGTCCGGCTCTCGGATTTCTATATTTATATTTGTCAGCTGGTTTTGTAATTGCTGGAGAGTATTTAGCAGCTGAAATGTGTTGGCTGCGTCTAAAAAATTTCCACTCTTCTTTGATGTTCGTTTTTTCTGTTCCCTCGGTGCGTTCCTTTGAGGGTGGTGGTATCGGCATTTTTTTTCGTATTTGCAACTCCCATATCTTTCATAAGTGTTGCAGACCGTAAGATATATATATATATATATATATATATACCAAAGAATAGCCTCCCACTTCAAACAAACATGCGAGTAAATGGATTTTTACTTTTTACCATTTTAGGCTCTTAAGCTCCTCGCTTTACTCGGCTCACAATGAAAATGCAACAGCAAATGAAAATCAAATATGAATTTAACCATTCAATATACTATATGCATTCATACATACATACGTATATACATACAGTGGCCAATTGCCCGTAGGCCCTATAATAAACGTAATTATATTAATTAAAGTAATTATGCGTCAACAATTTGATCTTTCAATCAAATAATAAATGTTATTAATAAAAGAAGGCAATCGATAAACTTCGTTGGTTTTAGTTTAATTAGCAAACATAAAAGAATAATTACAATTATTAACAAATACTGCTGATACTTTATATTGTAATGTGCAAATATTACAATTAGTTTTACCGAATGCTGAGAATGAAAATAATTACATGGAGATAAAAGTGATTCATGGTATTAAGATGCAATAATGAGGAAGATAAAATATGATACGTACTAAACAATAATAAGCCTACATGTGGTATTGCGTTAAGTCGTATATGCGGTACTGTAAACATTTTAGAAAGAGCCTATGCGGTTAGGCTCAGAGTTTGCGTGAGTGTTGGTAGGTTGTATAACAAGGAGCCTAATATGACACTGTAAAACAATGTAGGCCAAGTGAGTTGGGCCTATACAAAGGGTTATAGACACTAAGTATATATGAAAAGTATAGGCTAAGGGCGTGAAAGCCTATAAGCAACGATGTTTATACGATGGTGTTTGAAGACGGACTGACTTTCAAACTTCACCCGTTCACAGCTGGGGATATGAAAAACCGTTAAAATGTTAAGGCGCTTCTGTGGTGTTTGAACGCAAGTACGAGAAAATCTCCGTCAGAAAAATACCTTCCTGCTGACGAAGCTGAGTTCTGACGTTGGTAAATGCTCTAAGATTAACTCTTGGCGTTCCATGGCAATGTAGAAGTCCGGACGAACACTTGAAACGATCCCAAGGTTGACCTTTTGTCATGACTTTCGATACAAGCTTCAGAAAACGTTTAAAGATAAAATCCGAAGGACGAATTATCTATCTGTTCTTCTCTCTCTCTTGGTTTTCGTTTCTACTCAAAGTGTTCATTTTGATGGTAGAGCTTGTTATCCCACCTTAGACTACAGCTTATCTCGAACTTTTGTGTAATTTTTTGTCTGTGATAATCAAGCAGTCAGTAACTCGGAAAACTGATAATTTTTATTTTTTTAAATTTCTAATCACTTAAGGTAGGGGGAATTCTATAAAAACAAATTCAAGAAAGCGTTTTTTTACCATACAACGATTATTTTTTCAAATTTCACCCGCGTTTAGGTTTTAAACCAAACTGTCAAAATTCAAGTAATTTGGATGATATTGTTTTCGGTTAACCTAACCTTACCTACTCTAGAAAAAGAATAACTCGAAGACGAAAATCCAAGACATTACCTCTCTACGAGGTACCTAGTGCTTGTACAGGTCGCACAAACTGCAAGCAAAATCACACACCAGGTGATTACAAATGATCTTCCCGATTTTAAACATTTATTATGAAAAAACTAACAAAGCTACAGCGAAAAGCAAGATATACAAATAAAGAAGGACTCAAAAAGTTTTATTTACAAGCTATTGAAGTTCAATATGAACTCCTTTTGTGGCTCCTTTTAAGGTTACATTCCTGAATGAGCAATTGCCTGATCGTTGGATGGGGCGTAGAGGGCCCATTCCTTGGCCGGCTTGTTCACCCGATCTAACCCCCCTTGACTTCTTCTTTTGGGGCTATGTCAAAAATTAAGTTTTTGTTCCACCAATAACAACTTTGGAACATTTGAAGGAAAGGATACGTGACTCACGTGAGGCTGTTAGAAAAGTTCAGTATGATATGCTACAAAGTGTATGGAGAGAAACAGAATACTGCCTTGATGTCTGCAGAGTCACAGAAAGAGCTCATATTGAAATTCAATACCTTGTAAATAGAACTTTTTGAGTTATTCTTTATTTGTATATCTTGCTTTTCGCTGTAGCTTTGTTAGTTTTTCATAATAAATGTTTAAAATCGGGAAGATCATTTGTAATCACCCGGGGTGTGTGTGTGTTTTGGTCGAAATTAATAATATCAAATGAAATTTGTGTACAATTCTTATACAAAACAAGAATGAAAATTAAAATCAACTTTTATTAGTAATTGTGCAATTAGGTATTGATTTTACTTTGGCTTTTGAAACAATGGACAGATTTTGAATAACGCTTACATTTTCAGTTAAAATCAATTACTTAGTGTATAAAATTCCTACACCTCTATTGAAAATGCTTTCACATATCCGCGGAGTCTATATACCATTGGTTTCCAATCTTTTCTCGCTCAAGGCACCCCAATGCCATCTGTTCTTTTTTAGCTCTATCCCGGAAGACTTTCGATTCCCACTGTTCCACATCCGTTTCGTCCCCGCCGCTTAGGCCCTCCCCAACACCACGTATCTTCAAATTGAGCCTATACAGTTTACGTATGGACATAATAATAAATCGCCAGTATTTTTTTTTCATTTTAAATTTCTATATCTTCAGTAATTTTGCAATTACTTATGTTTGCCATTTTTATGATATTTCGTAGCACCCTATCGGGAAACACATGGAAATGCACGCAAGTTGGAGTGTGTGAAAGAATACACAGACAATATGGACCAAATCGATGTCTCTGTTTATAAACTAATCAGTATACATTAATCCCATCATCATCATCATCATCATTATTACAAACTGGATAAATCAACCTTATGTTATCATAACACGATTCATTCATGCCCCGTATTAATAAAAATAAAAGTATTTCCTTAGATATATATATATATATATTATATATAATATATATAATATATATATACGTAAAGAACGACGCTTGTATAGAAATTCCGCGCAAGATGAGGAGGGAGAACGAACAAATGAAAAAATGAGGTAACCACCCTGGAATCGAACCCGGGATCTTCCGATTGCCGGTCAGATATGATAACCACTACACCATGGTCCTCACTCGATCAGAAGTCGTAATTCTCCTACATACGCGCAGAAACCAATGCCCCGAGGGGGGGGACCTCCCGCATGCCGCACCTATATATACATTTCAACTGCAAAGAACACGCAGTATAATTAACGTAAAGAACGATGCTTGTATAGGAGAACATTCAGCGCAAGATGAGGAGGGAGAACGAACAAATGAAAAAATGAGGTAACCACCCGGGAATCGAACCCGGGATCTTCCGATTGCCGGGTGGTTACCTCATTTTTTCATTTGTTCGTTCTCCCTCCTCATCTTGCGCTGAATGTTCTCCTATACAAGCGTCGTTCTTTACGTTAATTATACTGCGTGTTCTTTGCAGTTGAAATGTATATATATATATATATATATATATATATATGAATAAAACCACGAAGGAAAGGAAACACAGAGTGTTTCCTTTCCTTCGTGGTTTTATTCATCATAAATATTTTTCACGTGTTACTTTCGTGAAATAATTTATATATATATATATATTATATATATATATATATATATATATATATATTAGGGTGTTTCACGGCAGTGTGGTTGATGGATGAAGTGGAAGGAAGTTCAATCCACATTGATGCCCCTGTTCTTTTTGCCGAGGAAACTCGTCTGAACAGGTTTCAACCAGATCAGAACATGTTTAGAGGTATCGAGATTTGACGCTTCAGATTGCTTAGGTATTTCTAATTTCAGCTGTTCTAGTGTTAGTCGAGTGCCTTGCTTCCTGACGGAAGGGTGCACTGCTCTCTGTCCTTCGTGTCAGTTGTCGAGTTTTGTCCTCGTTGTGTCTACCGTTGCGTATTTGTACTCTTTTCTAATTCGTATATTTCCTCATTGCAGATAAACATGGCAACTCGAAGCGAGAAAGAGGTTTGGCTCATCAGACACCCGAATAAGGAGATCCTGGGTAGCCGCCTGCCGACGAAGTTGCAAGTCTTGCAAAAGTGCTTCTTCCATCAAAAACAGGAAAACCTAGGACGGAGAAAGTGTCTGAACCTCTGTTTGGATGCTGTGATGGTGTTCTGGAAAAGAGCAAGGATCCCTACTATGAGGCGGGACAGCACCCTTCGGAAAATGGAAGCTCTGCTCCAGCGTTACGACAAGTTGGTGAAAAGCAGGAACAGATCCGAGGAGAGCTATCGTGTTGCGGAGGACATGTTCAAGGCGGAACTCAAGAACGAAATCCTCGATATTGGTCATTCCAATGCCCTTTCTATGATGACAAACGAGGAAGACAAGCTCTTCTACAAGAGTCAGCAGGAGGACCCAACAGAGAGCAGTATGGGATCGGCAGACATGAAGCTGGCCCAAATGGAGAGTAGGAAAAGGCGTCGAGAGGAACAGCAGGAGGAGAGACGACACTGGGAATTCGAGCGGACCAAGACGGTTACAGAAGCTGCTACTCTTGAAGACAGCTCCTCGTCCTCGGCGTCGCCATCTGCGGAAGATGATCCCTCCTTGGCAGCCTCCACGTCTGCTTCATGTCCTTCTCCGAGGAAGCGGTCAAGGAACCTCATCACTCAGGATGTGGCTGTCGCGTACGACCGGATGAACATTTCTTATCGTGATGCAGCGATGTCCTACGCCATCGTCGCGCAATCCTTGGGGCACGATTTGAACGAGGTATCCATCTCCTCTTCCACAATGTATCGTGCTCGCCAGTCGCTTCGGAAGCAAGCAGCAGAGGCGTATCAAGAGGGAGAATTCTGTCCTGAGGAGCCCTTGGTGTTGCACTGGGACGGGAAAATGCTGCCTGAAATCACAGGTGACGGATCTGTGGACCGGATTGCTGTGCTGGTCGCCGGGAACGGCCAGAAGAAGCTGCTTGGAGTTCCGAAAGTTCCAGCTGGCACGGGAGCGGAGACGGCACGCGTCTGCATTGATCTTGTGAGGGAACACGACCTGTCCGAACGAATCAAGGGGTTATCATTCGACACAACGGCATCGAACACCGGGATTCACGTGGGAGCCTGCGTCAAGATTGAGGAGGGTCGTGGGACTAAAGCTGGTTTTTCGAGTGGTCTATAGGTATTGGACCTATGTGCCTCTCAGAAAGTTACCGGTTAGTTCACCCAAGCATGGAATTTCAAGGAATTTTGGAGGGGGCGAGGGGCTATGATGTTCCCCCGTCCCCTACCGACGATGGAGGTGGAGTTTTGACACGTGACCGACCGTTTCACCTCGGGGATTCGCCTATGATTCCAGTTTCGGGCTAATAGTGTGGGGGAAAATTTTTCACCTATCTTTTAGCCTATGGATAGGCACGCCGGAGTCCCTAGCCCCGGCCGGTATAGCGTCCCCCGAGTCGTAGGTTCGGCGATAAGCCCAAATGTGGTACGGGACACACCGAGATTTTTGTAGACTCGGCACGTAGCCGCGTAAAGTAGCCGCGTGTAGCCGTTTATATAAAATTTCAGTTTCCCGGGTTCCTATGGAAGTTTGGCCGTGTCGAGACGCACCTATGAAATGGGAAGACCCAGGTATCCCCAGCCCGGCCCCAAGCTCCTCAAGCACCTATGCGTTGACTTATAAGTAGCGCTGATAGGCCTGATGATTCGGCCAAAACGTTTCCATCAATAACGCAACTAACGCTTTGGTTCGGCGGAGAAGCTATCTCCCCGGTGCCTACGGCGGCCCCTAAGGCTAGCGATCGGCAATAAGTCGAAGGAAAGTCGCGGATTGGGCTAAAAAGCGCCTCAATCTCGTGAGCTTCAATAGGTAGGTAACATCTATGCAAGGGGTGAGCTGGTGAGTTTTAGTCCCGCGCTTCTCACGTATCTACCAGTTGAATTAATCCCCGTAGCAATGTGAGCCAGGAGTCTGCCTAATCGAAAACTCAACTTCCTCATTGAGTTGTGTAGACCCGTCTCGGGCAGCAACTTCTTTACCTAGCATGCAGGCACCATATGTACGAAATCGTCCTGGCCCAAGTCTTCCGGTCTTCGATGGGCCCCACCTCTGGGCCCGAGACTGGGATCTTCAAAAGATTCCAAGAGCAGTGGGGTTTCATCGACCGATCTCTTATCACCACTGCTATTGATTCAGATAGCTGCAGCATCGCTGGACCTCTTCAGGGTCTCAAGGACCGAACTGTCCTTGTCGTGAGGGAAGCTCTGGCTTCTGGTCAGCCGCGGGATGACTACCAAGAACTTCTTCAACTGGTTATCCTCTTTCTCGGGGAAGAGACTGTCGCCAATGTGCCACTGCGGAAGCCAGGAGCATACCACCATGCGCGGTGGATGGCGAAAGCCATTTACGGATTGAAGCTGTACCTCCTTCAGGACCAGTTCAGGATGACCGGGCGGGAGCTGAAAGGAGTCACAGAAATCTGCCTGTTCGTCGCCCTGGCCTACGCAAAGGCTTGGAGTCGTGCGACGAGAGCAGATCAGACCCCACGTGTGGATCTGGAGTTCTTGCTGGACCTGGAAATACTGCAGGAAGATGCCGTGATCGTCGAAGTCGCCAAGCAAGCGCAAGCGGCCATGAAACGACACCTCTGGTACTTCTCCGAGACGCTGGTCGGTTTGGCATTCTTCGATCAAGGGGTTCCTCAGGAAGAGAAACAAAGGATGCGAGAGAACCTCACCAAGCCGGCATCGAGGAAAGCGTTAAAGCGTCTGGAGGGGAAGACCGTCCTCGGCTCCTTCAAAGGAAAGAAGATTTCGGATTTCGTTACCACGAGGACGAAGGATCTCTTCACCGCACTTGGGATCAACGGCGCCTTCGTTGAAAATCCCGCTATATTCCGCTATATTCCACCCGGGAATCGAACCCAGGATCTTCCGATTGCCGGTCAGATATGATAACCATTACACCATGGGCCTCACTCGATCAGAAATCGTAATTCTCCTACATACGCGCAGAAACCAATGCCCCGAGGGGGGCACCTCCCGCATGCCGCACATATATACATTTTCAACTGCAAAGAACACGCAGTATAATTAACGTAAAGAACGACGCTTGTTAGAAGACGTTCCGCGCAAGATGAGGAGGGAGAACGAACCAATGAAAAAATGAGGTAACCACCCGGGAATCGAACCCGGGATCTTCCGATTGCCGGTCAGATATGATAACCATTACACCATGGGCCTCACTCGATCAGAAGCCGTAATTCTCCTACATACGCGCAGAAACCAATGCCCCGAGGGGGCACTTCCCGCATGCAGCACTTCTGATCGAGTGAAGCCCATGGTGTGGTTATCATATCTGACCGGCAATCGGAAGATCCCGGGTTCGATTCCCGGGTGGTTACCTCATTTTTTCATTTGTTCGTTCTCCCTCCTCATCTTGCGCGGAACGTCTTCTATACAAGCGTCGTTCTTTACGTTAATTATACTGCGTGTCCTTTGCAGTTGAAAATGTATATACATATATAAATATAATCATGCGGGTTGCTTCTACAGAGCTTCAATTTAATATTTAGGAGAAATCCAATGACAAGGAGAAATGTAAATGCCATGAAAAGTCTTCTTTAATGCGCAACGTTTCGAGCAATACGCTCATCTTCAGGCTGTTTAATAACAATGTGAAATTAAAATCAATATTGAATGAAAAACAAGACAGAAAATTTCTATAACCTATTCATAAGGGCAAATTTTACAAGACTGAGAAAAGAGGGTTAAATTCTAAGTTATACAGATTTACATATAAAAATTAAGAAGCTATTTTTAAATACATATAGTAAATGTGAAATTAATACACTGGAAAAATTAACAATAGTACACTGGAATAATGAAACTAACTAACCTTTCACTGCAATTTCCGAGGCTAACTGATTTAAGCAGAGGCACTACGGGAAAATAAGAGATGGCGAGGGCGATTGGGGAAGGGGGGATTATAAGGAATTGGGGAAGGAGGAGAGATTATAGCAAATTTAGGGGGACAGCTGATGAGTCAACATTTAGATTAGGGGACAATGTTTTAATGAAAAGCGATTCCAAAATTCTTAGTGAGTTGGGACAAGTATTACAACCAAGAATTTTAAAATTGTCTAAAGTGACATCAGTTTTACATTGTATACTGTGTTCCCGAATCCTCGAAACTTCCTTAGTTTTTAAAATTTTACCTGTTCGGCCACTTATTCCCATATGCGAATAAAATCTAGCCCTGAGAGAGCGAACAGTGCTGCCGATGTAATTCCCAAGGAGACACCTAGGGCAGGTAAATAAATATACAACACCGCTACGCAACGAGTCAGGGGTTCGATCCTTCGCTGAGAAAAAGCTACCTAAAGACGTTTTATTAATAAATATGATGCGGAAATCAGTATGATAAAAAAATTTCCTTAACAACTTTGTAAATTTAAGCTTAAATTCCTTATTCAAGGGACCCATTTCAGGTACCAAGAAATATTTTATATCCTTCGGCACTGTAATACAAGGAAGTTTCGAGGATTCGGGAACACAGTATACAATGTAAAACTGATGTCACTTTAGACAATTTTAAAATTCTTGGTTGTAATACTTGTCCCAACTCACTAAGAATTTTGGAATCGCTTTTCATTAAAACATTGTCCCCTAATCTAAATGTTGACTCATCAGCTGTCCCCCTAAATTTGCTATAATCTCTCCTCCTTCCCCAATTCCTTATAATCCCCCCTTCCCCAATCGCCCTCGCCATCTCTTATTTTCCCGTATTGCCTCTGCTTAAATCAGTTAGCCTCGGAAATTGCAGTGAAAGGTTAGTTAGTTTCATTATTCCAGTGTACTATTGTTAATTTTTCCAGTGTATTAATTTCACATTTACTATATGTATTTAAAAATAGCTTCTTAATTTTTATATGTAAATCTGTATAACTTAGAATTTAACCCTCTTTTCTCAGTCTTGTAAAATTTGCCCTTATGAATAGGTTATAGAAATTTTCTGTCTTGTTTTTCATTCAATATTGATTTTAATTTCACATTGTTATTAAACAGCCTGAAGATGAGCGTATTGCTCGAAACGTTGCGCATTAAAGAAGACTTTTCATGGCATTTACATTTCTCCTTGTCATTGGATTTCTCCCACATATATAAATATATATATATATATATATATATATATATATATATATGAGGGTGGTAAACAATGACTGCCCCCCCCCCTGCACAGATGAAACTAAGAGAGATACAAAAAAAACTGATTGTTGCATCTTTTAGACAATTTAATTCTACGTCTAAACAAAACCACTCAATAGTTGGTGTTGCCTCCTTGTGCTTGGCGGACGGCTTCAAGTCGGCAAGGGTAGGAGGTGAGGAGAGACTCGAAAAGGTCAGTGTCGTACTCAAGATTTCAGAGGATTGTTTCGATGTGCTGCTCCATGGTCCGGCGGCAGAATCTTTTAGGATCCATCCTGAAAGACCGAGTGGAATCGCTGATGCTTGCTGAACCACCAGCCACCCGATTCTGCCGCCGGACCATGGAGCAGCACATCGAAACAATCCTCCGAAATCTTGAGTACGACATAGGGATGGAAAATAACCGAAAAGTGTAAAACCGGTTTTCACCGTCGCTATATTCTTAAAGCCGGTTTTTACCGGTTTTCACCGATGGGATTCTGTATGCTTTTTAGGGAGGTAAATGATCAAAATATTAAACAGAAATAAGGTTTTAATTGATTCAATCAAGTATGTGTAACATTTGAATTAAAAAGTTTATTATCGAACTTGATTTTTGAAATAACACTTGAGAAAACAAAGAGCATTAAGTGTCTGATCTGACATTCTTGATCAAATCTTTGTGACGAATAAACCAGCAGCTGAAAACATTCTCTCGGACTCTACGCTGGTGGCTTTTATTGTAAGCAACGCCTCGTACATTCGATCCAAATTTTCGCTTCTATTCAAAGTAGCTTCAAAATATTTGAATTCATTATTTACGTCAAAGGTTTCAGAAGAATCTTTCTTGGGTTTCATTTTCAGTTTGTTCATCTCACACATGTACTCGTTCATAAGTTGATCGTCATGATTTACTTCACGACCTGAGCTGCATTGTGAATCTTCGAGTTTCGAAGCAATTGATTGGACTTGGTCGTGTGTTTCTGAAATCTGGCAAGCTTCTGGAAAAAGCCTCTTAAATGTATGACCCGCATACTTCTTAAGTGCTTGTCTTGAAGGAAAGAGGAACGGTGCTGATGATTCATTTTTCAAGACCTCGGGATTGTGGAGAAAACTCAGCAAGGCGACAGCTTCTTTTTGTCTTCTCGATGAGTAGCGATCAATGAGACACTGACGTAGCTCAAAAGCTAAAGGATTATTTTTGCTTTCAAATTTATCCAAAATGAACTTCATGGAAGATTCAGCTTCGAGCAAATTTGCATCTTCGGAACAGAGTCCCTTCAAAACAATTTCCAGTGGACGAAGCGTATCAGAGGCTCTTCAGAGCATTCCATTCTTCATCTGAAATCGTCTCTGTTGAGCGTATCACTCTGAGGGCCTTTGGAATGCAATTTTTGAGTTTCAAAAATCTTTCTATTATGGCCAAAAGACTGTTCCACCTCGTTCTAGTCAAAGATAAGCTTCATTTCCTTTCCATTAAATTCATCTTTGACAAACTCCTGCAATCTCATTTTTCAAAGGAGACTTTCGAAATATGCGGCAGATTTTTCTCACCTTATTTATTACTTTTAAGTAATCTTCTCGAAGATTTGGAAGAACAATTACGTCATCTATGTCGGACTCAAAAATTGTATCAGTGCATAAAATTTCACACTCATCTTCGCTTAACTCATGTGCAGAGTGTTCATCTTCTTCGATGGCTTCATCTTCAGGGGTAGGGTCACTTTCCCCTTCAACTGAATTTTCAGCAGTTTTTTAATAAAAGATATCTGAAACCACGAGATGTATACTGTATAGCATGTGCAAATGCATTGCTGGTGATCAGGTACTATTTCTCTTCCAAATTTGACCATTACTGAGGCACCGTCGGTGGTGCAACCCATGATATGCTTATCTAGGTCCAAGCCAAAGTCTTCTAATCTTTTCCTAACGATTGCAATAGTTTTGGTGCTATCGAGAGAACCATTTATTTTCATGAGACCAAGAGACCAATGTTGATTTTCATCATGAACATTAATATTAATATATCTTTGGTTTTGCAAAGATGTATACTCATCCATAGTTAATGAATAGCGGATTCCTTGTCTCACCCGATTCTTGAAGTAGTGACCAATTCATGTTTCTTTTTCTCATAAAAACTAAGCACCATTTTTCTGACACCATTATGGGAAGTTGGATGCGCCTTGTCGTATTTTATCTTTCTTAGGCTTTCTTGAATGAATTCACTTTTAGCAATTGATTGGAAACTCAGTCCATCTACGCACACAAGTTTCAAAATTTCCTCTTCTATGGACTTTTCTTGCACAAACTCTTCCACTGTTCTTTGTTTCTTCAATGGTTGATTAATCTGGTCGACGTTTATGCCCTAAATATTTTTCATGTGGGATGATAAACTTGAAGTAGAACCTCCACAACACTTTAAAACTTTGTGACATATCATACACTCTGCTTCTTCTTTATTCTTACGAGTGAAATGATACCAAGCATTTGATTTCTTTGACATTGATGGAGTATTAAATCTTAGAATCTTAACTGATCAATGTGCAATCATCCACATAACATTCAAGACTGAAGCATCAATTATTTACACTTATAAACAAACAAAAAACGATACAAAACGATGCAAAACGTAATTACTATGTTTTGTAAACGTTTGGAAACGTTTGTTTCATAGAAAATGGACCAAAGTGATCGGAGACTTGCGCAAAAATGTGAAAACCGGTTCTTATCGTCGGTTTCGGTGATGATTAAAAATTTTCAGCACCGGTTAAAAACCGGGTTCCATCTCTAGGCCACTACGACACTGCCCTTTTCGAGTCTCTCCTCACCTACCCTTGCCGACTTGAAGCCGTCCGCCAAGCACAAGGAAACAACACCAACTATTGAGTGGTTTTGTTTAGACGTAGAATTAAATTGTCTAAAAGATGCAACAATCAGTTTTTTGTACCTCTATCAGTTTCATCTGTGCAAGGGAGGCAATCATTGTTCACCACCCCTTGTGTATATATATATATATATATATATATATATATATTATATGTGTGTGTGTGTGTGTGTATGTAAAAATGAACAATGAATAATTCTTATATTCATTTTTACATATATAGTCCAAACTCGCATAACGCTGACACAAGTTCGGATAAAATTTTTGATTTGTTATTTTATTTTTGCTGAATAATTGGTGAATTATTTCTTTTTAAATTACTTCATCATTTTTTTAGCTTTGGCTTAATAATGTAATCTTGTTAAATTCTGCAATGTTCATTTTCTGAATACATTCGCTCTTCGTTGTAAAAAATGAAGTCATGTCTTGCTTAACACTTAATTTTAAATTTTAAGCATTTAATTTTTGCTCATATGCATGTTTAATTGTAATTCATGATAAAATACATATTTCAATTTCCATTTTAGTTAACTCGGCAGATCATAACATCAGAGCTGTCAATATGAGGTTTAAAATAAAAATATGACCGTCTTCAAATATCTTGCTTATCTGTCTAGACATTGCTACAGCTAAAATATTTACCTTCTCTTTAAATATTTTGCAAAATAAACCAGCCTATTGAGAATAAAAAACAAAAACAGGTCAGCATTAAATAATAATGATGTTGAGATTTTAACCCATTAACGCCCACTGTCCTCATATGAGGACAGTTAAAAAACTGAAATTGTTGGTTTATAATGCTCAATATCAGTTTTGTTGTAATATGTCAATAAAGGAGGTATTTTTGCCTTAGGTTACCTATTAAAAATCGAAACATGTATGCATTATTGTTTTTATTTAATAATTTCTATAGTTCAGATTGTCAAAAAAACTATTTTTAAATTTGTTGCTGGCATGTTTAGTTTTCATGTAAAATTAAAAATTTGGTACTACAGGTACCAAAGTGTTGTTCACACTATTACATATGTTTGACAATTATAACTCGTCAATAACATGGTGCATTTTTCTTTAAAGCAATTAGTCATAACTATAATGCTAAGTAAAACTTTATATTTTGCATTATATATTACAAGGACTACATTACATGGTGCAATATATTCTAAAACCAATTAGTCATATCTAGAAAATCTGTGTTGCATAACATGGTGCAATTCTTTGGATATATAAGGAAGCAACTGGCTTCCCTGTTTCATTTACGTATATACATTTCTAAGAAGAGCCCACAACAATGAATCGAAGACAAACAGCTTTGACTATTGATGAAGTAGCTGATTTACTTGAGAATATTGAAGATGTCGAAGATTGTGAAATTGTTATAGTACTTCCAGAAGTTGACCAATTGTCCGATGAGGATGAAACTGATGACCATTTCGGAGTCGCCACAGTCAGTGATGTTCCAGGAACGAACTCTTGAACTTCATCATACCAGTAACAAAGAACTAAATGTTACAGAACAACAAGCAACAAGAGCAAGAACGTCAAAAAAAAGTCAACTAACTGATGTGAACCCAATTTGGAGGCATAAAACTCCTGCATACACAAAGCTACCAGCAAAAAGTAGTGGTCACTCTGCAAATTTCGAAATAATAAAACAACATGATGCTCAAAAATCTCCAGTGGAACTGTTTGAACTTTTTTTTTTTCGAATGCTGTTCAGGATCATATAATAAAGGAAAGTGTTAGATATGCAACTGAAACTAAAAATGATACGTTCTCTCAAGCAGAATTAAAAGCATTCATTGGGGTTCTACTTT
This sequence comes from Bathynomus jamesi, assembly GCA_023014485.1. NCBI lineage: Eukaryota > Metazoa > Arthropoda > Malacostraca > Isopoda > Cirolanidae > Bathynomus > Bathynomus jamesi. The sequence goes on from JAJOZX010002858.1 coordinate 332,912, forward strand.
TATTAGGTTACCATCAATTACCTTCAGAGGGGCAATATTGGTCTACCGAAGAAGATTTGGGAGTGGACACAGTCAAAAGAGCCTTGTCAAGAAACCGATATCTTCAAATAAAAGCCATGTTACACTGTGCTAACAATGCAGAAGCAAAGAGAAATAAAAATGACAAGGGGGTTCAAAGTAAGACCACTCTTCAACATGATCAAAAACTCTTTCCAACAATTCAGAATTTTTGAAGAAAATGTGGCTGTTGGTGAAATGATTGTGCAATATTATGGACATAATTCTCTACAACAGTTTATTCGAGAGAAACCAATTAGATTTGGCTACAAATTTTGGGCACTCCGTCGCTCATCTGGTTTTTGCTATGATTTTGATTTGTATTGTGGCAAATCTCTTGACAGCTTAGATAGTGATCAAAATATGGGAACGAAAGTCGTATTGAATACGAGTGATGGAGTTGCTATCCCACATGCAAAAGGAATATATTTTGATAATCTCTTTACAAGCAGGGATTTACGGATTCATTTACAAACCAAGGGCTTCTATGCTACTGGAACAGTTAGGGAAAACAGACTCAGCAAATGTCCATTACAATCTTCAAATGATATGAAGAAAGCTCCAAGAGGAGCATATGATTATTATATTGATACACACGGGGAAGTGCTGCTTGTAAAATGGCATCATAACAAATGCGTAACAGTTGGAACAAACTTTAATTCTATTGAGCCAATCAACAGAGTAAATAGAAGGGATAAAACAGCAAAAGCAAAGCTCGTGTTCCTCAACCAAATGTTCTCAATAATTACAATACATGGGTAGAGTAGATCATCACGATTGGCTAACTGGAAAATATATTGCCATGAGAGGAAAAAAATAGTATTGGCCTCTGATTACAAGAGTTGTTGACATGGCTCTAGTAAATGCATGGCTACTTCATAAGTCTCTAACCGAAGAAAATACCCTCGATCTTTTGACATTCAGAAGAAATGTTGCAACAAATTATCTGAAGAACAACATTGACAGAAAAGTGGTTGGTCGCCCACTTTCTTCAACTGCCAACAAAGAAAGCAGACAAATAGCGAAGATGCCAGAACGAGCCATGCGATGGAAAACCGGGAGCATTTTGTATAAAATGTAATGTCACGCTATGCGTGTCGTGCTTCCAGCCGTATCATACTAAATAGTTTTTGCTTAGAAAGTGTATAAGTTTTTGTAAATCAGACAAAATATTTTCATGATTTTATTTTCTTTCTATTATTTGTCTTTAATTTTTTATTTCATCGGTAAAGGAAATGACTTTTGAAAAGCCTAGCTATGTATATTTTCAGAAATAAAATTTTAAAATTTTGTCTTTTCCCAACGTCCTATTTTGAGGACAGGTGATATCTGGTTACGTGATACTAGAATTATAGAATTAAAAAAATTTTAATGTTAGGATACTTAAAACATTGTTATGTACCATTCTATATATAATTTTTGTTAAATATCTATTTAAAAAATTTGGGCGTTAATGGGTTAAGTATAGTATATGCGTGTAAAATTTCTCCAGTGTTCATTCTGATTTGTCTGATCTAACTTTGAGCCTGAGCATTACCTGTAACATTTTAGCAGTAAACTACAGTAAGAGAATATCTTTGTCTTCTCCTTCGAGCCTTGCTCTCTTCAGAGAACTTAGTCTAAAATAAAGAAAAATAATTTCCCTATACGTTACAAGAAGAATCGGGAAACTTTCAGAAAATTTAGTGAGCTCCACAGAATCCTCCGATCCACTACAAGAAGAAATCGGAGAGTAGTATAAGAGAAACTACTGCGATTCCCAATACGGTACCAGCTACTCCAGAGTAACAAATCCGTTGTTGCCACCTAACCAGAACCCCCGTCAATTTCGAACAGCCCAAGGCCATAGACGGAGGGGTTAACATATATATATATATATATATACTAGGAGCACTCAATATATTTTGCCCCACCTTTTTTCTTAGCTAAATAATAGGCCATGGGGCTGAAATGTCTTTTGGGCCGTAAGTTTGAACTTTCTGCGCTTCACATAACCGGATTTTTCCAGTTTGAACCTCCCCTCCTTGTATAAAACCACTTTTAAACGCCCTTGTATAAAACCGATGGTTAACCCAATTTCGAAAATGGCGTCTGACAGTCATGTGTGTCGTAAACAGAGAGCTGTTATCGAGTTCTTAACTGCAGAGAAGGAAACAGTTGGAAATATTCACAAACGTCTACAAAACGTTTACGGAGATGCTGTTGTTGATCGAAGCACAATTGGACGCTGGTCTAAACGTGAGATCATCGGAGGGAGAGCCAGCCTCGATGATGAGCCACGCAGCGGCCGCCCGGCATCGGCTGTGACATCTCACACTGTGCAACGTGCTAACAGCATAATTCGATCAAATCGGAGTGTCACATACAAGGAGCTATCACAAGATCTACGAATTAGTGAAGGAAATGTAAATACGATAATTCAGCAACTGGGATACTCAAAAGTGTGTTCACGGTTTGTTCCTCGACAACTGACTGAAGATCACAAAGCCCAGAGAAAAGAAATTGTTTCTGAGTCGTTGGTTCGATACGAGACAGAAGGGGATGACTTCCTTTCACGAATTGTGACTGGGGATGAGACTTGGATACACCACTTTGAACCTGAAACAAAACGCCAATCCATGGAGTGGCATCACGCAGACTCCCCACGCAAGAAAAAGTTCAAAATGGCTCCCTCTGCACGAAAGGTTATGGCCACCATCTTCTGGGACATGAAAGGGGTGAGTCTGGTGGACATTATGAAGAAATGACAATCAATCAACTCAAGAGGCATATATTGCTACCCTACAGAGATTCCAGAGACGTATAAAGCGAGTTCGACCGGAGAGAAAACTGGAAGACGTCCTTCTTTTGCGCAACACCACACAACAGTTTGCAAACAAGAGAGGCCATCACAAAAATGCGCATGACTGTGTTACCCAACCCGCCATACAGCCCGGATCTGGCACCTTCAGACTTCCATTTGTTTGGGCCAATGAAGAATGCTATTTGTGGAAGAAAGTTTCAGTGACGATGAGGTTGTTGAGGAGGTTAAGAGGTGGCTCCAGCGGAACCCAGCGGACTTTTACCAGCAACGAATAAAGGCCTTTGTTTCGAAGTGGAGGAAAGCCGGAGAAAAGGATGGAGACTATGTGGAAAAATAAAAACTTGTAAAAAAGGTATGTACTCGTAACTACTTGTGTACAAAATTTCTGGAACTTACAAGGAAACTTGGGGAAAAAAAAAGGTGGGGCAAAATATATTGAGTGGCCCTCGTGTGTGTATATATATATATATATATATACGGGATGAATTTCACAATAAAACACGTGAAATGAATGAATGCTGCAAACCCACAAGGAAAAAGAAAAACGATTCCATGGCCTTTCGTGTATTCAAAGCTACACCTGACGAGGTGTAGCTTTGAATACACGAAAGGCCTTGGAATCGTTTTTCTTTTTCCTTGTGGGTTTGCAGCATATATATATATATATATATATATATATATTAGTGGTGGACCGGATGTCACTTTTTCAACATCTGCGGATGCGGATCTTTAATTTCAATATCCGCGGACGCGGATATTTAGTTAATTTATCAATATAATATAGAATTATGAATATATGACATAATTTTTCAAATTTCGTGATATTACTATTATGGCAAGCAATGCATAAGAATTAAAATTAATATTAATGTTTTCATTATGATAAAAATAATAACTTTCTCAAGAGTTTCAGCCACAGAAAATTCAATGAAACAAGTTTCATTCAATTTTTTGTGTTACCAGGTATATTTATATTTTGAGGTTTATATATTTGTTTGTTCATTAATAATTAATACTTTACATGAAATGTGCATGACTGGGCCTTATAAGCTACTTTAATTGTAAATTGCATAATTTATTAGAGGTAATATCCTCAGTCAGAAGTACGGATGCGGATGTTAAAAATGATGCGGATGCGGATATCCGGTCCACCACTATATATATATATATATATATATATATATATATTATAATATATATATATATATGTAAACCCAGAAGGAAAGGAAAATGATTCCAAGGGCTTTTGTGTATTCAGAAGTACACCTCGTCAGGGAAATGACGAGGTGTACTTCTGAGTACACGAAAGGTCTTGGAATAATTTTTCCTTTTCCTTGTGGGTTTACATCACTCATTCATTTCACGTGTTTAATTGTAAAATTCATCCCATATATATATATTATATGAAACAACTCAAACATTTCCTTAATACATTATAATCTATCTGTTCACAAACTAACATAATTTTCTAAAATTAATTTCTGAGAATGTACAGATGGAATATGAAATGGGTATAGCAGGGTGACAAACCAATCCATGAAACCAAATTCCAGGTTATCCAGGATAAATTCTGCTCATTTTCCAGGTTGAAATGAAACAATATATATATATATATATATATATATATATATAATATATATATATTATATACACACTCGTATAGTATATTTACTTTTTTTTAAATAAAAATTTTCATTCTCAACAACGATGTAATATTGAGACTGAAAGAAAACACTTCTGCTCCACTCTTATTAATTAATTGACTGCTTTTCATCAAGTACACTTGCGAATTATGGGCCAAAAAAAAAAAAAAAAAAAAAAAAATGAAAACCCACCAAGGCCCACCTTTATATCCACCTAGTAACAGTGACTTCATATTAATGAATGTCAAATTGACAAATTTGACCTTCAATTGGGATGAATTGACCCCAGGAATGCTACCTCCTGTAGTACCTATAATAAGTAATGCTTAAAACCCCCAGGGATGAATTCCAAGCATTTTCCAGGTTTTACAGATTTTCCAGGGTCAAAATAAAATTCCAGGTATTTTTCAGATTTTACAGACTGTTGCTTGCCACCATGAATAGGTCCCATGTTTAAATTATAATATTTAATTCATCGTAGGTTCGTACATGGCTCATTCCACGTGGTGCAGCCCTCACGCCGATTCGGAGACCTATATATAAAAATTGAAAGAATATAATCTCGAACAAATGGCGCCAAAAATGTACCCGAGAGCATACTTCACAATGCTTCAAAACAGTTTTGTCCTACTTCCCATACTATATTTTTTTAGGTTGAATGTATACTAAACAGTTGCTCCAAATGTTGCGACGGTCCCCGTGAAATGACCTATACACACATTTCAAAAATAATTTCCGAGGTATGTCCCGATTTGCAATTACTTCACATGATTAATCTAATATACTATTTCAGAAATGAAGCCTTATATATATATATATATATAACGTAAAGAACGACGCTTGTATAGGAGATATTCCGCGCAAGACGAGAAAGAGAAAACAACAAATGAAAAAATGAAGTACCACCTGGGAATCGAACCCGGGATCTTCCGATTGCCGGTCAGACGCGATAACCACTACACCATGGACTTCACTCTTCCAAATGCCGTAATTCCTCTACATACTCGCAGAAACCAATGCCCCAAGGGGGCACCTCCCGCATGCCGTAACATTATATACATTCAACTGCAAAGAACACGCAGTATAAATACGTAAAGAACGACGCTTGTATAGGAGATATTCCGCGCAAGACGAGAAAGAGAAAACAACAAATGAAAAAATGAAGTACCACCTGGGAATCGAACCCGGGATCTTCCGATTGCCGGTCAGACGCGATAACCACTACACTGACCGGCAATCGGAAGATCCCGGGTTCGATTCCCAGGTGGTACTTCATTTTTTCATTTGTTGTTTTCTCTTTCTCGTCTTGCGCGGAATATCTCCTATACAAGCGTCGTTCTTTACGTTATTTATACTGCGTGTTCTTTGCAGTTGAATGTATATATATATATATATATATAAGTTTTTTTGCGCACATCTACAGGTCGCTACAATTGGTGTAGAACAATGCGGTTTTCACCATTCGATGCGTCTTTTTATTGTGCAGTGCCCATACTAAAAAAAAATTCCCTAACATAAATCCTGTCCCCCCCTTTTAGGGGTACAGTTCTTCCCATTTCTTCATTTTTAATCATAATTTTGGCACAAGATGGGGGAGGGGTGGGGTAATGGGGGAGGGGGTGGGGTTAATGGGGAAACTCAGAAAAATAGATGCGATATATATATGTAACCAAAAAAAAATTAAAGTAAATCCTTTGCAAGGTGCCAGCACCCTTCAAAAAAAATTAAAGTAAATCCTTTGCAAGGTGCCAGCCCCTTCCCCCCTTGGGGGTAATGGGGGAGAAGGGTGGGGGTAAATGGGGGAGAAGGTGGGGGAGGGGGTATTGGGGGAGAGGGTGGGGTAATGGGGGAGGGGGTGGGATTAATGGGGAAACTCAGAAAAAAAAATGATAACCAACATCGATTCCGGTCAGGAAGATCATGCTTATCACAACTAATGGAACACTATAACAATATTATTGATGCACTCGAAACAATGAAAACTATGATTTGGCGGGCCGCAGGGCCCCCAATTACTGTCGGTTCAGTTATTTGGTCAATAAAACTATAGAAATGAACGCAGTCATGAAAATCTTAGGCTTCAAATCCGAGCTCATTGTATTAAGATTTGTGAAGCTTTAGATTTTCATGGCTGCGTTCTTTTCTGTAGTTTTATTGAATGAATAATTGGTTTGCCAGTAACTGGAAGGCCGCAGGCACCCCAATTACTGAGGCCCAAGGTGAGAGGAATAGGAATGATATCCAGATAAAGGGCTACTGATGTTCAAAATAGAATACGCCGTAGGCCCACAATTCAGCCGAAGCACCGCAGATCTAGCAAAATCGGCGCGTAGCACCGACCTTTTGCTATTTTTCTTCTATTTAAGAAAAACGAGTGACAAAACATAAGACTAAAACTCTCGTGAGGAAACAAACTTCCAACTTTTTACGTACACTAAAAGTTACTAATTTAACATACAGGAAATCCATTCCAATACCAGTGGCTCCGTGGCTTCTTTATAAGCAAAGTGAAGACACTGAGGTCGGGGGGTTCGACTCCCGATGTTGTTGTTGTTAATAAACCAGGAATCTGGCCTGAGAATTGTGTCAGTTTCTGACTCACTGATTATTATTATTATTATTATTATTTAGTAGTAGAAGTAGTAACTCATTGCAATCGCTGTTCACAAATACGAGATGTATGAGGACGACAAAAAGAATTTTTTTTTATGCAGGAAGGAGTGTCGTGTATTGGTATTTTTTAATAAAGAAGATAATAATTTTGTCTAATAAGAATTTAATGTTTTGTTTATAAGAATTTAATAATGTTTTGTTTAATAAAGAAGATAATAATGTTTAATAAGAAATTCGTTCGAACATTTATGAAAGAACCATTTTCAGGGCGGTAGATTGTTGTTAAGAGAGGACCCACAAATTGGCCTGCTCGGTCCCCCGATTTACCCGCTTTGGAATTCTATCTTTGGGCTGTTTTAAAACAAAGGAAATACATAACAAACTAAGGCATCTTCAGGAGCTAAAAAATCGTATCCATGATGCTGTCTGTCATGACCATCAGTGAAGATGTTTTGGAAAATGTGTTTTAGAATTTGAAGGCAGAACAAGATTAATTATGGCTTATGACCGGACATGCAGAATTTCATTAACTGAATTAAATAAAACTTACAACCTTTCAGAATATAATGTGATTTGGATTTTGTTGCTATCTGAACAAATAAATATATAATTAAGATTTGCTTTTTGACATATTCATTTTGAGACACACACACACATGACTCCAGATTTGAAAAAATTTACTGGAGCACAGCTCTGAATTTACTTTTTTTCCCCTTACACCACTAGATAGGTTAACCCTTTACTGCCCAAATATTTTGTAGGGTTAAGTTATGAATGCGTGTATTTCAAAGGTTACATATTTGTCCTTTTGGGCAGTAAAGGGTTAATGATACTAAACTCTTGAATTGACGACATACCAATTACAAATTGTTTTAGCTAAACATAATAATACAATAATGTACAGTTTATAACTCACCTTAAGTTTATTTATTCATTGCAGCAGCAACAGTGGACGATGTTAGACCTTGCATGTAGGCATTTGTTGTGAATTTACCGCCATGTATGCTTGGCCACTGATCAATGGCTTTCTGTGTGATCATTACAGCAGATCTAGTGCCTGGAGCTGGACCCTCCTTCACAATTCTGCACAGCTTAGTCAAATGAGATGGCTTAATGGATCCTTTGTGTTCAACAATGTAACCAAGAATGGAGAATGTCCCTTCAGCTGGTGCTTCACTCCAGGCAGGGCAGTTGATCCATCTTTATCAAAATGCTTTAATCTCTCTGTGATTCCTTTCCACAGCTGTTCTATATATTCTGTCAGCCAATTTATCACTGAGTCTTTTGTAAAACTACTTTCAGATCTGGTTCTGGATGGTCTAGCAACTTCAGCAACCTGGTAGTAATCAGAACGTTTCTTGATGTATTTGTAAACTTCATTTAGGATGTAATCCTCAGCTGTTAGTTCCTTTTGCTGCCCTGTGGTATCGTGCTTAAATTCAGAAACTACATCATTTGCATTTCCTCCATTAGCTAGTTTGGAAATTGTTTCCATCACTCTTAACATAACAGTTTTCCCTCCTTCTTTATAAAATATATTTTCTACAAATTCTGCACTAACTGTGGTTTTTTGAGCTACTTGCAACATAATCTTTGTTACATAGGAAATCAATACATAGAACTTGGCACTAATTTCTTTCTCTTGTGGATGATCAAAAAAACACAATTTTCCACAAATCTGTCAAATTGATCAAATTCGTAATTAACCATGCGAGTATCAGATTTGAGTTTTGGTCTCTTAAAACCAATGATATTGTCAAGAACCATATTGGTATAGTCAAGGCCTGATCTCAGATTTGAAGAGTGATTCTGAATAAAGTCTAAAAGCTCACTTAGTTTACAAATTTTCTTCAATGCATCAACGTGGGCTCTGTTCACAAGATGCATTAAGTCCCATCGAAATTTGAAATTTTCTCCAAACAACTTTTTCATTTCGTTTTTAAATGGCTCGTTGTCCTTACAAAAAGCCCCATCTCCAACCATTCCAGATACCTTGGATTTAATTGCTTCTCCAGATAGTTTCAAGTGATTAGGAGACTTCAACACATCAAAAATTTCATTGGCCAAATAAACTCCTGATTTGCTGCGTACTAAATTTATCCCAGCAAGTTTTACAGTCTTATCTTCTTCACTCATAACTAATACAACTAGCATGCTTAATCCCAAAATTGTTCCAATGTCAGCTGTTATTGTTACTGAAGTTTGTTCTAAGAACCACTTTACAGTTTGTTCTTTAAGTTGATTATCTAATAGCTCACAAATTGTCTCGCACGCATGTGTGCTATGATTCAAATTTCCAACCTCACAACCTGACCTATGTAATACAGCTAGAAGTACTGGATATAGAGCCCATGCAGTGTTTGTTTTCATTATGTAGTATAAGATGTTGCCACATAAGTCTTCTATGCGTTTAGTAGTGTTCCGAGAAGATGTTTTCATCACTTCATAAACAGCAGCTCTTTGATGATGCTGAAGTTTAATTAAATGTCTCTTCAGGTGGGTTTTCAGATTTCTAAACCATCTCTCTTGATTTTCTCCTTGTTTGCATACATAGGTTAAATCTTTAACATTGAAATAACCTTTTATGTTAGAATGTTTGTCTGAAGCACATGCTTTGGGGTCTGTGCAAGCTATGCAATATAATGTAAACATTTTATCATCAGAAGCATCATCAATATCTTCTTGATTATCATCATCTTCATCCTCAACAGCTATATCTACATCAGGCATATTAGTGTCACTATTTGCAATGTTTTCCATTATATCACTTGGTACTGAAAATGAATCATCAGCATGCCCTAGATCCTTCTTTTCCACCAATTTGAATGTAGATTTGATCAAATCATTGTTCAGGATTTCTTGTATTGATTTACACTTGCTTAAATGGGCTATGGAAATGTCAAATTTGTTGCTTTTTGCTTTATTAGATTTGGATGCAACACTTGAACTTGAAGGCATATTTTGACTCTTCTCTTTATTAACCACAACAGCTTGGTGAGTTTCTTTTGTCAGGCGCAAAATTGCATTCAATGTCTTCTGGATTTGGGAATTTTCAAATTCCTCTAAAGCAGTTTTGTTAGTCTGATGCGCAGATTCCTCACTTACCTTTTGTTTCTTAGGTGGAGGAGAAGCACTTTCTTCAGTCTGTGAAACATCTAGTGAAAAAGTTTCATTTTCTAGATTAGCAGTTGATGAAGTTGGTTCATTTTTCTGAGGTCTAGCACTAGCACATTTTGTAAACAAACTAAATGACTGCTTTGCCGTATCTCTTTGCTGCACTTCATCCTGGTATTTCTTTACTGCAATATCTAAGCTGTGGGCCCAAACTCTGGGACCTCTTGTATTGTAACAAATATTTTTTTTGGAATTAAAATGTTCCTCCCAGTTTTGCTTCTTTGAATATTTGTTCTTGCATTGACCACAAAAGTAACCCCTTTTAACACCCTCACTTTTCTCTCCAACTTCATCAATATTAGGATCCATTATTGATTATTGACTACCTGAAAAAATACAAAATAAGTAAGTTAGTAAATATAGTATGGTAAAAGTGAGTAAAAGTAAGTAAATATAGTACAATGAAAGTAAGTAAAAGTAAGTGCTTTAAACTTAGTAAAAGTAAGGAAGAGTAAGTAAAAGTAGGTAAGTTAAAGTAAGTAAAAGTAAGTTTAAACTTAACTAAACTTTTCAATTCTAGAGTCATGGTGGATTACTTAAAACCACACAAGTAATTATCTGGCCAATTTATCAAACCTGGCCGAGATCAATGGAACATAGTCCAATCCTGATAATTTTATATTAAAAAAATATACGTTTTAATAAATTTTAATTATCAAAACATTGAAGCTTAACAAAAAATAAAAATAATTGTTAAATATGGAATTACCAACTAAACTTAAAATAACTAAATTTGTAATTTAAAAAAATTGGTTTGTACAAGAACGTATACGCAAAAAAATTGCATAACGTCTAGCGGATGAACAAAACCCAAACCCAAATTTACTTTTTCTCATGGTCAAATTTACTGGAGCAATGCTCCCAAGATCCCAGGAATCTGGAGTCATGCACACACACACATATATATATATGTACACACACACACACACACACACATATATATATGATGAATAAAACCACGAAGGAAAGGAAACACAAAATGGTGCTCAAGCGCTTTCGTCAATGACATCCTGAGGATGTCATTAGACGAAAGCGCTTGAGCACCATTTTGTGTTTCCTTTCCTTCGTGGTTTTATTCATCATAAATATTTTTCACGTGTTACTTTCGTGAAATAATTTTCATATATATATATATATATACACAGGGTGGTGCAAAAGTCTGGACCCATAGGCAATTTACTATATAAAAAATATCTTTCGATTTTTATAATCAGTGGTTTACGTTAACAAACCAAGAACAATGCAAGCGCTAAAGGATAACATCACAACAGAAATTGAAGCCATAAGAACGAATATTACTATGCTTACAAATGTGCAAAGGTCTTGTGTCAACCGAGTAGAAAAGTGTTTGGAAGAAGATGGACATCAATTCGAACATTTATTGTAAATTCTGAACTAGAACGTTAAATTTAACATAATTTAGTCACTGGTGTATGGTTAATTAAATTTCATTTCATAATAAACTTCCTGCAGGCCACACTTTTTTTCCATATAAACCGCCTATGGGTCCAGACTTTTGCACCACCCTGTGTGTGTATATATATATATATATATATATATATGGTGGCCCATAAATTAAATTAAAGCGAAAATATACAAGCGGAGCCCACAGTGACGTAATCGATTACTAAGAAAAGAATATTATTTGTCGAGATGGTTGAAAAGATGTCTGAAAAGCTGTCATGCTTCCCAATTAGTGGGGTCGATTAATACAAAAATACATTGAAATCATTCAGATCTGGCAGAAAGTGTGAAATTTGGCATGAAGTTACTTTTTGGCTGCCTCGATTCCACAGCCAAAACCATAAAATGCCATGTCTCAGGAACTACTGGGCCGATTTTGGATGATCTTGGGCGGCCATTTTGAACAAATTGTCATCCGGTTTCATTATTTTAGTTAAAAAAATGATAATAGATGGCGTTGTGCAGGCCCTTCCACAAGCATTATTCAAGCTTAGTAAGTTAGTCCCATTACGCTTCAGTAGGTGACCGGTGAAATTTCTGTTGCAGTGTTTTATCAAGTTTGAACGGTTTTAGAGTACAGGTAAGTGATTTTATTACCAAAACACAAAATAATAGAGGTCCGTGCGCATTACAAGGGGCCATTCAAAAACTACGTGGTCCTTAAAGGGGAGGGGGCTCCTTATTTGACCACCAAGGGCCACTTGGGGAGGAGGGGGGCTTCACGCTTAACCACGTGGCCAATACTAAGCATCAAATATCCTGTTTATAATATATATATATATATATATATATATAATATATATATATATGCATATATCTGCAATGACCACGCAGTATATAAATGAATAGAAACGACATAAGTATTAAGGAACGTTTCTGCACACGAGGAGGAGAGATAACGAATAAATGAAAAATGAGGCGAACCGCCCGGGAATCGAACCCAGGGCCTTCCAATTGCCGGTTGGACGCGTGGTCATTGCAGTTATATGCGCATATTCACGATTTGCGAGGGTGCCCTCTCAGGGCATTGGTTTCTGCCCTATGTGGGAGAATTTCGATTTGTGATTAATCGAGGTCCGTAGCATAATGGTAGCGCGTCCAAACGGCAATTGGAAGGCCCTGGGTTCGATTCCCGGGCGGTTCGCCTCATTTTTCATTTATTCGTTATCTCTCCTCCTCGTGTGCAGAAACGTTCCTTAATACTTATGTCGTTTCTATTCATATATATATATATGCGCCTCGGTGGTGGTGTGGTTAGCGTCGCTGACTACGAATCCATCGGCCCCGGGTTCGAGACCCGACGGCAGCCGGCGCGCAGCAAAACCCAGCTGTTCATCCTTCCACACAATAAAGAAAGTGGTTGGTAGATAAATGGGTACCCTAGGTGGCCTAGTGGTTAAGACGCTGGGCTGCTGATGGGGCGTGGTTCGGATTCCACGTTAAACTGTAGGTCTAAGGTGGAGTGAAAAGCTTGACCTTCGTCAGAATGAACAACTCGGGCGGAAGCTAACCAAAGGTTATATATATATATATATATATATATATATAATTAGCGAGGAATAGGAGGACGAAAAGATGGTACATGTTTATTAACAGACGTTTCGGAAAAATTCAATTTCCATCATCAGTGCTAAAAATCTTAAAACAAGTAAAAATAAATAAGTATAATTAAAATGGCGCAACAATTAGCGAGAATCAAAAACAAGTTACAACGTGTATTAAATTAAAAGATTAAAAGTTAAATGATACAAAGAATAAAAGTATGGATAATAAGTAAAATATAAAATGGTTTAGGTAGAACAGAATTGTAAAATTACTTACAATTAGCGAAAATTAAAAGCAAGTTACAATGTGTATTAAATTAAAAGATTAAAAGTTAAATGATATAAAGTATAAAAGTATGGATGAAAAGTAAAATATAAAATGGTTTAAGTGAAACAGAATTGTAAAATTTCTTACCAGATTGCAATGAGACTAATTATACAGAAGGTTGGGAATGGTTGCCTGTTGAAAGAATTCCATTGGGACGATGGAGCCGGGCGGAGTGATAGTGGATTTCTTTTGAAAGTTTATTTGGCAATGTTTAAATTGAAAGCGGAACTGTAATCGTTGAGGGTTGGCTGGATACTAAGGATGTAAAGGGACTCAAGTATGCGGAGGTCGATTAGTTGGTTGGCTGAGTTGATAATTTTGAAATTGGAGGAAAGTAACGGGTGGTTGTGGAGGTGGCAGTGATCCCTTATTGCAGATTTGGAGGGTTTGTTCAGGGGCTGTGAAGTTCTTGTAGAAATCCCACGATGCTCGTCCACTCTTGTTTGATATTGGCGGATGGTACTGCCAATATAGTTCGCTTTGCAGCGAACACAATTAAAACCGTAGATAGTGGACGAAGCAAGTGGCTGGGGTGTTTTTTCTTTATGGTTGAGGTAGGATTTGATACTATTGTTGTTGGTAAAAGCGAAATGAAATTTAATTTGGGGGTAAAGCGGCGTGAGTAAGAGACGGAGTTCTGAAAGTATTTTGTGGCTAATATGGTCATAATAAGGGAATGAAAAATATTGTACGTCTTTTTTAACAGTAGGAATTTTAAGGGTGGGGTTGATAAATATTATTAAGAAAATTTCTGGTTAAAGACTGTAACAGATGTTTTGGGAAAGAGTTATTAATGCTGAAGTTAAGAATTAACTCTATTTCATGGTGAAAAGATAAGTACGAGGAGCAAAGATGGTAGGCACGGTGGATTAAAATTTTAATACTGTTTATTTTATATAGCAAAGGGATGTGGCTTAGGAAATTAGTACCCAGGCCTGTGTACGTGGGTTTTCGATATATAGAAGTGCTAAATTTGTTGTTTTGTTTAGTTATTGTAATATCTAGGAAGGGAAGGGTGTTGTTGGATTCGTCTTCTTTGGTGAACTTAATATTTTTATGTTGGGAATTAAGGTAGTTAAGAAAAAGGGGGGCGTGGTTGGCATTGTGAAAAAGGAGAAAGGTGTCATCAACGTATCTTTTATATAGGCGTGGTTTATAATGAGTGGGGCAATGAAGTAGCCAGTTATTTTCGTGATGGCTGAGGAAGATGTTCGCTAAAGTGGCACTTAAGGGGGATCCCATAGCTAATGAGTCGGTTTGTTGATAAAGTTGTTGGTTAAAGAAAAAATAGGTGTCTGAGGCGGCGAGCGTAAGCAGTTTGGTAAATTCATGTTTTGTCAGATTCAAAACTGTATTCGGATTGTTGGCGAAAAGGCTATTAATACAGATATCGATGGCTTCTTTAATTGGAACGTTGGTGTAGAGAGATACTATATCGAAACTGTGCATATGAAGGTTATTTGAGTTATTTATGGTCCATATTTCTTTAGCGAATTCGTAGGAGTTGGTGACGGAATATTCGTTTTGGGTTAGGGGGGTTAACGTGGGAATTAGGAATTTTGCTAGTTTGTAATTGTGGGTAGTATAGGCCGAAAGGATGGGTCTAATGGGTAAGTTGGGTTTATGTATTTTAGGGAGGCCATAGAGAGTACCTGGGGATGAGCCGGAAGAACGTACTTGGTTATAAGTGCTTTCTGAAATTTTGTTCTGATCATATAGTTTTTTGAGGAAACGGTTGATTTTATCTTCAAGTTTTAGGGAAAGGGTTAAAGGATTATCATTAATCTTTTTAAATTTGGTGGGATCGTTAAGAACGTTGTTAACCTTATTAATATAATCTGGTTTATTAAGAAGGACGGTGCCTTTACCTTTGTCGGGGCGTGAAATGATAATGGAGTCGTCTTTAGATAGTTCTTTAAGGCAAAAGAGGTCTTTTTTATTAATAAGGGGGGAAAAAACTTTATGAGGTTTAAAACTATAAAAATGTTTATTAGCGATATGGGTGAGTGAGGACTTTAAAAGCGGAAGTTTAGACTCGTCAACTATTGGGAATTTTTTTAAGCTATGAAAGAGTTTTTCGAAAGATAAAAAGTGCTTAAAATAATTTATCTTAAAATTTGGCAGTTTAAAATCTAGGCTTAAGGATAGGAGTCGTTTTTCATTAGTACTTAGGGTTCTATTAGAAAAGTTGAAAATGGTTTGATCAGGATTTAGGGGCTGAAGGTTAGAGTTTAAGCCTAATAGGTTTAATTTTCTATTGTGTCGTTGTTGAATCTGTTTCCGGTAGATATTGACATCTTTGATAGTTTGATTTTTTTAACATTAAATAGTCGATGAGACTTACAGATTCTTTTAATTGAGTTAAGAGAGAATTATATTTAACAAAGATTCCAAGAACATTTACCGAAAATGGACGAAAACAAACTGCGACCTTCACTTCCTAAATGTCTGTAAGAGTTATAATTCTATTCCCAAATTTATTAAATTCAAGCTCTACAATAAACGCCTCTACAACTCCAATATATACAAATCGTTCCAGTGCAAATTGTTGAGTAAAGAAATTAAATTTAAGCATTCCAATAGTAAAAGACTTCTTGTTAAATATAATTCTCTCTTAACTCAATTAAAAGAATCTGTAAGTCTCATCGACTATTTAATGTTAAAAAATCAAACCATCAAAGATGTCAATATCTACCGGAAACAGATTCAACAACGACACAATAGAAAATTAAACCTATTAGACTTAAACTCTAACCTTCAGCCCCTAAATCCTGATCAAACCATTTTCAACTTTTCTAATAGAACCCTAAGTACTAATGAAAAACGACTCCTATCCTTAAGTCTAGATTTTAAACTGCCAAATTTTAAGATAAATTATTTTAAGTACTTTTTATCTTTCGAAAAACTCTTTCATAGCTTAAAAAAATTCCCAATAGTTGACGAGTCTAAACTTCCGCTTTTAAAGTCCTCACTCACCCATATCGCTAATAAACATTTTTATAGTTTTAAACCTCATAAAGTTTTTTCCCCCCTTATTAATAAAAAAGACCTCTTTTGCCTTAAAGAACTATCTAAAGACGACTCCATTATCATTTCACGCCCCGACAAAGGTAAAGGCACCGTCCTTCTTAATAAACCAGATTATATTAATAAGGTTAACAACGTTCTTAACGATCCCACCAAATTTAAAAAGATTAATGATAATCCTTTAACCCTTTCCCTAAAACTTGAAGATAAAATCAACCGTTTCCTCAAAAAACTATATGATCAGAACAAAATTTCAGAAAGCACTTATAACCAAGTACGTTCTTCCGGCTCATCCCCAGGTACTCTCTATGGCCTCCCTAAAATACATAAACCCAACTTACCCATTAGACCCATCCTTTCGGCCTATACTACCCACAATTACAAACTAGCAAAATTCCTAATTCCCACGTTAACCCCCCTAACCCAAAACGAATATTCCGTCACCAACTCCTACGAATTCGCTAAAGAAATATGGACCATAAATAACTCAAATAACCTTCATATGCACAGTTTCGATATAGTATCTCTCTACACCAACGTTCCAATTAAAGAAGCCATCGATATCTGTATTAATAGCCTTTTCGCCAACAATCCGAATACAGTTTTGAATCTGACAAAACATGAATTTACCAAACTGCTTACGCTCGCCGCCTCAGACACCTATTTTTTCTTTAACCAACAACTTTATCAACAAACCGACTCATTAGCTATGGGATCCCCCTTAAGTGCCACTTTAGCGAACATCTTCCTCAGCCATCACGAAAATAACTGGCTACTTCATTGCCCCACTCATTATAAACCACGCCTATATAAAAGATACGTTGATGACACCTTTCTCCTTTTTCACAATGCCAACCACGCCCCCCTTTTTCTTAACTACCTTAATTCCCAACATAAAAATATTAAGTTCACCAAAGAAGACGAATCCAACAACACCCTTCCCTTCCTAGATATTACAATAACTAAACAAAACAACAAATTTAGCACTTCTATATATCGAAAACCCACGTACACAGGCCTGGGTACTAATTTCCTAAGCCACATCCCTTTGCTATATAAAATAAACAGTATTAAAATTTTAATCCACCGTGCCTACCATCTTTGCTCCTCGTACTTATCTTTTCACCATGAAATAGAGTTAATTCTTAACTTCAGCATTAATAACTCTTTCCCAAAACATCTGTTACAGTCTTTAACCAGAAATTTTCTTAATAATATTTATCAACCCCCCTTAAAATTCCTACTGTTAAAAAAGACGTACAATATTTTTCATTCCCTTATTATGACCATATTAGCCACAAAATACTTTCAGAACTCCGTCTCTTACTCACGCCGCTTTACCCCCAAATTAAATTTCATTTCGCTTTTACCAACAACAATAGTATCAAATCCTACCTCAACCATAAAGAAAAAACACCCCAGCCACTTGCTTCGTCCACTATCTACGCTTTTAATTGTGTTCGCTGCAAAGCGAACTATATTGGCAGTACCATCCGCCAATATCAAACAAGAGTGGACGAGCATCGTGGGATTTCTACAAGAACTTCACAGCCCCTGAACAAACCCTCCAAATCTGCAATAAGGGATCACTGCCACCTCCACAACCACCCGTTACTTTCCTCCAATTTCAAAATTATCAACTCAGCCAACCAACTAATCGACCTCCGCATACTTGGGTCCCTTTACATCCTTAGTATCCAGCCAACCCTCAACGATTACAGTTCCGCTTTCAATTTAAACATTGCCAAATAAACTTTCAAAAGAAATCCACTATCACTCCGCCCGGCTTCATCGTCCCAATGGAATTCTTTCAACAGGCAACCATTCCCAACCTTCTGTATAATTAGTCTCATTGCAATCTGGTAAGAAATTTTACAATTCTGTTTCACTTAAACCATTTTATATTTTACTTTTCATCCATACTTTTATACTTTATATCATTTAACTTTTAATCTTTTAATTTAATACACATTGTAACTTGCTTTTAATTTTCGCTAATTGTAAGTAATTTTACAATTCTGTTCTACCTAAACCATTTTATATTTTACTTATTATCCATACTTCTATTCTTTGTATCATTTAACTTTTAATCTTTTAATTTAATACACGTTGTAACTTGTTTTTGATTCTCGCTAATTGTTGCGCCATTTTAATTTGTTCGTTTATTTATTATACTTATTTATTTTTACTTGTTTTAAAATTTTTAGCACTGATGATGGAAATTGAATTTTTCCGAAACGTCTGTTAATAAACATGTACCATCTTTTCGTCCTCCTATTCCTCGCTAAGTTACGCTTCCCTAAGAACAAACCATTCAACCAAGGTATATATATATATATATATAAATTCGCTGTACCTTTATTTCAAAAAATTCTTAACGTTCATGAAACAAATTCGCCATACTTTTAATTTGATTATTTTTAATTTGCTTTATTTTACATAAGATTAAGAAGGGGTGGGGGTGACATCAGAAGACCACGTGGTTTTGGAGAGGGGTTTAAGTCATTGGCCATAAGGGGGCGGGGGGACGGGTTTGAAAATCAACCGAAAAAGGACTACGTGGTTTTTGAATGACCCCTAATGCGTAATATAGTATTCAGTACTAAAATTTAGAGCAGTTATTGTTCAAACCCAATGTTATATAACCGTGTGGCTACGGTGAATGTCAAAGTGAAAATCACAGTCTCATTTGTACTTCTGCTGCAATATGAAATTACGCTAAGATACATATTTAAAAGTTATATATATATATATATATATATATATATATATATATATATATATATATACAGGGCGTCCCAAAAAAATGTATACACACTTTAACAGCTGATAGCTCAATTGATGTTTCTTTCTTTCCAAGTTAAACCCATTAGAATTAATAATGGCAGTCAGACTAAGCTTTGAACAAAGGAAATTCATTCTAAAATGCTACTGGAAGTGTGAAAACGCAGTTGAAGTGCAAAGACAGTTTAGGAGGGAGTTTCAAACAGATCCACCAACGCGACTTACCATCACTCGAATTAGAGATAAGTTTGAAGCCGATGGAACTGTTCAGAATGTCCACAAGAAGCGTTCCGGAAGACCACGGACATCGACAAGCCCCACAAAGCAAGAAAGAGTACTGGAAACGTATCACCAAAGTCCAAGAAAATCTGTGCGGCAAGCGAGTCGTGAGGTAGGAATTTCAGAATCGTCTGTCCAACGCATTTTGAAGCGCTGTCAATGGAAAAGTTACATTCCAAGATTAGTCCATGCTATTAATGAAGATGATCCGGACCGAAGAGTGGAGTATTGCGAGTGGTACTTGGCACGATGTGGATGTGGATTGGACGAAGGGGTTTCGTAGAATACCCTCCGCGTTCACCAGACCTCACACCACTAGACTTTTTTTATGGGGATACTTAAAAGACAAAGTCTACGCTATAAAACCTGCAACAGTCGCTGAATTGAGAGCAGCCATTGAACGAGAATGCACACAAATACCAAACGAAATGTTTCGTGATGTTTGCGATTCCATTGCTTCGCGTTATCAGCAGTGCCTGGACCAGAACGGACGTCAGTTTGAAAACAGGCGTTGACAAAACAATTAAATAATGTCAGTAGATTCTATTACATTTTGAAAATGAAATGTATTTTAATAAACACTGCCTTTATAATTATTTAAAGTGTGTATACATTTTTTTGGGACGCCCTGTATATATATATATATGATGATGAATAAAACCACGAAGGAAAGGAAACACAGATGGTGCTCAAGCGCTTTCGTCTAATGACATCCTCAGGAACACTGAAGTACATAAAGAATTACAGCCTATATATAGGTTACAGAAAGAGAGAAAAAGAAAAAAAAAAAAATATATATATATATATATATACAATAAACGGAGAAACGAAATTAAAGGATTGTGGAAGGGGGCACACAAATTTATAAGGAAAAACTATCGATTTTTAACACAATATTAAGATTTGTTTCCAAACAATGTTATAGATAAAAAAAAATAATAATAATAAAATAAAATAAAAATAAAATATATATATACAAATTTATACTGGAAATCTGCCCAAGTTTTAGCACTCTGCTCTTTTTGTATATAAAAATTGAACAATTATCGATTTTTAGCACAAGATTAAAAGATTTGTTTCCAAACAATGTTATAGATAAAAATATATATATATATACAAATTTATACTAGAAATCTGCCCGGGTTTTAGCACTCTGCCCTATTTTTTTGTATATAAAAAAAATTGAAAAATAAAAGTTAATAGGGTGGCATACAAATTTTACCAAAGATTTAGCGTTCTACCTTTCTTATCTAAATCTGTTCTGAAGGAATTCAAAACAACAGGATCGAGTTGAAAAAGACCTTTGCTTATGTTGAAGTTATTTGTTAGTTGGATAATGGCAGACTCAAGAATATTTCTATTAACAATGTTGCTAGAGTGGAATAAAACTGAAGCATTATTCCAATCAATACAGTGGGATAACTCTGACAAATGGACAAAAAGGGCACTGGACAATTGTCCTGTTCTAACGGAATATTGATGCTGTTTATACGTGTGTGCAAATCCTTTCCCGTCTGACCTATGTAAAAGGAATCACATTGTTTACAACCAATTTTATAGATAATGCCTGAATTATTGGTAGGGCTATTTTTTACTATGATATTTTTCACAATATTGTTATATGAAAATACTACATTAATATTCAAAAGTTTAAATACATTAGCAATGCCTAAAAAGCCCGGGAAAAATGGAAGTACTAAAATATTTTTGACAAAGTACGAGTGTTATTATTGACGCGATAGAAAGTTCGTTTTGCCTTGTTGAGACAAGATTCCATAAACGCAGATGGATAATACAGATCACTTCCAATACCGTTGATTTTTTCTAATTCGGCATCGATGTATTCCGGACTGGCGATCCTAAGGGCGCGGAGAAACATCGAGAAAAAAATGGCCTTCTTAGTGGGGGTGTCATGTCCCGAGTAAAAGTGTACGTAGGACAAATTGTTTTTTTTTTTCCGATAGATACTAAACTTAAAACCTGGGCTTTCCCTATGTACACGCACATCCAAAAATGGGATTGAATTGTCTTGTTCCACTTCTAAAGTAAACTTAATAGAGGGGACTTGATCATTTAACTGAAGGAGGAAGTTATCCAGGTCACGATTCATGGGCCAGATACACAAAATATCGTCGACGTACCGCAACCAAGGGATGCCAACCCCCAGGATTCTCGGAATGTAAGTAATTTCGAAAAACTCCATATAAATATTGGAGAGGAGGGGCGACAAGGGGTTGCCCATGGCCATCCCAAAAACTTGTTGATAATACTCGTTATTGAAAGTGAATTTACAGTCTTTGATGCAAAGATTAATAAGTTCCAAAACAATGTGTGAAGGTAGTGGCAGGTCATACTTAAGTAATTCTTGGGAGAGAAAGTCAAGTATATCGTCAATCGGCACTTTTGTAAACAATGAACAAACGTCAAAACTGATCAATCTATCGTTAGTTTCAGTACGTGCATTATTAAATTTTTCAGTAAGATCCATGGAATTTTTTACATGTGAATCAGAGATAGTTCCGAGAATGGGGGACAAGACTTTGACAAGCCATTTGGAGAGTTTATAAGTAATAGAGCCCACCGAGCTAATAATAGGGCGCATAGGGTTGCCAGGTTTGTGGGTTTTAATAAGACCGTAAAGGTAGAGCAGAGAAGGTGAAGTGGACATGAAAAGCGGAATTAAGTCCTTATGATCTTTGAGAATGCGTTTCAAGCCACTATTAAATGATTTGATGACGTCATCCTGCGGGTTCTTCCTAAGTTTGCTGTATGTGGCGGGGTCCTGGAGAAGCTCGTTCATCTTTCCGATGTAGTCCACTTTGTCCATAATAACTATGGTGTTAGCCTTGTCTGCTTTAGTAATATGGAGCTCCCCATCTTTTTTCAATTGTGAGAGGCTATTGCGAAAACGTTTAGGAAAGTTATCTTCGTAATTACTATTCGCCGCAATATAAACGAGGCCTTTAACTATGTTAAACAAATACTGAGGGAGATTACACTGTTTTTCAAAACAAGCGAGACTGTAACACATTTGTAAAGCCGAAGGTTTTTTAACAATAAAAAAGGACATACCATATCCAAGGGCACTTTTTGCATCGTCACTAATGTTTTTCGAAGAAAGGTTCAAAACACACTTTGAGCTTGCTTTTTTACTCCACTGACTATTTCGAATAAGACTTTTAATTTTTCGATCCAAAATGTTACGAAGTGAAGTTCTCCGACGCAACTCGTAAATTTCATCAAACAAAGGTTGGATCCACGGTTGGGGAATAACGGTCACAAAATTATGTTTGGCGATGTTTAAATTTTTGAAGGCGGACCACTCATTTTGTCTGGTGACTTCAATATGTTTCTTTAAAATTAATCTGCTGAAGTTGTTGAACGGATGGTCGTCAATTTGTCTGAGGCGAATCGGAAGCAGGGATTTGGGAAGAACTTGGTCCTCTAGACAATTAGTAAGAAACTTTCGTCGGATACGAATTGCATGCCCCTTCATTAGTGTAGAAGAAAACACGGACACAAACGGAGACAAGAGAGGGAACAGCAAGCCGAAGGAACGCGTGGTGTTCATTATATGAAAATTATTTCACGAAAGTAACACGTGAAAAATATTTATGATGAATAAAACTACGAAGGAAAGGAAACACAGATGGTGCTCAAGCGCTTTCGTCTAATGACATCCTCAGGAACACGTCATCAAATCATTTAATAGCGGCTTGAAACGCATTCTCAAAGATCATAAGGACTTAATTCCGCTTTTCATGTCCACTTCACCTTCTCTGCCCTACCTTTACGGTCTCATTAAAACCCACAAACCTGGCAACCCTATGCGCCCTATTATTAGCTCGGTGGGCTCTATTACTTATAAACTCTCCAAATGGCTTGTCAAAGTCTTGTCCCCCATTCTTGGAACTATCTCTGATTCACATGTAAAAGATTCCATGGATCTACTGAAAAATTGAATAATGCACGTACTGCAACTAACGATAGATTGATCAGTTTTGACGTTTGTTCATTGTTTACAAAAGTGCCGATTGACGATATACTTGACTTTCTCTCCCAAGAATTACATAAGTATGACCTGCCACTACCTTCACACATTGTTTTGGAACTTATTAAGCTTTGCATCAAAGACTGTAAATTCACTTTCAATGACGAGTATTATCAACAAGTTTTTGGGATGGCCATGGGCAACCCCTTGTCGCCCCTCCTCTCCAATATTTATATGGAGTTTTTCGAAATTACTTACATTCCGAGAATCCTGGGGGTTGGCATCCCTTGGTTGCGGTACGTCGACGATATTTTGTGTATCTGGCCCATGAATCGTGACCTGGATAACTTCCTCCTTCAGTTAAATGATCAAGTCCCCTCTATTAAGTTTACTTTAGAAGTGGAACAAGACAATTCAATCCCATTTTTGGATGTGCGTGTACATAGGGAAAGCCCAGGTTTTAAGTTTAGTATCTATCGGAAAAAAAAAAACAATTTGTCCTACGTACACTTTTACTCGGGACATGACACCCCCACTAAGAAGGCCATTTTTTTCTTCGATGTTTCTCCGCGCCCTTAGGATCGCCAGTCCGGAATACATCGATGCCGAATTAGAAAAAATCAACGGTATTGGAAGTGATCTGTATTATCCATCTGCGTTTATGGAATCTTGTCTCAACAAGGCAAAACGAACTTTCTATCGCGTCAATAATAACACTCGTACTTTGTCAAAAAATATTTTAGTACTTCCATTTTTCCCGGGCTTTTTAGGCATTGCTAATGTATTTAAACTTTTGAATATTAATGTAGTATTTTCATATAACAATATTGTGAAAAATATCATAGTAAAAAATAGCCCTACCAATAATTCAGGCATTATCTATAAAATTGGTTGTAAACAATGTGATTCCTTTTACATAGGTCAGACGGGAAAGGATTTGCACACACGTATAAAACAGCATCAATATTCCGTTAGAACAGGACAATTGTCCAGTGCCCTTTTTGTCCATTTGTCAGAGTTATCCCACTGTATTGATTGGAATAATGCTTCAGTTTTATTCCACTCTAGCAACATTGTTAATAGAAATATTCTTGAGTCTGCCATTATCCAACTAACAAATAACTTCAACATAAGCAAAGGTCTTTTTCAACTCGATCCTGTTGTTTTGAATTCCTTCAGAACAGATTTAGATAAGAAAGGTAGAACGCTAAATATTTGGTAAAATTTGTATGCCACCCTATTAACTTTTATTTTTCAATTTTTTTATATACAAAAAAATAGGGCAGAGTGCTAAAACCCGGGCAGATTTCTAGTATAAATTTGTATATATATATATTTTATCTATAACATTGTTTGGAAACAAATCTTTTAATCTTGTGCTAAAAATCGATAATTGTTCAATTTTTATATACAAAAAGAGCAGAGTGCTAAAACTTGGGCAGATTTCCAGTATAAATTTGTATATATATATTTTATTTTTATTTTATTTATTTATTTTTTTTATCTATAACATTGTTTGGAAACAAATCTTAATCTTGTGCTAAAAATCGATAGTTTTTCCTTATAAATTTGTGTGCCCACTTCCACAATCCTTTAATTTCGTTTCTCCGTTTATTGTATATATATATATATATATTTTTTTTTTTTTTTTTTCCTCTCTTTCTGTAACCTATATATAGGCTGTAATTCTTTATGTACTTCAGTGTTCCTGAGGATGTCATTAGACGAAAGCGCTTGAGCACCATCTGTGTTTCCTTTCCTTCGTGGTTTTATTCATCATAAATATTTTTCACGTGTTACTTTCGTGAAATAATTTTCATATATATAATATATATATTTTCCATATAATTATTATTATTAAAATTATTATTAAAAATTAATGACGTGTAATAAAATTATAAATGATGACTCCAAATATGTTTCAAATTTTACATTCAGACTTTCTTCCTTTCAGGTGATGCCCCTTGTCGTTCCATCTGACATCTGATGTCGAACATGTTGACCATGGCTGCGCCAAGTGAACGTCAACCTATGAGTGATTCAGTAGATAGCACAATTCCATCTCGGATCACTAATTGGAAACTTTGCTGTCTATGCCAAGAAAATCGGAATGATAAGTTGACATGCCCAGTTGAAAATGGGTATAAAAGTGTGTACAAAACATTGTCTGAAAATTTGACAGCATTTGATGTGATCAAAGAGTTGCCATTTCCTATGAAGATTAGGCGTTTGGATGATGGTTCAGGTAGAGAAAATACGTTGTTGAAGAATAAGGCTGTCATTCATGAAAATTGCAGGAGAAAATGTAATGCCCAAAAGCTTGATCGAGCAAAGAAATGGGCATTAGTGAAGTCAGTGTTCTAATGAGGAAGTTCCCAGTCCAAAAAAGACACGCAGTAGTTTTGTTTCATCTTTCAATCGTGAGCAGCCCCAGTGCATATTCTGTGATACTGAATTGAAGGCAAAACTTATCAAAGCATCAACTGATGATATTGATATCACATTCAGAAACTTACCCACAAAAACCAACAACTCCCAACTGTTAGCAAGACTAGCTATTGCATCTGATATGCATGCCATGGATGCATATTACCATAAGACCTGCCACACAAACCTATATACCCTTGCCCGTTCAGCTGATCGACAAGCAGCATCAGTCAAACCTGAAACTTGTGGTAATAGTAGCAATCCACCAACATCTTTTGAGGCAATAGCTTTTGCCGAGTTAGTTGCTTATGTTAGTAAGTGTAAAGGACAAGTTCGCAAATTGAGGGAACTTTACAAGCTCTATGACGAAAGGTTGACACAAATGGGGTGTACCAGCACATCCACACGCAATTCTACAAGACTGACGGTGCGCTTGATGGAAAAATTGCCAGGATTAGTTGCTCAACCTGCAGGAAGAGACTTGTTGGTTACGCATAGTGATACCGTTGGATCTGTTCTGTCTCATTCCAGCGAAACCACCTTGTGCGATGACGAGGTGATCCTCGTCAAAGCAGTAAATATACTGAGGAGGCACATCTTTGAGAATCCGCTAGAGGCTTTCTCAGGTTCGTTGGCGGACGACTGCTTCTTCAAATCTATCCCTCCTCCACTGTTTGCATTCGTGAAAATGACATTGCTAGGCCCTAGTATTAAGTCACAGAACTCTGTTGAGGGTGCTAGGGCTAAGGTTGCGTGTACGTTGTCTCACCTTATCCACAATACTGTAAAGCGTGTTGCCTACCAGTAATGAGACGTGTCATTCCAAAGAACGTGAAACACCCACACCCCTCTATGTTGGGTTGAAATTGTAAAACCAAGGTCGGTCAAAGCAGTTCATAAATCACTTCTCGTCTCTTGGGCTGTCATTATCTTATGATAGAGTATCGGAGGTCTTCTTGGATTTGGCAATTAGTGTATTCCAGCCAATTCCGCCAAGATGGTGAGTGGTTCCCACGAATATGGGTAGAAGTGTCTTCACTACGGGTGATGTGGATAATATCGATCAAATCTGTCCCGTTCAGAGTTCCATGGTACGATGATATCCCTAACAAATCATCTGAGCACTTTTAACGAGGGAGTCAAGCGTGACGTCTGTGCCATTAATGTTGATACTCCCAGTGATCGGAAAAATCTTACTCTACCAGTTTCCTATGCTGTAGTACCCCCAACTGAACTACCCAACACAGATTTTTTCATGACCCGGTTGTTCCAGGAGCGTCCAGAATCCCAGGGTCCATCGTGAAAGAGGAGGCCTGGTTAGCCCATGTCTCTCACATACTGGACAGAGAGAGAATTGAGATGGGAGACGTCATAACCTGCTCAGGTTATAACGCTAGCCTTCAGAAAGACAATGTGCGCCCTCGCGCACAGAGCGGGATTTTACCACTCTTTGTAGAGAAAGCGCAATCCCCATCCATGATCAAACATTCAATAGTTGTAAAAGATGAATCAGCTTTTTAACTCCAGGGCAAACCCCCGTCACTGGTATGGACCAACCATTGTATAGTCTGACAAAATGAATCCAATGGAAGTACCCAGAGCAACTTGAAGACAAGTACGTTGTGATGATGGGAGGGCTTCACACTGAGATGGTGCTGCAGGAGATCCTGGGCAAGTGGCTTGATGGCTCAAGGTGGGATCACGCGTTGGCTGAAGCAGGCGTTCTATCACCTGGTCGTGCTCATTCGGCGTTAAGTGCTTCTAACGTGAAAAGAACTCGATATGCATACCAAGTGTCCCTTGCTGCTCTTCACATATTGAGGGAAGAGGTGTACTCAGTGTCACAAGGACAAGCAGCATATCCAACAGTCCAATACTGGACACAGACAAAGGATCTCCAACTAATGTACTGCAGATTCATCAGGTCTCAGAGAGAGGGAGATTTTGAACTCTATGTCCAAGTGCTTGGTGAGATAATCCCACATGGTGTTTCGCTCTCGACCATCCAAACTACGCACGGTCGCTGCCAATACACGTGAGAGACCTCATGCAGTTGAAGGACAAACATCCAACAGTGTACCACGAGTTTATGAAGGGCAACTTCGATGTATAGAGGTCAGAAAACCGGTATTCCATGATGGTGTTTGAAGACCAATCACATGAACACTCAAACGATCACATCAAGGTGCATCTGGCCTTTACGACAAGCCGATTGCCCTCCTCATATGGGTGCTAGCTTCTCCTCAGCGCGCAGGCATCATCTCCACTTATGAGGACTTCATGTCATGGCACCACACGTCGAACTCCTTCTCTCATCACGAAGAGGCACAGAGCCTCCAGATTCGTTTTCAGTGACGTGAAGTCTCTGGTGCGAGTCCTAAAAGAGCATAGCAACCCATTCAGTGACACAAGTTCTTACCTTACTACCCTTGACACTAAATTCGTCATGGCTGCATGTGTGACCAACTCGTTAAGAGATGCTCATGAGACCGGATCTGCCATGTACAATGATTTCGTCAAGACACGCTTCATTGCTGCCTCAAAGGCCATCACAAACTATCCAGCGTAAAGGACTGAACACATTCAAAAAAGTACCTGGCAAACAGAATACAAAAGGTCAAGCTCTCAAACACAACTCAGCCTTCGTCACTCAGTTGTTCCTATCTGTGCAATCACGACCAGATGCAGATATTGATGAATTTTCATGTATGAAAACCAAAAAGAACCCCCATCATTAGCTGTTGCTGGTCGTTTGCGAACTAGTACGAAGTCCGATCTCCTGAAATGCTTCGAGGTCAATGAAAAACAAGATGGAGATTCAACAGTGAACATCTTCGATGGTCCTGCTGTAGTCCATTTTATTCAACCCCCCAAACCGTGAGCACGATCGGTGAATATATGGAGAAGCACTAGTGCCATTTGCAAAATCTCATGCCTCTGGTTGTGTGGATCGTATGGACTGGATATGGGATAATTACCCTGAGAGAAGCCTGAAAGACCAAGCTCATGAGAATCGAGGAGATGGTCCAAGGAAAAAAAATTGACTCCAAGACTCCCATCAACCGAAAAGAATGGAGTGCCATCCTCAAAAATGCAGAGAACAAAACAAAACTCTTCACACTCGTGAGTAAGCGGTTGTTGAGGAAGATCTGGGTGCGCAACTGATCACAACACAAGAGGAAAAGGTCCTCACACAACCACCCTGTGACACGGAGGGGCTGGAACCGTGTAACCATCAAGAAGCTGACACGAGGATGACCCTCCACCTCAAACATGCAGCTCAGCACGACCATGACAAAGCATACCTCCGCACAGTGGACACTGATATCGTGGTTGTCGCAATCTCATCGTTCCCTGAACTGTCCTAATGTTTCCCCATTCACGTGCTAGCGTCGCAGCTCGGCCCAGAATTGAGACTTGTGCATCCTTTATTCCATGCACTGAGAGGCTCGGACACTACATCGCACTTTGTAGGAGTTGGCAAGAAGACAGCTTGAGAAGTGTAGAAGCTCTTTCCGGAACTCACGGATAGCCTGCTCGCAATATTGCGTGATCCCAACTGCTTCACCATGGAATCTGTACCTATGCAGGTCATCGAACGTTCCATTGTCCTACTTTACAGTAAGTCCTGTGGAGCTGCTACCGTGAACCAAGCCCGGAGGGAGATGTTCTCACGAGGGAGCAGAATCCTCGACAGTATCCCACCTACCCAGGCAGCTCTATTTCAACGTGTGAGACGAGCCATTCTTCAGGCAGCTTTCATTTGGGGTCAGGCGCTGCGGCTTCATCAAGAGATCCTTGATCCTACTGACTCGGGATGGATAATCTCAGCTCAGAAGAGTTAGTGCTGTTCTGGACGACATTTACGGATGTCAGTAAGGCTTGCGCGATCCTCCGACGCTGTGGATGTAAGAAATCATGCACTGGCAACTGCAAATGCAACAAAGTGCACTTACACTGCATCTCCTTATGCCACTGCCAAGGTGCTTGTTTTAACAATGATGATCTTACCTAGTGTTCTCATTGTATGATCAGTTTTGACACCCTCCCTGTGTCATAACTTGACTTGTAGTAACGATGATCTTGCCGAATGTTCTTGATTAGTTTTGTGTAACTGTAAATATAACCACTTTCAGATGGGCGGAGGTTGGGGAAAGTGGTTGGTGGGGTGCATAACGCGTTGGGTTCTCGTCCCGCACCCTGGAAACACACTTGACTATCGAATAATGATTGAATTTGCAGTTAGACAGTGTGGCTAAAACGCATTAATCTTTGATTTGCCAGTATTGCTCTTATTCTCCATAAGTTCACACAGGTTACAGTGATAATTCAACTTTAAACCAAATAACCGCAACCACGCTGTTGTTACTTCCTAACAACCGCAACCACGGAGCTATGAAGTCTAACAGAAACGAGCCCAAGATCATCAAATTTGGCCCAGCCGTTTCAGAGATAGAGCGATATAGGTGTTTTAGGGTAAAAATAACCTTCACTATGACTTATCATGTGACCTTGATCTCGAAACATTCCGAAACATAGTTCGATTGATCAGGCATCCTCAAACGTATAAGAAACGAGCCCAAGACCATCAAAATCGGCCCAGTAATTCCTGAGATATGGCATTTTATGGTTTTAGCGCGGAATCGAGGCAGCCATTTTGAATTTGCTTAAAATGGCCGCCAGAGTGAGGTCCCAGCGTGTTCCCAACCTCGAAATGTTTCTATATGGCTAAAGGTAACTTTATGCCAAATTTCACACTTACTGCCAGATCTGAACGATTTTTGCATTAATCCTCCCCACTAAATGGCATATTCAGATAAGAATACTCTAATTAAACTACAAAAATTAAACGTTAATTCCAACATTGTGTAAACCAGTAATGTAATGTATATCTTATTTAATGTGTTCTTTCTGAATAAAGATTATTATTATTATTATTTTTCACCTTGAATAATCAATAAATATTTCTAAACTTATTGTAAACCTTTTATTTTGCTTGCTTTTTGGTATTTTCGCTTTAATTATAACCGATTGGGACTTATGGGCCACCCTATGTGTGCATATATATATATATATATATGAATAGAAACGACATAAGTATTAAGGAACGTTTCTGCACACGAGGAGGAGAGATAACGAATAAATGAAAAATGAGGCGAACCGCCCGGGAATCGAACCCAGGGCCTTCCAATTGCGCGTCCAACCGGCAATTGGAAGGCCCTGGGTTCGATTCCCGGGCGGTTCGCCTCATTTTTCATTTATTCGTTATCTCTCCTCCTCGTGTGCAGAAACGTTCCTTAATACTTATGTCGTTTCTATTCATTTATATACTGCGTGGTCATTGCAGTATATATATATATATATATATATATATATATATATATATATATATATATATATATATATAACCTTACTTTTTTGCTTGTAAATTCAATTTCCTTTTCCCGATGCGGGACAAACATTTCATGTACTCATTATATATAACTTCCGCACAATTAAGCTGAAAATTATAAACGTTAATTGAAAAAAACCGATGACGTTTCATTGCTTTTTGGAATTATCATTTTGTAATTTATTTTCGCTGCAAAAAAAAATATGAATAATTAGGCCCATAAACAACCCTAATAATTAAAATTAAATTAAAAAAAATAACAGCGCACGAGTAATGAAATTTTTCAAAATATTCCTGTGAAATCGGGAACAGAGTTTTAAATGACATTACTGCCATCCAACAAGCTATAATTCAGGCGCGAACATTAATTCCACGCGCATGCGCGAGCGATGAACGAATAATGGTAAACAAATTCTCATGGTTGGAGAGGGGACCTACCCACATATTTATACACATACGTCTTTTCTCATTGAGTTCAAACTTTTTCTAGTTTGTACGACTTTTGTATGGAGGAATAAGAGCTACTTCGGGAAACTCTACTGCTAATGAAAACGCGGAACGTTCTGAAACTTCAGAATATAAACAAGAAATCCAATTCATTCGACAGAAGAGGTGTTCTATTGAGAATCGAAAATGTACATTTTTATTAATAAATTAATTTCACCATAGAATGAGTCCTATTTTTATGCGCTTATTTTTTGCGGGATATTTTAATTTACTTATGTTAGGGTTCATCCTCCGTTTACTAGAAAGACTTTTCCGCCTGTAAACAGTATGTATAGGAGGAGATTGTAGACACCAATCGACCAGGGAGGTACTCGGGGGGGGGGGGGGGGGATGTTAGACAGGAGACAGGGAGTGCTGGAACTCCCATTTCTCCTGTCACTGTCCTCCTTAGCTGATCTTTTTCTGCCTCATCCACCCTGTGAGCAGTCCAGCATGCTCTCAAACACACTTCTCCCTCTATTCTTCACTACACATACATGCATTTTACACACTACACAATCTTTCCAAAATTTAAAAAAAAAAAAATGCATCGTGAGCCTCGGAGACCTTGATTTTGGCTTGCTCTTTCTTTTACAAGGCATTTTTGCGGGCACCCGCCCTTGGCCGCTCCTTCTAAAAAAAAAAAAATTGTATTGCAAGAGTAAATTCGTATGCGCGACAATTCTACATACGCAGTATCAGACCCTCAATCTGCCATATTTCATCACACTAATATACCATACTAAAAACATTACGAAAGATAGGTTACTTTCAGTTTAAAATCGTACACCTTCAAAACTGAGAATGAAATAACGAATGGAAAGTAACTGAACTTGAAAAAATAGGAAGATGGCTTATGCGTCATACGATACCTTTGAATTCGCATTTCCTAAGAGAGAGAGAGAGAGAGAGAGTGTGTGTGTGTGTGTGTGTATTGTGAGGGGAAAAATTAAATTCGAAAGGCATTTGGCAAGCGTCTCACGTTTCGAGTTGAAGCAATATTCGTTCTCAGCTCCTGGCTTTTATTCGTTAAGTCTCCAAATTGGAATATCGAACGTGGCAATAGAACCAACCTTTAAAACCAAGAAGGTTAAAAAAAAAACACACACACACAGGGTTAAAACTAATCCCTCGAATCACCACCCTTCTTCCCTGAGTCACCAATCTGAGGTCTGAAATAACGAAAAATGGACCAATTAAGCAATAGGTGAATGGGCTCGAGCAAAGTGGCGCTGATTCATTTTTTCCTCCAACGTGGGAAATGTCCGAACCAGTTTAATTGCCTCCATTTTTATTGGCTGATTGAGGGCTCAACGTATCCCTAATGACGCCATTTAGCGTCGGGTCTTCAGTCTTACAGCTCGCAATATCACGACCCTATGACAAGCAACGGTTGTACATAGGGTGGATCGATTTTACATTTTTTTCGATTTCCATATTCTAATAGAGACAAAAACTTGCGCATGCATGAGAAAATAGCCTCTGCAAAATCTTAGCTTAATAGGTAATCATCTTCTGCCCCCGGCAGAGCGATGAAAATCATATTTTAGTAGTCAAAAACGTATTTTTAAACCCTAGCATAGAGTCATAAAATTTTGCGTGTGTGTTATTTCATGCCTAAGCAACGATATAAATGCTATGGGAAATATATAAATGCATTATTTAAGACAAAGAGCCGATCTGAAAATATACATATTTTCAGATCGGCTCTTTGTCTTAAATAATGCATTTATATATTTCCCATAGCATTTATATCGTTGCTTAGGCATGAAATAACACACACGCAAAATTTTATGACTCTAGGCTAGGGTTTAAAAATACGTTTTTGACTACTAAAATATGATTTTCATCGCTCTGCCGGGGGCAGAAGATGATTACCTATTAAGCTAAGATTTTGCAGAGGCTATTTTCTCATGCATGCGCAAGTTTTTGTCTCTATTAGAATATGGAAATCGAAAAAAATGTAAAATCGATCCACCCTATAATGTACAAGGGAGACGAAATACGGTATAGGCATATACAAGACGCACGCCTCGATAACTCGATATTCTTCATGTTCACATACAGTAAAAACACAACCTTTTTATAAGTGCTTTGACGTAAACGTGGTTTTCATGAAGTTCTAAAGCGTTATATTTGTATAGGACAAAATTCAACATCATCAAATCTTTAACAATAATATAATTTACCAATATAAAAAATAATCATTTATGAAAAATTTTAAATTTATTTTTACTCCATTTTGTGGAATGAGAAAGACGTATGATATAGACCGCGATGTCGTTTCGCGGTCCGTCCTTATTATTTCATCCTGCAAATATCAGGCCTGTAATTGTTGCCTGATGAAGGAAAAAACTAGCTACTCTCCCGAACTCGATATCTGACGTATTCGGACATACTTAGTACATCTGGAATATTCCAGATCCAGTCGTCCAATTGTTTCTTGAAGATATCCACTCTTTTGTTATGTTTGAGTTGTTTTGGGAGTTGGTTGAACAGTCTTCGTCCTCTAACTTCGAAAGTATTCCCGATTTCCTTATTTTCTTAATTTTCCTTGTCTTACCTTTAGTTTTGATATTTGGAAAGCCATTCCTTTTCTGTTTTCCATGTCCGTTTGTAAGGTTACTGAGTATATTTTGAGATCTGGGGCTCGTTCCTTAATTATGTCTCTCTTCTTATCTCAGTTATTCTCTTTGTTTTATAACTACCTTGTTTTGCACATCGAAGTTCGCGTCCTCAGTCATGATTATTCATAAATCTTACTTTCTGGCTTCTTTGTATTTTCTATCTATCTGGAAAATTGTATTTCATTGTTTGTGGTTACTTTTTTCCCGTATCTAAAGAGTTGAAACATTCCGATGTTAAATTCCATATTATTATTCTCTGAACATCAAGAGTATATATATTATTTGTGTCCTCCTGTAGAGCTGCAATACTATCGTCTGTTGTCTTAATTTGTCTTACGATTTTTGTATTTTTGTATCATCGGCAAAAGATACCACAATGCATTCTACACAGAAAACAGAGACTTCCTGCGACCTTCTCTCCAGAGAAATATTATCTTCTATTGTCTCAAATCACTCAAGAACGAAGTTTTGAAGACCATTTCTTCTATCCAAAGAAGTTGTGTATCATTAAAAGACGTCATTATATCATGACAAGAATCTTTGATGCTCAGAAGGAAAAAAGAAGTTAATTTCTAAATGTAGATGATTTTATTTTGAGTGTATTTGCTTCCGTAGATCTCTATATATATCAGCAGAGTTGGACACGTTACTTTCTATAAGTAACGGCGTTACCGCTACCGTTACATTGATAAAAAAGTAACGTCGTTACTGCTTCAATTACTTCTATGAAAAAGTAACGCGTTACCGTTACCGCTACCGTTACTTTTAAGAAGAGACTAAAAAAGCCTTAATAATACCAAATTATACTCTATACGACAAAACAATCAAAACAAACTCAAATAAAAAACTGGTCTGTCCAAAAAAAATAATCTTGCAGATTTTTAGGAGTGTGTTGTCCGATTTCAGGAACGCTAGTTTTTCAAAATTGGCATCTGATAGTCCTCCTCGTTTGGAGGAGCTAACAGCTAATAAATGATGTTAGTCAAATGATCAGTTTGAAAGTAACGAGTAGCAAGTAACGATTGAAATCGCTCTAAAACGTAGTGCCGTTACCATTTTCGTTACATCTCGAAAGTAACGGCGTTACCGCTACAGCTACTAAAAAGTAACGCCATTACGTAACGGCGTTACTCCCAACACTGTAAATCAGTAAGCATGATTATAAGTAACAGTGGAACACAAGCTGTTCTTTGTACCACTGAGTTACATATCACGGACTCAGAAGAGTACATTGCTTGAACATAAACCAATTGCTTACGTTCCTTCAATATAAATAGTATATCCATTTACCTACATTGCTTCTTTCATTTAGTTTGTGAGCTTTTATTCCGTAGTCGTTACTTACCAAGTTATTTGACAAAATATATATAACAATATAGTTTGTGTTGGTTTCCAAGCATCAATATTATACCGATCAATCACTTGTGATTAACATGATCTGTCAGCCCTCAATCCATACTGGTTTTCATTGAATTTCGCTTCTAGATATGCGAAGATTCTTCCTTTCAAAACTTGTTCGAATATTTTTTGTCAGGTGTGATGCCATAATGTCTAGTTCTTTGCTGGCGATCTACATTCACCCTTAAACATCGGAAAAACACTTGCCCTTTGCAATATGTCCAGTATGTCGCCAGTGGTCAGTAATCTCCATAACAGTCAGAGAGGCTTTACTATCTTGTTTTTATATGTTAACCCATATTCCTCTACCAGAGATACTAACAAATTTGTTTGCTTCCGTTCTTCCTTTATGTTACGTTCACGTAAACTATTTTTCCATACCTCTCCTATTTCATAAAGAGAAAATTGAAGTCTCCCAGTAGCATTCATTGCATTGGGATTTGAGGTTGTTCTTGATGTTGGTTAGCCGATCAGCCCACCCTGATCGAGCAAGCCGGCGGCACGCAGGTAACAGATCGCCCTCTCCGGAATGGACCAGAGGTTTAGCGCACTAGTGATGTGTTGTGTTCGTTGTTGTGCTAGAGCAGTACAGTCTGTCATAATGTGTTCAATTGTTTGTGGTGTGTCCTGGCACAGGTGGCAGGTGTCGTCTGTGGAGTTGTCTAGTCTGTGTTTATATGTCTGTAAGTTGGGGTGATGTCCACATCGGAATCGTGCTAAGTTAACTCGATCGGAACTGCTGAGGCTGGTCTCTGACCTGTCAATGGGTGGCGGCTTCGCACCTAGGACTGCATTCGGACCGAGTCGTGTCAGTGCTTTGTGGGTTAGGTGTGTGTGTG
The DNA here is from genome assembly GCA_023014485.1 of Bathynomus jamesi. NCBI lineage: Eukaryota > Metazoa > Arthropoda > Malacostraca > Isopoda > Cirolanidae > Bathynomus > Bathynomus jamesi. The sequence continues at coordinate 369,788 of JAJOZX010002858.1, forward strand.
TACGTGTTTTCTGTACTGTGTGATGTTTGTGGGGCGTGGTATGGAATGGAGTATTTGGTTATAATGTCTCTCTGGTGTTACCTTAATGGTGCGAGGTGTTGGTGCATGATTATACATGTAGTGGCAAAGGTGTTGTGGGTTAGTTGTCGCTGCTGCCATGAATTGTGTTCCCCTCGTGTCTAAATGTTCCCCAACTTTCAGTATTTTTGTTTCTGTGTGCAGGTGTTCTATTGGTTTTGTTTGAGTACATCCTGTAATGATACGAAGTGCGTTGTTTTGTATTGTCTGTAAGGTGTTTATGTGTGTGTTTGAGATAATGGGTGCCCAGCATGGGCTAGCATAGTCCATAACTGAGCGAATATATTGTTTGTATATGAGTGATGTTGTTTCCTGCTGATGTTCAAAGTTTGTGCTTGTTAGTACCCTAAGCGTGTTAAGTCTTGACGTACATTTGTTTTATTGTCCTGAATGTGGTTTGCAAAAGATAATGATGTGTTGTATGTGACCCCAAGTATTTTGGTCCTGTGAGTGTGTGGAATGTTGGTGTTGTTTAGTGTAAGCTGTGGAGTTATATGGTGTTCTATTGTGTTGCTTGTAAGCAAGGTGATATTTGATTTTGTGGGCGCTACTTTGAGTGTATTGTGTGTGAGCCAGTATACTGTTTATGTACGTTTGTAGGTTCTTTGTAGCGGTGTCGATGTTGTTGTGGGTGGATGTTAGAGTGATGTCATCTGCATATGATGATAAGGCAAGCTTGTTATCTATGGGTGTTGGAATGTTATGCATGTATAAGTTGAACAGTGTTGGTGAGAGAACAGAGTCTTGAGGGACCCCGTTCGGAAAAAGCTTGTTTTTGGATGACTTGCCATTAAATGTGACATGTATCTTCCTGAAAGATAGTTGCTCAGCCACTTTTTGGTATTATTGTGCATGTTTGTGTTGAGTATTTTGTTTATGAGAGGGAAGCGTGGGATAGCATCAAATGCTTTACTAATGTCTATTGTTGCTAATAATGTACGTTGCGCTGGTCGTCTGGAGTTAATGCCACCCATGATGTGCTGCGTAAGGTTAGTGAGTAATGTCGTGGTTGAGTGGTGAGGTCTGAATCCATGTTGAGTAGGCGATAGTGGTATGTGTGGGTTGGTGATTTGTAAGATGTCTTTCTGTTACTTTGGAAGATGTGCATAGTAAAGTAATGGGTCTATAGTAGGGGTGCACCGGATATTAATTTTTCATATCCGACCGGATACCGGATATGGCCATATCTATCCGGCCGGATATATATTATTAGGTACCGTTTTATTTTTACACTCATATTGCTATGTTTTGTTTTGCATTTGGGGCAAGCGCCCCCCCAAATATAAGGTAAATAATAATTTAAGTATATTCAGATGTTTAATTGTTTTGTTCTCTTTCAGGTTCTTGTGTTGTATTAAACTATTAAGTATTAATCATGACAAGTTTTGTGTGGTCACTGTATACAATAAATGATCCTAGCGATATCACTGCAAAGTGTAATATTTGCCAAAAGATTATCAAACGTGGGACGGAGAAAGGTGGCCAAAAGTCTTTTAGCACACCTCTTCATAATCATTTGAAGATTAATCACCCAAAAGAGTATGCTGAAGCCAAAAACGAAAATGACAAAAAAAGAATAGCTGAGACTGAATCAAAGGAAATAGGCATAGATAGAATACGGGCTAGACCAAGGGTGGGGAACCTGCGGCCTTTTGGGGTACTAGTTGCGGCCTTTTTATTTATTATAAAAACCCTCACGTATTATCAAGTTTGATTTAAAATTAGTAAATATGTAGATTGTAGACTAAAATATGACATTTTGTTGTACTGTATATGTTAAATACTCAGCATGCGGCCTAATAGGGTCTTGGTTAAATGAAATGCGGCCTAATAGGGTCTTGGTTAAATGAAATGCGGCCTTCCAATGAAAAAAGGTTCCCCACCCCTGGGCTAGACCATCAACTTCTACTGGTAGTACTCTGAAAGAAAAGAAAATGGACCAAATGAGTAAGCAGATCTCAATAGAGGAAAGCTTTTCATCTAAAAAAATATGGGACATCAATGATGTCTGTGATGATTCACCGTAAAATTAGCATGATGATGGCTTTGGACAACCAGCCATTTACTTTAGTTGAAGATGATGGTTTTATTGATCTAATGGCCTACCTCCAACCCAGATATCTCTTACCGAGCAGAAGGTACTTCTCTGATACTATAACTCCTCGTCTTTATAATGAGTTCAAGTCTAAAATTGCTCAGAAGCTGGAAGAAGTAAAGCATGTCAGCTTTTCTTCAGATATGCACAACCTCTCAAGAAAGTTTTATATCATTATCGGGTCACTGGATACAGTGGATAGGTAAAGATTTCGAAAGATACGATGCTGTGCTACATGCCTCTCATTTCTCAGGGTCGCATACTGGCAAGAATATATCTGAAAAGTTTCGCTCTATGTAGGATTGTTGGGATCTTGATGCAAATAAGAGGAATTTATTGGTGAGGGATGGAGCTAGTAATATGGCTCTTGGTAGTGACCTGGCTGAAATACCTTCAATACACTGCAGCATTAATTTACTCCAACTGGTTATTAGTGACTCAGTTATGGTTCAGAGGAGTGTAATTGATATCCTTGCAAAAAGTCGCCGCCTTGCAACTCACTTTAATCATTCTCCTTTGGCCTGTAACAATTTCAAACACATTCAAGTGCAGCAAAATCTTGAGCCTCTCCTATTGGTTCAAGATGTCCCAACACGTTGGAACAGTGCATACTTGATGCTAGAAAGATTATAGAAATTAAAAATTCCAGTGCAACTGTATTTGGCTGATCGTAGTGAATTACCTACCATCACATCCTTCGAGTGGACACTGGACACTGATATGAAATCTCCTTAAAATATTAAAACCATTCTTCCAACTAACTCAGGAAATGAGTTCGGAAAAATCAACTTTGTCTTCCGTAATCCCAAGCATTTGTATTTTACAAAGATTTCTTTCAAAGATTGGCCATGATGACCAAAGTGTTCAAACGACAAAGAGAGAACTCCTGACTTCTCTTCGAGCGCGTTTCTTGTCGGAGAGTAATGATGGGAAGTCTTTGAACATAATGAAAAACAGGGCTTATGTGACTGCGACTACACTAGATCCGCGGTATAAGTTATCTTTCTTTCAACAAGATCAAAAAGAGCAGGCTAAATCCTGGCTGAATGAAGAAGTCATAGGTATTGAAAATGACGAAGGTGGTAATGATTCTAATGAAAATGAAAGTGAAGGTAATGAAAGTGGAAACGAAAGAAGCTCAAATTCCAGTTCTCCTATGCAAAAGAGGAAAGACGAAGAGGACATTCTTGAAGCGTGTTTTATGGAGATCACAAAAGGAGAGCAATCTGGGGAAGTAAGTTACAAGAGAAGAAAGGTTGAAAAAAAGACTGCTCCTGTTCTACTGATTGCAGGGGAGTTAGACCGATATGCAACTGAACCTCTTGTAGATAGGAAGTGCTGTCCAGTTCAAATTTGGAAGCAGGAGGACCGATTTCCTCTCCTTAAAACTAGTTTCAAAGCTTCTCTGCACACCCGCATCCTCTGTATTTTCAGAGAGAATGTTTTCTGAATATGGAAACATCTATGAAGCAAGGCGATCCCGAATATTGCCTAAAAGAGGAGAAATGCTCTTGTTTCTGCACCACAACGGAAAAAGTTCTAAATCACTGTTGTTGATTTTTTTTATTCTGAAGACCTCCAGGCTGAATGGCGGCATCTGACCTACACAATACTGCTCTCCATTCATTGATTTCATTCCAGGCATTTTATATTGTTTTCAATGTATTGTTTTACATTTGTCAAGCTTGTAATGTTTTGTATTGTTTTGAAAATAAAAGAAAAAAAGGAGAAAAAAGGAGAAAAAAGAATGGAAAGCAAGTGCAGGAGTCTAGCAATATTTTACTCTTTTTAAAAAATTTAACGCCTAGATGTTTTTATAAAAAGCTCTGATTATATTAATAGAACTGTAATAGTTAAGGATGGACAGATGTTTTATTTAATCTTGTCATCAGTATTGTGTTGATTTAATATGAAAAGTGTTGCTGGACTGGTTTAGGGGTGGGCCCTGGAGGGCTTTCCATTTTTTTTGTATATAAAATATTATTTGTAATGTTATTATCATATTATGGCAGATTTTCATACAGGTGTTAATTTTCTAATGTCTTGGCCTATATCCGGCAGGATAGGACCCATATCCTGCCGGATACTGGATATTTCGCAATATCCGGTACACCCCTAGTCTATAGGAAGCTGGTTCTGTTGGATTTTTGTTTGGTTTGAGTAGTGTAATAATTTTACCTTGTTTCCATATGTTAGGAATAATACAGTGTTGGTATGAATATGTACTGATGTTTGTGAAAGCTAGTATTCCCTGTGGGCCCAAGTGTTTAAGATGTACAGTATGTTAGATATGCTGTCTGGTCCAGTAGCCTTCGAATTCTTAATGTTTTTGATGATCTTGGTGGTCTGGTCTGTAATGAAGGGTGTAATGGTCGTGTCGAGTCTGTAGGTTTTCTTGTGTCTGGTTGTTTGTCTGTCTGCGAGTTTCTGGTTGTTATCTCTGTTTAAGTGATTTATCTTTGCGTAGTGATTAACTAGAGTGTTAGCTTGTTGTGTATATGTTGGGATATTATTTTGGCTGCGACAGATAGCCGCGTGTGAGTGTGAATGCCGCTGTTAGAGTAGGTAATGCTGTTTATAGTCTTGTATAGCCTGGATGTATCTGTGGAGTGGTTTAGTGTTGTTATGAATTCCCTAAATATTTATGTTTGTTTTTCTTTAAGTTTGTTGTTTATTTCTGTGTTGAGCTGTTGTATCTGCTGTTTTATGGCTTCTGTGTGTAGTGTTTGTGCGTTATGTTTGAGGTTGTTTTGTTGCCCTATAAGGTGGGCTATTTCTCTAGTGTAATTTGGGTTGTTTTCCTAATGTTGCCCTTGGGTATGTATTTATTTGCATTATTGATGATCTGATTGAATGTCTTGAGTGTTGTATTGATGTTTATGATGGGTGTGCTGTTTAATGTGGTGAATTGTTCTTCAGTCTGTATTTTGAACTGTCCCCAATCAGCTTTCTTGTAATTTCTGTAAATGTGCCTAAGGCTGTTGGGGCAGAGTGAAGAACGTGTTGTAATAATGATGGGCAGGTGGTCTGATGACAGTTGTTTTTCTGTTCTCCAGTGTGTATGTGTTGCTCGTGAGGGGGAACAGAACGTTATGTCTGGGGAGGAGTTTGAGTATCCTGCTTGATGTGGTATGTGTGCATGTTCTTCTGTGTTGTTAAGAATGAAGAGGCTGTTTAGTTGTATGGCTATGTTGGCGCCTCTGGTGTTGTTTTGGTTGTGCAGGTACAACTAGTGTCTTTAGCGTTGAAGTCTCCTCCTAAGATGACATTAGTGAGAGGCCAGATTGTGTAACTGTGGATTGTAATTGGCTGGCACCTGAGATGAACTATCTGGTGGGATGTAAATGTTGATGAGTGTGGTGGTGTGTTTTGCGCGTGTTTTAATTTTAACTGCCTGTATTTCTATCGTGTTATCTGCTTGGATTGTGTTTGTAATGTTTTGGGTGGCATCAGTGTAGCTAATGCTTTTACGTATCGTGACCCCCTGGGCAGGTGGTCTGATGACAGTTGTTTTCCTGTTCTCCAGTGTGTATGTGTTGCTCGTGAGGGGGAACAGAACGTTATGTCTGGGGAGGAGTTTGAGTATCCTGCTTGATGTGGTATGTGTGCATGTTCTTCTGTGTTGTTAAGAATGAAGAGGCTGTTTAGTTGTATGGCTATGTTGGCGCCTCTGGTGTTGTTTTGGTTGTGCAGGTACAACTAGTGTCTTTAGCGTTGAAGTCTCCTCCTAAGATGACATTAGTGAGAGGCCAGATTGTGTAACTGTAGATTGTAATTGGCTGGCACCTGAGATGAACTATCTGGTGGGATGTAAATGTTGATGAGTGTGGTGGTGTGTTTTGCGCGTGTTTTAATTTTAACTGCCTGTATTTCTATCGTGTTATCTGCTTGGATTGTGTTTGTAATGTTTTGGGTGGCATCAGTGTAGCTAATGCTTTTACGTATCGTGACCCCCAGTACGATCTTGACGGATCGCCGTGAAGTTAGGGATGGTGGGTGTTTTGTGTGTGCGTTTTAGTTTTGTTTCTTGTATAAGTGCTATGTGAATGTTTTGTTTGTGTACGAATTCCCTAAGCTGGATGATTTTGTTTGTGAGGCCATCTACGTTGTACTGTAATATGTTAATATTATGCTTCTGTATGTGTCTCATGGTCCTATTGTGTGTGTCTGTGTATGGTGACATGTGTAAGTTATAGTGGGGCCTGAATTAGTCTTAATGTCGCCGGAGAGTAAGAGTAGTCCGGGGAGCACGTCCGGCACGCAATTGCTCCCCGTAAATGAAAAAATAACGCACTGGTATAGGTCCGGGCCCGGGAGCCGATCGGCACTCTGACCGTGCAACGCAACAGACCGTCGACTGCCAGTCTGACCAACCGTAGACAGCCCGCTGCAAGGAGATTTGAGGAAGTTTGGCCACCAGCGCGTTGATGTTTCGGTTTGACGTCGCCTCTTCTTCGTGTTGACGTCCCATGTTTTCTCGTTGACGCGCTGACGTGTCCCTCGCTGGAGGATGCAGCCACTGCTGGAAGCTTCCTCCTCGTGAGGTTGGACGGGCTTGTAGCGAATTTCTGAATGCATTTTCAATTTCAATAATCTAACAATACCACATTCAAGTTTTCAATTTTCACTTCTAACTACTATTTCTTGGATATGTTTTTCATGAATATGAACAGTTGAACACTGATCCACGCCAATGTCTTCCCATTCTGTCAGATCTCAAATTATTGTAGTTTTCTGTCTGTATTTCTGTTATTAATAGTGTGTTCGCAGTTCTTACATTATTATTATTAATATTATTATTATTTGCCATTTTCACTTCTCTATTTAATAAATAAACTGAATCGCATTAATTTTGCCTAAAAAGCTGCTATGCTTCCAACGGCATATTCAGATTTGGATATTGTGAATATACTATCGCCATATCAGATATCTAAATTGTACAGAAAAATATTGTAAAACTCTGTCACTTGTATTCTTTTTCTGAATAAAGATTTTTGTTTTGTTTGTCCTCCAAACTCTGATATGTGTCTCCGTTAAACGTGACAGTTTCCATTCATTTCTTCCATTACTTCTTTTAGATACGCGATTTTGTGTAAAGAGTTCTTTAATTGCAAACTTTGTTTGCACATTACATCTTGACCCTTTTCGTTATTTTTGTTGTTGTTGTTGTTCTTTTGGGGAAGTTGCAAGATCTCTTTCATTTAATACTGATCTGTCATTGCCCGGCCTTCCACGTGAAGGACCTTGGTTATTGTCTCGGTAAGCTCTGCTTCGATTGGTTTTTTAAACCTTTGCAAATGTATGTTTATGCGTGTGATTTTTCGTCTGGATTTTTTGTCATTGTATAGTATGAATGGTTCTTAATAGCTTCATTATTCCTAATAATAACTAGCTAAAGTGGGCCCTACGGGCCCATTTAGCTACACCTGCAGTGCTGGGGCCTTGGGTCAATTGTTCGGTTAATAAAACTATAGAAAAGAACGCAGCAATGAAAATCTTAAGCTTCACAAATCTTAATACAATGAGTTCGAATGTGAAATTTAAGATTTTCATAGGTGCGTTCTTATCTAGCTAAAATGGACCCTACGAGTCCATTTAGCTAGACCTGCGGTGCTGGGGCCTTCGGACCCCCAATTACTGGAGGGGGTGGGTCAACTGTTAAGCTTCACAAAAGTTCCTCGTGAACTTAAAGCAAATATTAAGCTTTCACTGCCTTAATAATTTCTTTTCAAAATCTTCGGTATCCGATTTCGGCTTTTGAAATAATTTATATTTGCCTCATTTATACTGGGTGATCCAGATAAATGGGACCCATAAAAAAAAGCCAAATATTCTTAATATTTAATTCCTTTCATAAAAACTATATATCATTCGAAAGAGTAGAGTTTCAAGTTTATTATGAAATATTTTTTTTAAAATGACTCCTTTCAAATGTGCTCCATTAGTTGCCAAGCATTCCAGTGTTCTCGCTTGTAAGTTCTGCATCACTTTTGCAAGAGTGTGCGGTGGTATGGCCTGTATCTCATTTGTGATGGCGGCCTTCAATTCTTGCAAGGTCTTTGGGTTATTTCTGTAGACCCTACTCTTTAAATATCCCCAGAGATAATAATCTAAGGGAGAAAAATCCGGAGACCTTGCGGGCCATTCAACGTCTCCAAATCTTGAGATTAACTCGCCTGGAAACGTTTGACGCAAAACTGCCATGCAGTTCCTCGTGGTATGGCAGGTAGCTCCGTCTTGTTGGAACCAGTGGTTTTCTAGACAAAGATCTCTTAATTTAGGAATAAGGAAATCGGTCAACATTTTTTCGTAGCGATCACCATTTACAGTGACCGTGTTTCCGGTGGAATCCTCGAAAAAGTACGGCCCTATGATCTGAGATGCAGTAAGACCACACCAAACAGTTACACGCTGACTATGCAACGGGACTTCGGTAATATTCAATGGATTTTATGTTGCCCAGAAACGACAATTTTGTTTGTTTACAGTTCCATTCAAGTGAAAATGGGCTTCGTCTGACATAATCAAAGTTGCTAGAAAATTGGTGGTGTCATTTACCTTCTGTTGGATCCATTGACAGAATTGTCGTTTTCGTGCGAAATCTCCATCGTTTAGTTGTTGCACTGTTTGAATTTTATATGGAAAGAGCATTAAATTTTGCTTGAATATACGGTGTGTTGTTCCATATCCAACTCCTAACAGCTGAGAAGCACGTCTGATGCTTATGTTAGGATTATCCTGTACAATTTCATGAGTTCTGTTAATGATCTCGTCTATCCTTGCTGTGCGCACTCTTCCAGTTGGTTTTCTTTTTCCAATGCTGCCAGTTAGGGAAAAATTTCTGACACACCGACGGATTACTTTCTTAGAAGGTGATTTTGACATCTGAAAATTTGTCTTGAAAGATCTTTGAGCTGAAACTACACTTCTTCCATGCTCATAATAATATTGCTCAGTTATGAAACGCAGCTGTTCCACAGTCCATGCAGTCATCTTGAAGGGTTAGTTTTAACTAACACTTTTATTTTGTTTTGTATCTTATCTTGTCTTGTATTGTCAAAACCTATACAATCCTGTACAAACTTGTAACTATCCTCTTTCGAATGATGCGTATGATTTTATAAAAGGACTTATACTTTAAGAGTTACAGGGGTTTCTTTTGGGTCCCATTTCTCTGGATCACCCTTTATTATAGATTCCTAATACTGTAAATAATAATAATAATAATAATAATAAGTCGGTAAAATTTTCTACCTAATTTAAGGTTTTTCTCCTTCGGGTCAATTTTTCATATTCAAACATTGGTCTAATCACAGACATACTGTATATGCGCAGGGGTGGCCAGACTTTACTGAGATGGGATCTACTTTTTCCAAAGTTCTCCCTATACGATCCACCAGCCCAGAATAAAATGAAGTGAATATAAAAATATATTGCCAAATGCACACACACACACACACACACACACACACACACACACACACACACACACATATATATATATATTTTTCATTAAATTTTAACCCCCAAACTTATTAGAAATTAGGTATACTGGAATAGGACGAGCTTACTTTACTGATGTGATGATTTGCACTGCATGGCATCAGCAAGCCGTGTGTAGTCCGGACTGTTGCTGCTGATTGCTAGCCTCAAACAAGCATCCAGGTGATCAGCTGTCAGAGTGGCTCGGTATTTTGATTTGATGATATTCATATGTGAGAACGTTGACTCACAAAGGTAGGTTGATTAAAAAAAATGCTGTCAAGTACATGGCACTTTTTCTGACATTCGGATACTTTTCTTCAAGAAGTAGGTGCCAAAAATTTTCTTCTGAAGGCATGGATTTGATTTGAATGTCGTTTCGCAGAGTCAAAATTTCATTCTCGATTGCAGATATGTCCATATTAAACAATAAGGCCATTTCTGATGCAATATCATCAATGTCAAAGTTTGCACCAAATGGGAAGCATATGAATGTTGCTACAGGTTCTAGTGTTGCTAAGTCTTGGAACCGTCTGTTGAAGTCTGTAATAACATTCTGCAACTGTTCAACGTATCGAACACTGTCAAACTGTTCGCATTCTTTCCCCTGACTTTCCAGCTCTGACATCATGTTTTTGAAGTTCCGCAGTTGGTGTCGCTGCAGCTGTGATACCAGTTGTAGTTTTTCTTTAAAAGCATTTACTGAGGTAATTATTTCAACAATAGTTTTGTTTTTACCTTGCAACTCTAAGTTTAGCTGATTTAGAAAAGCAGTGGTGTCAGTCAAAAAATCTAAATCTAACAGCCACACTTCGTCTTCCAACTCTTTGTAATATGTTTCTTTTAACTTCAAAAAGTCTTTAATTTCAGGTAAGAGATCCCTAAACCTCTGTAGGAATTTACCTCTACTTAGCCACCTGACATCAGTGTGCAACAAAAGGTCAATGTGTTCTGCTTTATTTTCTTCTAGCTGAGACCGGAAGAGACGCCTTTGTAGACTTCTCGCCCGAATAGAACACACAATCTTATTGGAAATATCCATAATTTCTTTAATATTCAACATTTTACTACACAGTGCTTGTTGGTGAATTATGCAGTGATAAATAAAGAAGTTTGGAAACCTTTTGTCACTTTTGCAGAGGGCGATGAGCCCATTGGAGCGGCCAGTCATAGCAGGTGATCCGTCAATTGTTATGCACACTAGCTTGTGAAGTGGGAATTGTGTGTCGTTAACAAACTCACCGAATGCATGAAAAATGTCCTCACCTCGAGTTTTTCCTCTTAAAGGTAGGATTTTAAGCAGTTCTTCTTTGGCAGTCATATCTTTAAACACGATTCTAATAAAAATGCATAACTGTGATGTGTCGATCACATCTGTCGAGCCATAAACTGAAGTGAAAGGAACACGCAGTCATGTATGTCTTCAGTTGTTCCACCAAATTCTCATCCATTACTTCACAACGCCGCATGGCAGTGTTTCTGGATAGCTGAAGCTGGTTAATAGCAGACAATATTTCCAATTTATTACTGAAATTCTGAAACAACGACTTTGCTGCCTCTGTAAATGCTTCTTTGAATATTTCTCCATCCTGAAAAGGTTTCTTGTGTTTCGCAAGTACACAGCTCACCCGAAATGACGCAATCGTTGCTGCTTTCGAGTTTGTGCTAGGCCCTGTTAAGATAGACTGCTGAGCACTAAGTTGAGACTTAAGTTCATTGACTTTTCTCTTACGTAGTTCACTTTCAGCTGGGAAATCACTGTCATACCGCTTGTGAATAGTTTTAAAATGCCTCTCTAAATCCCTCTTTTTGACGAAAGCGACACATGCATGGCAAATTAAACACACATTTGGAATTTTTGGATCTTTCCTGTTTCATTAACTGTTTCCGATTTTTATGAAAACAACGTGATATGTACAGTTTTTCACGCTGATTTCAAAATTATAAGCCATTTTATCGAGAAATATATAACCAAAAAGTTATAATGTGCAGAAATTAGCAAATGTTTGAAACAGCGTAGGCTATAAATTTTAAAATAATACGCTGATTCTAAAAATAAGTTTTTTCGAAATGAAAGTAAATTATAGAATACTACAAAAAGTACTAGAACAGTGTAATCACTGCAAGCATAGGCTAGGCTATTTTTTAAACGGTGGCGTTGCGCATCTATTTTGTTCTTCCGCTGCAAGCATAGACTATAGTTCAACATCTTTTTACTTTCCAATGACTGACAAATTTAATTTTATAGAATTACATAGGAAGACTGAGACAGAAGAAAATACAGTAAATTTTTTACAAGAATATAACTTAATACCAGTGATGTAGTCGAGACCACCAAGTCCGAGACTGAGACCGAGACCTGATCCTGTGAGACCGAGACCGAGATCAAAGGTTCGAGATCGAGATCTACCTTCCGAGATCGAGACCCTTAAAATTCGAGACCGAGATCGAGACCAAGCTCATGCCCTTTCAATTTGCTTTACACTACTATGGAAATTAGACTATGTTAAGTATATGGGAGGATAATCGTTTTTATCACGCCACAGAGGTTGACACGCCGTTTGGCAACACTAAGTGGCCTTATAATATCTACTTATATATACTGTATAATATACATATAATTCTCTATTTAGTGTTTCCATTTTCAATAAAATTAATCTGACGGGACATGTATTTTTCATTACGGTCTCGAGAGATCTCGAAAGTTCTTGGGGAGAAAAACCGAGACCGCGTCTGTCGAGACCGAGATTTAAATAGCGGAGACCGAGATCGAGATCTGCAAATTGGGTCTCGAGACCTACATCACTGCTTAATACCGAAAGAAAAACAGTGTCCTAGAAAACATCAAATGCTAATAAGCCTAGCCTAACTTAACTTAACTTAACCTAACTATTTCTCGATGAAATGGTTTATAATTTTGAAATCAGCGTGAAAAACTACATATCACGTTGTTTTCATAAAAATCGGAAACAGTTAATAAAACAGGAAAGACCCGAATTTTTCATCATAAAAAAATATGCCGTCTCCCACTCATTGTGAAAGTTATAAGTTTCTGTTTCTTGGCACTTGGTCCAGCACTCACAGCACTCATTTTAACGGTGTTAATGCAATTGGACTGGAGAGTGGAGACTGACCTTCACCGCCGATTATTCCAAATGACTGACCCGTCACTTAAGTGACATGCTCATAACAGCTCAGCTTACCGCGGTATGAAATTTTGGCAGAAATTAAAGTTAGCGGTATCATTTTCTGTGATATTAATTAAATATCTCTCAGAATTATTAAAGTTAAACTTTGTTATTTTTTGTTAAATGACTGGTAAACACAAAGATAAAACAAATAAATGTTGCTACCGATGATGGAGGTTATAACATAAAGAACGCTAATTTTTGGTAGTAGCGGTCGGGTCGTGTGCTCATTGGTATTTTGAAATGTAAGGTCTCTGTTGCTAGGCTAAGCTACTGGTCATTCTGCGATCTACTAAAAATTGCTCTGCGACCGACTGGTAGATCGCGACCGACGTTTTAGACTTCACCCAAAACTTTATATTTGTAATAATAATTATGTAATAATGTAATAGTGTAGTAATTATACCTTTCAAATTCAAAACATTTATTATTATTTCACTTATAAATTCTAATTTAACAAATGTTTGGGATAAAAAATAGTGAAACGGATTTTTTTATTATTTTATGAAATTGAGGTATGTGGCAATTCTTTAGTCACAGATACCCAATAGAGAGCCTCTAATTTGCAATAGTTGGCAACTTTCAACAGAGGTTGCGTTGCATCCACTTTGAACCTTTTTTTTGTATTTAGAGATATATAATTTTCCCAAAGTTGATGTATGAATATACAATACACTCAAAATACTCAAATATACACTTAAAAACAATCACAATTTCATTTTGCATGAAAATGTCTAAAAAATGCCTGTCTCCACTTATTTTTCTTCATAGAAACAGTTAATTTTCCGAGTTCTGTCGACGTTCATGAGGCCTCTGAAAAATCTCCCCATCGAAAGGTTGTTTAAATAACGCAGTTTCCAGTCTCTCTATCCCATACAGCTCTGTAGGTTTAACATTATACGTGTTTCTTGTTGGATGACAGCAGGATCACTTTTTGTTGTATCTACAAACTCGATAATTTTTGTATCACCTGCAGGTTAATAAAACTAGTACTTGCACCTGTCCTGCAAATTAAAAAAGCCATTTTCATTGTTGAAGTAGCAAAGTTTAGGTTACTTTTGTTGGTTTTGAACAACTGTTCTTGATCAACCTGCGTTCAACCCTTATGCACCATCCCTCCTAATTTGTGGGATTTGATGAAATGAGAGTTGCCTTAGGGTAAGCAGTTACACTGCCCTCCCTCGTACTTGGAATTTCCTTTAATGTAATACCTGCACACGGTGTCTTCAGTGTTGCTCATGGGCTTCGTCCACTTTTCACTTCCCTGGCAATATCTTCTTTAGTGATTGTGCGCTATTTGTTATTATTATAGGTGATTAAAAATTTAAAGAAAATACTGTACAAAATTTTAACTTTCTTTGTCCAATGCAAGTTTTTTTTATTTCATATGTACAGGGTGTTTCACAACTGGTCTGCCATGCTTTGGGGTGATATCGAGTAAAAAAGTTAACACAACATAGGTGCTATTTCCAACCGTTGCGGAGCTACGGACGTTTTAAGATGTGCAAACAATAAATCCTTACTTGTGTAATTCGATAGATGGCAGCACTGGTGGTAGTTTCGGTTAACGAAGTTACCACTACTAATCCTCAGTTTTTTCTTTCACTTGGTTCTGATCTGTGGTACGAGACACTGTGTTGCGCTAAGGTGAACAAGCAAAATGAATCAACAGTTCACACCAGCAACTTTTTTTTGTTTTTCACCTATTGTATATATATCTTTTTTTCGATATAATTGCAAGGTTTATTGAATGCGCAGTTAGGTCAACTGTATGTCCTTGACAGTTGGTTAGGTCAAATTGATATTTTCGTTAATTTTAACGAAAATATCACGACTGGTTCTAACTGTACGCCCTTAAACTTACGAGAACTACATCGTTTGACAGCTACTACAAAGAACACTATTGATTGGCTCAAGAAGCATGGTCTACTGATGCCAGGCTCCAATGAAAGAAAACAAAGCACTGACATATCGATTCGGCATCTCACTTTTTTCGCATAAATCGAATTTAACCCTGGCACAGATAATAGACTTTCTGTATATGTATTCCTAGGAGACAGCATCAATAAAGAATGTGATAAGAGAATGCCATTTTGCTACAGATGCCATAACAGATTGGAGGATGTATGTCCGCGATATCGGTGCTACTATAGCGTGATTCCTACCGGTGACTTCGATACTATAGGCCCATAGGGTGATTCCTACCCGTTTTGGTTCGAAACTACAGTACTGTAGGGTGTGATTCCTATCCAAGGTATAAATGAAAATATAATAAATATAAAATGCTATTTATTATTTAATTTTATTTATTTAAAAAATAGTTTCGGTGCTACTATAGTATGTGGTCTACCTACGATTGGTTAGGTTTAGTCACGATATTTTCGTTAAAACTAACGAAAATATCATGACTAAACCTAACCAATCGTCAAGGGCGATGGACATTGGAATGTAAACAAGCAATTAGTAAACAAGGTAAGAAGCTATAATTAAAAGGTAGACCGCCGAATCGAGGTAGGAATCACACTATAGTAGCACCGCGATATCTTCGGCGGGTTCTAGGACAACTGCCCCCGACAATTAAGAGGAAGAAAAAGTAAATGAAACTAAGAATAAACTATACAGAATTAGCATATAAAGAGGAGTAAATAATACTAAAAATAAAAACATGGAATTTTTATTTGTTATCTGAAAATAAGGGTTAAAAACAGAAATACAAACTAACTGACATCACACGCTAAAATTGCAAGTTTATCGGGAGAAAATAAATTTGAGAAACTTGTACGATAATTAATATATGCCTAACCTAACCTATCCTAACCTATTTTTCCACCCTAAAGTGTACTTTTTTTAAAAATAAATTTATTAATTTCCAACTTAAAAATGTTTTTAGAACTTTTTCCGCAGTCCGTAAACACAAAAGGACCTTCATTAATTCTTTCTGGCGGTAAGAATAGTTCGGTTTTCCGTTAAAAATGAATGCAGGTAAATTTGTAATGTTTAAATTTTAGTTTAAACTAAACAAAAATTCTTAGTAATGTTTAAATGTTATTTTTTTGTTAAATTAAACTAAGTCTTATTTTTCTCTTAATGAGGGTAATTTGGGGGGGCAATTGTCGGGGGGCAGTTGTCCGGATACCCTTCGGCGAATACTTTTTACTACATCCGGAAGTCATCGGGGACCCTGGTCACACAGTCGAAATTGATGAGTCGTGCTTTGTACGCCGCAAATATAATGTGGGGCATCTGGTAAACAACCAATGGGTTTTTGGGGGTATAGACATAACCACCAAAGCCGGCTTTTTAGTGGCAGTTGATCGCCGAGATGCAGAGACTCTTTTACCTATTTTGCAACATTGGGTAAAGCCCGGAACGACAGCTGTGTCCGATTTATGGAAAGCTTACAATACCATTCGTCAAATGGGCAACCATCACCTCACAGTTAACTATGCTTTAAATTTCGTGTGTCCAATGACCGGGGCCACATCCAATTATGTTGAAAACATGTGGAACCAGGCGAAAAGTCGTAACAGGCGTGACTGTGGCACACGGCAAGAACTATTGGACTCCTACCTAGTGGAATTAATGTGGCGCCAATGATTGATCCTTTTCAACATTTGTTAGAACATATTCGTGAAGTTTATCCTTGTGCATGAACATTTTATATTTGCTAATAAATGTTCGGTTTATACTTGCGCATGGATTTTTTTATATTTGCTAATAAATGTTTGGCTTAATATGCGGGTAAATAACGAAAAAGCGTCCGTTTTCCGAACCGCCGAATACCGAACAGGCAAATGTTTAGTGACACACACCACAGATTAAGGTAAGCAGGGACAATTGTTCCACGTAACCAAGAACATGTAGCACGACGGCCTGTTGCTGTGAAGAAGCGCATACTGGACGTAGTACAACGTAGCCCAACTACCAGTGTTCGACGGATTTCTAGACGAATTGGTGAATCCGCATCGCGTGTATGGCGAACCATACATGCTGAGGGTTTGTATCCCTATCATTTGCAACGTATGCAAGCTCTTCAACCGGATGATTACGATAAGCGTGTTCAATTTTGCCAGTGGATGGTTATGCATCGCCAAATTCTTAATCGCATACTGTTTAGTGATGAAGTACAGCTCATTCGGGATGGAATTAACAATAGACGAAATTCCCACTTGTGGTCCGCCAATAATCCCCACGGTATCGTTGAAGGAAACTTTCAACATCGATTCTCGCTAAATGTTTGGTGCGGTGTAATTGGAGATCAGGTGATTGGACCGTTCGTTTTGGAACAACGATTAACTGCTGATATTTATCTGAACTTCCTGACGAACGAATTGCCACTTTTGATGGAGGACGTGCCCTTAGAGACAAGGCGCAGAATGTTCTTTCAGCACGATAGGGTGCCATCACATTTTGGTCGTCATGTTACGGATTACTTGAATCAGCGGTACGGGAATCGTTGGATTGGTCGTGTTGGTCCAATATCGTGGCCCCCGAGATCTCCGGACTTAGATTTCTTTTTATAGGGCCTCATGAAAGAGATGGTCTACAAGACCAAAGTACAAACGAAAGAGGAACTCTTGCGTCGGATTATGGATGCCGCTGCTTACATACGAGAACACCCCGAAATATTCAATGGGCAGTGGACTCTTGTTTGGAACGAGCAAGGCTGCGCATTGAAAACCGAGGCGGACATTTTGAACATTTATAAGGTGTATCTCATAAACTGTAGCAATAAATACATCAGATTAATACTCTCGTTTATTTTTTTCCGTGCACCTTAAAACGTCCGTAGCTCCGCAACAGTAGGAAATAGCACCAATGTTGTATTAACTTTTTTACTCGATATCACCCTCAAATCATGGTAGACCGGTTGTGAAACACCCTGTATGCGTGTGTATATATATATATATATATATATATTATATATATGGTGATTCAAAAGTCCTGCCTAAAAAATAACTAAGGGGTTCCAAAAAACCTTATCCCCCCCCATTTGCAGCTTACATGTTTACTTATATCGAAATGGTTTTTAGTGATTATAAAAATATATAAAATTCTTTATTTATTGCAGGTATTAAAATTACTCTAGCTGATAAAGTGATAATATAATGGCTTCTCAATTAATTGGTGATTCGGAGAGGCAACGTGTGATAGATCGCATACGAACAATAACATTTCGGGAAGCTCGTGATGCTGGAGCCACCTTTATAACACGTTCATGGGTTGCCAAAAAGTTGCGAAGTGAGGACTTCGTCAAAAGAAATTGGAATAAAACTTTGGATGAATGTGAAATGGATACAACCAAATCTGGGCGCCCAAATTTGCCACTCTCTCAGGAAACAAAGGACATCATTGAAGGCGGTACGTGTAAGCGGAAAAACAGCTGTGCTAAACTTTCTAGAGAGATCGAAGTGTTGAGAGGAAAGATCGTTAGTGGTGAGATCATTCGACTATACCGTCATAGGCAAGGTTTAAAGCCTTGGCATGAACTTCCAAAGCCAAGAAAAACTCAACTTAACATCGATGACAGAATGTGGTTTGCTCATTATCTTGGAGATTGGGATGTGGATGATTTCATGCATTTAGCTGTCTCCGATGAATTTTTTGTTTACGTAACACGTCGGCCTAACTATCAAAATGATCGAGTGTGGGCCACAACACCAGATGAAATCGATGACAATGAACATTATCGCGAATTATTAAAAAGTCCAGACTGTGTTGGTGTGTTTGTTTTGTTCACTGCAAAGAAGCTCATGTGGGTGCTGAAGCCAAATGGTCAGAGTTGGGATGGACAGTATTTTCGTGATATTATTCTGTCCCAGCATGTCATTCCTTTTCTAAGAAACCCAAATAATGTTATGGATGTCGATCAGGTCACACTTCTGCACGATAAGGCCCCCTGCTTTAAGGCATTAGCCACTCAACAGTTGTTGCGGAACCATTAGATCGATTTCTTTGGAAATGAAGAATGGCCAGGAAATTCTCCTGACCTGAACGTCTGTGAACACATTGGATCAGTTATAAAGGACAAGGTTGAATGTCTCGTGTTTCAAGAACCTGCAGCAGGTCGATTTTCGAAGGATACAATGACGCAAGACATTGAAACTTTTTTAGCAAATTTGCGTAACGATCAAGATCTATTCACGTCACTTTTGGCAAGCTACCCAAAGCGAATTCAGGCTGTCTTGGAAGCCAATGGCGGGAACACCAAGTTTTAATTGTTTCTCATTAAATGCAGGATTAAATTCTCTTTTGTAAGGTATGTTTAGTTTTACTGTACCTCTAATGGTTTAGGCCATGGGCGGGGGGGGGGGGGCTAAGGTTTATTAGAGCCCCGTATACTATAAACTTTCGAGGCAGGACTTTTGAATCATCCTGTATATATATGATACAAACCTACAAGGAAAAAAGAAAAGCTATTCCAAGACCTTTTGTGCATTCAACAATACACCTCGTCAGGGAAGTGTACTGTCGAATATATATACTACTGTTTGTGACGGTCCAACTGCAAATTTTGTTATTTATGGCCGGCCAAACCACTGGCCAGATTTGGATGAGACTTGGAGGATACGGGTAACTGAGGCCGGGAAAGAACATCTGCTATGTGGCGTCGACCCCCGAAGTCATATAATCTCGAAACCTACGGTAAAATTGTTGAATGCCCGGTTAGGTCAACTGTACGCCTTTGACGATTGGTTAGGTTGTCTTGATATTTTCATTAAAACTAACGAAAATATCACGACTTAACCTAACCAATCGTCAAGGGTGTATAATTAACCCAACCGGGCATTCAGTTAACCTAACCGGACACTCAGTTGACCTAACCGGGCATTCAATTGACCTAACCAGTTGGTTAATTTTTACCTTCACGACCCATTCTAAAGTTGCTTAAAATTAATCGAAACCTACAGGGCCAAGTTAACTGAATAGTACGACGGGATATTTTTGCCTCCCGCACAAAAGGCGGGTTCTCTGCTAGCGTTCAACTTCCACTCGGGCAACGCCGAGTCGCTCCGCTAGATATACAGTATATAATCAGCTCATTTGTTTACCGTTTTCTACCCTTCATCTTCGTTGCAATTTTAATTAAAATGTAAATTTAAAAAATAATTTAATACAAAACGAATTTCGATTTTAAAATAATAAAATTGTTTCATTATTTTCATTATTATATCTGAAAATATGTCGGAAAAAAATTTAATTTTCACTGCACGGCCCCTGTAAATATTGAAGTACGTTATACGTTGTTGTTGTTGTTGTTGTTACTTTATCAATTTCACTGTTGGAAAGACTTTCAGCAAAGAAAGCAAAAATTTAAAAAACTTTTTAAAAAAAATTATCCCAAAACGAAACTAAAGTGCAAAAAAACAAATTCACATCTTTTCCGTTCAATTCCCGCCACTAAAATCAAATAAAATCTACATTATTCTACTTCTCTTCACCTTCTTATTACTATTCACTACATCTTTAACTTGGAGAAACGTAATTTAAACATCGTTACCTAACCCTAACCAGCAAGAGAGTTGGGGACCCGCAGAAACATGGCTGACTACTATTTATGCAAGTTTATATGGAGACAAAGCCACAAAGGGAAAAGACTTATTGAATAGAATATTACATCATATTTCCAATTTCCCAGAAATTCTAAAAAATAAACTTCGTAAATAGCCAAAATTGTTTGATTTTCTTAAGAAAAATTATTTTCTCCAACTTAAAACATAATGAACATGCAGACGCATATTAAATTTGGGTGGCGGCCATATATATATATATATATATATATATAATATATATATATATATATATATATATATATATATATATGCACTAGAATCACAAAATAACACGTGACCTTATTAATAAGCAAACAACCACAAGGAAAAGGAAACACAAAGTCCGAGCGCTTTCGTGATATATTCACATTATCAAGGAAGAACAGAAAATATTTTCTGTTCTTCCTTGATAATGTGAATATATCACGAAAGCGCTCGGACTTTGTGTTTCCTTTTCCTTGTGGTTGTTTGCTATATATATATATATATATATATATATATATATATATACACACGTCAAGAACAGGTACAGGCACGAATCTCTTAACTGATTTTGATTTCTCGGAAAGGGACATAATTAAGGCTCTCTCACGAAGAAGACAAAATTCAGCACTAGCGCCAGACATATGGAGTGTCATGCTTCTGAAACAGTGCAAACAGAGCGTAGCCGAGCCACTATACTCACTATGGAGAAAATCACTCGACACAGGACAAATCCCTCTCCCATTAAAAAGCGCGAACATTGACTGCTCCCTTATATACGCTTAAAAATATTATCGCTCAGTAGCACTCACCTCCTACCTTATAAAATGCTTTGAATATGTAATTGAGACAAAATTACTTACGACTTATGAGAAAAGAATTTATTAAATCCGAACCGACACGACGGATTCAGGGCTGAAAGATCATGCTTATCGCAGTTATTTGACTCTCCAAGAGAAAAGTACTGAAAGCATTGTCTCCAAATCAAAATATTGATTAATATATACTTATTTGGCTAAACTGCACCCATTTTCACAATCACGCCAAAGTCTACTTACTACACTACCGTACCACTGAAAATCTAACATAACTCACTTAAATCAAAGGAAAAAGTATTTTCAACGTGATTAAAATTAAAAACTTTGAATAATTAGTTCTTATAATTACATAGATAAAGTAAATAAATAAATAAACAACAACAAAAAAGATAACAAACACATTATTACTAATATTTTTCACCGAAAATATAATTTTTAGTACGTTCCGGTGACCCCAAGAAAATTGCTCACCGACCCCATAATTGAGAACCGACGATGGAGGTTTAATTTTCTGATCCAAATAACGTAAAGAGTATTAGTAAACAGAGTTAAATCTGAAGTCTCAGAAGTCATTAGTTCTGTCCCACAAGGTTTAACATAATAATGATTATTATTATTTAACATAATAATGATTCTAGGTATAAATATAGATATTAAATACATTGTCGTATCGTGCTTCGCGGAAGGAACAAAGCTATGCAAAGAAATATCAAATGAAGCTAACATTGGGAAATTACAAAATGACACTGAAACGCTATTCAGGTGGGCAGACAGAAAACAACACTATGAAATTCAACTCATAAGATATGGCAACAACAATGAGCTACAGAATAAACAGTATAAAACAATGTACGACAAACGAGTAACACCAAATCCACAAGTAATAATGTCATCCGATGCGGAATCCTGAGTGCACTTCAGCTCATAAGAGCCAGAAAATCAAGAACTATGTCGGAACGACAGCAATACCTCCACCTATATTTGCGACTTTGACCTTTGATGTAAAGACCCCGATTCTTGTTCGCGACACATCATCGCCTTGTGATTATACATTTGTTATTAAGTTTCATCAATTTATTTTGAGCGGTTCAAAAGTTATGGTGCGGACAAGAGCAATCTAGTATAATAACAGGAATTATCTGGAGGAGTTTCTAAAACAGAAAAAGTAAACATCATTCTAAAATTATGAAAGAGTTCAGTCCTACCAATAATTATTCAATACTCACAAGCGCGCGCACACGCACACACAAAAATGAGACACTGCAATTATAGAAGCCATACAAAGGACTTTTACGTGTACAAAAGAGGAAATGAAAGATAAAGACGACTGGTCTCGAGTTCAATCCTTGAAACTTTACCCCTTTGAAAGAAGACGTGAGCGATACATAATATTTCACATATAAAAAATACTCGAGGGATATGTTCTAAAATTAGAAATGAAATTAAAAAAAAACTTCAATGAAAGAACAGGTAGATTCTGTTCTGTCCCAGCTGCGATGGAACAGGCAGGCAGCCGTGTAACGGATAAAAAATAACTAACTTAGATTATTTCGTCAATATTTTAGTGCACGTTCGTAATCTGAAATTTTCTAACATAATAATTATTAAGATGTTATTATATTAAAATGGAGGCAGTGTAAGTGAAAAACATTATATTTTAAATATAACAAAAGGTACGGAAAAAGAGTTCCTTTCGATAGTTTTCCTGTCTGTATACGTAATTCAGATCTTTTGCTTGTAAGACGTTCTGCAGTATAAATATTCATCAACGTTGCTTAAATAATTACTCTACTTCTACAAATTCATAATATTTACGTAAATATTCGTGTTTTATATTATAATTAAATTTCTCCCAACTTTATACACTAAATTATAAATATTTACAAATTATTACAGCTAAAATACCTCTGAATTTTAGATTTAAGGTTGGTACTATCGCTTTATACATCATACACAAATGCCAAACTCGCCACATTATCGCAAAAGAAATGAACAAAAAGAGAAAAATACTGTATTTCTTTCGCGAATGTTTTTTAGTTGCCATGGGAACTGAACATATTGTAAAAGCGGTAAACAAATTGGGTCTTTATATTTTATAATATTCGGAGGGACAAAACTTCTGTCACCGATTATACATACATGATGTAAAATAACGCAGTCGCGAAGAAGTATAAAGAAGGAATATATATATATATATTTTTTTTTTTTTCAAGGACAGTGTCCTTGTCCTTGAAAATGTGAATATATCACGAAAGCGCTCAGAATTCGTGTTTCTTTTTTCCTTTTTCCCTGTGGTTGTTTGCTTATTAATAAGATCGTGTTATTTTGTGATTTTACTGCATATATATATTTCAACATCCGCGGATGCGGATGTCTACATTTTCGTTATTTTTTAGGATATATTCGAGATTTGTTGTGTTTAACGTATATAATAAGTTATTATATAGAGAGAGCTGTAGCTATAATGTAGTATAATTGATTAATTGTACAATAATTATAATTGCTGTACTTTTCTCTGAACATATAAAATAATATGAAGCATCTAACTAATATAGAAATCAATTAGTGAATTCGTCTGCAAATAAATTCGTTATATTTTGTTGAGTTTCAGCCACAATTAGAAACCATAATTGTGTTACCAGGATGCGGGACGTGAACCCAACTCAAATGCACCCCACCGACCTCTTTCCCCAACCTCCACCCTTATAGAAAGAGATCTATAATTACCTTGATAACTATTTATATTAAGTTTAAAGTTGTATTAGGCATATTTATAAATGAGTAATTAAAATAAAGTAAACTAAGATGTCCATCGTTTAATGTTCAAACTTAATTATAGGAAGGTTATGCTTAAGGAACATTAATTTTTCTGCCTTTTCTGCTGCCAGTCTGTTTCTCTTTTCATCATATATTAATCCAGCACTGCTAAATAATCTCTCGCTTGGTACGTTTGTTGGAGGACAGGCTAAATGTTTCCTTGCAAGTTTACTCAAGTATGGATAGATATTCTGCGTATTTTTCCACCAACTAATAGGATTGTCACATGCAGCCAGGCGTTTTTCTTGGTGATAGCTCTCGATCATTTTTACTACATCTTTTGACATCGCGTAGGTCTCGTCATTGCTGCTTGACTCAAGAAACTGAGACAGATTCTGTGATAGATTTGCTTGTTGAAGGTGTTGGTTCTGTCACTGAAACTTTTATTCTTTTGGTGGGTGGCGAAGCGACAGATTCGAGAGATTGAAGCTCTTCAACTGCTTTGCCAAGTGATGATTTAACTCATTCTAATGTACTAGGTGAAAATAACTTAGCTTTGTAACGTGGATCTAAGTAGGTTGCAAGAGAGTAACTTCATACAAGAACAGCCTCTCGTCTTGTCGCTTGCATCACTTTTGCGCACAATGAACTAGTTCTATTAATATAGTAGAATTTGATAATTTTCGCTTATTAATGACGTTTTATCTCAACGGTCCACATCCGCAGTCCAAAGTGCGGATGTGGATGTGGATGCGGATGCGAGAAAATGTGCGGATGTGCCCTACATCACATATATATATATATATATATATATATATATATATATATATATATATATATATATACACAGGGTGGGCGGAAAGTAGCTCCCTATTTTGGATTGGTAAAAAAATACGTATATTATCCATTTATTTCAGAAGAAATAATATGAAAAGGTAGGCATACATGGTAGGTTTTCTCTAAAATTCAATGTGGGCTCCAACTCTTTCCACCAGCTTCTGGAGCCGCCCAGGAATGGCGTCCACTGACTTTAGCAGGAACTCCGGCGGGATGGAGGACATGACTTCCCGAATTCGGTCCTCCAGTTCTTCCAATGTCCTCGGTTTGGTGCGGTAGACTTCTTCCTTTACCCACCCCCAAAGAAAGAAGTCGCACGGTTACCGCTGAAAAACGGCAGAATCGGTTCAGTGTAACGGTGTGTGTGGTATGACCTCAGATCAGGTTGTGGGCCCGTTCCTTCTGCGCAACACCATGAATGCCCAGCGGTACCTTGCTATGTTGCGAAACGAGGTCTGGCCGGTTGTCAGCACATGGGAGAACATCGACGATCTGATATTTATGTAAGATGGCGCCCCTCCGCACTTCGCTCTTGTTGTCCGTGAGTGGCTGGATGCCCACTTCCCTGGGCGTTGGATGGGTCGTCGTGGTCCACATCAATGGCCAGCCAGGAGCCCCGACTTGACACCGTGCGACTTCTTTCTTTGGGGGTGGGTAAAGGAAGAAGTCTACCGCACCAAACCGAGGACATTGGAAGAACTGGAGGACCGAATTCGGGAAGTCATGTCCTCCATCCCGCCGGAGTTCCTGCTAAAGTCAGTGGACGCCATTCCTGGGTGGCTCTAGAAGCTGGTGGAAAGAGTTGGAGCCCACATTGAATTTTAGAGAAAACCTACCATGTATGCCTACCTTTTCATATTATTTCTTCTGAAATAAATGGATAATATACGTATTTTTTTACCAATCCAAAATAGGGAGCTACTTTCCGCCCACCCTGTACTACATATATATATATATATATACTGTATATATATATATATATATATATATATATATATATATATACCAGCTATTTAACTTTAATCCACTAGTTTTGGCCTCCGTGTTGTAAAATAAAAAAAATAGTCGTATATACACACCGGCAAATGTTTATCCAAGGTAAAATTTCACTCAAATGAAAACTAATTTTTATAGCATGTGAAAAGTGGCTCCGTTGTTCTCGACGTAATATCCTTGCATAATGAGAAGTGCTGCGGGAACCAGATGGCCCCCGAACACACCAAAACAGGGACGACAAAAGGCAAACGAAAAAGACGACCACTTTTGCACTCCATCAAAACCCATCTCGTTATATATATATATACGGTCACAGTTAACGAAATCGACACTAAAACCGAACGTTCGCCGTAACGAAATTAGCTACGGAACGAAAAGCGGCCATTATTAAATGGTTTACTTAAAAAAATAATAAAATAAAATAAAAATGAACCAAAAGAACCAAATCCAGATCAAAATCATTTTTATTAAATAACAATGTTGGCATATTATATTTACAAACAATATTGGCAATGAAATTCAATTATCTACTCGTTAATCACTCTGGTGAGCAATTATGACGCATAACTGCAGTTCCTACTGGATGCCTAGGATCGAGTTACGGTTCACAATGTCATTAATCAAAAAGTTTCGACGAATAACAATGTTAAAACGTAATTATTAACCAAAACATAATTAACACTTATTTAAGAAAATGATCATCCTTGAAGCCTTGTCTGTTCTATACTTTACTATTACTACTATTCTCTCTCTCTCCTCTCTCTCTCTCCTCTCTCTCTCTCTCTCTCTCTCTATATATATATATATATATATATATATATATATATATATGGGATGAATTTCACAATAAAACACGTGAAATGAATGAATGCTGCAAACCCACAAGGAAAAAGACAAACGATTCCAAGGCCTTTCGTGTATTCAAAGCTACACCTCGTCCCTGACGAGGTGTAGCTTTGAATACACGAAAGGCCTTGGAATCGTTTGTCTTTTTCCTTGTGGGTTTGCAGCATATATATATATATGCTACGGACCTCACTCAATCACAAATCGAAATTCTCCCACATAGGGCAGAAACCAATGCCCTGAGAGGGCACCCTCGCAAATCGTGAATATGCGCATATAACTGCAATGACCGCGCAGTATATAAATGAATAGAAACGACATAAGTGTTAAGGAACGTTTCTGCACACGAGGAGGAGAGATAACGAATAATGAAAAATGAGGCGAACCGCCCAGGAATCGAACCCAGGGCCTTCCAATTGCCGGTCGGACGCTCTACCATTATGCTACGGACCTCACTCAATCACAAATCGAAATTCTCCCACATAGGGCAGAAACCAATGCCCTGAGAGGGCACCCTCGCAAATCGTGAATATGCGCATATAACTGCAATGACCGCGCAGTATATAAATGAATAGAAACGACATAAGTGTTAAGGAACGTTTCTGCACACGAGGAGGAGAGATAACGAATAATGAAAAATGAGGCGAACCGCCCAGGAATCGAACCCAGGGCCTTCCAATTGCCGGTCGGACGCTCTACCATTATGCTACGGACCTCACTCAATCACAAATCGAAATTCTCCCACATAGGGCAGAAACCAATGCCCTGAGGGAGAATTTCGATTTGTGATTGAGTGAGGTCCGTAGCATAATGGTAGAGCGTCCGACCGGCAATTGGAAGGCCCTGGGTTCGATTCCTGGGCGGTTCGCCTCATTTTTCATTATTCGTTATCTCTCCTCCTCGTGTGCAGAAACGTTCCTTAACACTTATGTCGTTTCTATTCATTTATATACTGCGCGGTCATTGCAGTTATATGCGCATATTCACGATTTGCGAGGGTGCCCTCTCAGGGCATTGGTTTCTGCCCTATGTGGGAGAATTTCGATTTGTGATTGAGTGAGGTCCGTAGCATAATGGTAGAATATATATATATATTGATTAAAAACTGTAAAAATGAAATAGCTACACCTTTATACTGGATATGGAGAAGATCCCTAGACACTGGGGAAATACCGAGCATCTTGAAAAGAGCAAACATTGTCCCTATATATAAAGGAGGGGACAGATCTCAAGCAAAGAACTATAGACCAGTGTCATTGACGTCCCACCTCACCAAAGTATTTGAAAGAATAGTTAGAGAGAAAATTTATGATTTCCTGGAGACACGGGAAAGATTCAACGAAAATCAGCATGGATTCCGATCAGGTAGATCATGCCTATCACAACTAATAGAGCACTACAACAATATCCTAGATGCATTGGAAGGCAATGACAACTACGATGTTATATACACAGATTTTGCTAAAGCTTTCGATAAATGTGACCATGGTATAATAGCACATAAAATTAAAGACATGGGAATAACAGGCAAAGTGGGAAAATGGATCTACAACTTCCTTAGTGATCGTCTGCAGGTCGTCAAAATTCAAGGTATATCATCATCAGAATCGGAAGTACGCAGCTCAGTACCACAAGGGACAGTACTGGCCCCACTCCTGTTCATTATCATGCTAACAGACATAGACAGCGGAGTAAACAGCAATAGTATAGTAACATCCTTTGCAGACGATACAAAGATCAGCAGAAAAATCAGCGATGTACATGACGTGGAGGCCTTGCAGAGGGACACGAACAAAATATACAAATGGTCAGAAGACAACAACATGTCATTCAACGCCGAGAAATTTCAACTCTTGAGATATGGTAGAAAAGAAGAACTTAAACAGACTGCATATTATGCTCCAGATAGACAGGAAATCCAGAGAAGCATGAAAGCGATTGATCTCGGGATAATAATGACAGATGATGTGAAATTCGAAACACAAAATCAGATAGCGATAAATAAAGCAAAAAGAGTCGCCGGACAGGTTCTAAGAACGTTCAAGAGAAGGGACAGGACAGTAATGATTCCCCTGCTAAAAACACTGATTATACCAAAACTTGAATACTGCTCAGTTTTGACGTCCCCATATAAAAAGAAAGAAACTAATAAGCTAGAAGAAACGCAAAGGCATTTCACAGCCAAGATTGATGGCTGCAAAGAACTCAACTACTGGGAAAGACTACGTAAACTAAATCTGTACTCACTGGAAAGAAGAAGAGAGAGGTACATCATAATCTACATATGGAAAATGATCGAAAAACTGGTACCAAACCTAAAACTAAACCCAATTACCATTCAAACAACACTGGAAAATAGGAAAGGCAGAATGTGTAGTGTTCCCAAATTAAAAGCACGACAAGGGACCTCCTCAACCCTGAAGGAAAATAGCTTGGTTGTCAGGGGGCCAAGACTTTTCAACCAGCTTCCTAAGGACCTCAGAAACGTAACGGGGGTCAAAGTTGAAGTCTTCAAGAAAAGACTGGATGCCTGGCTCAGGACAGTACCAGATGAGCCGGGCGTGCCTGGCTATGTACGGTGGAGAGCGCAAGAAAGTAACTCGCTCCTCCACCAGGCCAGACCTAGAGGCGGGGCCACCAGCTTGACCTCCGTGTGAAGAGAGACCAACACACGAAACAACATAAGGTTCATAAGGTAAGGTAAGGTGTGTGTGTGTGTATATATATATATATATATATATATATATATATATATATACAGTATATATATAATGGTCAGTTGCATATTCCCTTTGCTTGCTAATGGTTTCAATATTTGCGAAAACCGGTTGTCTCTCGGATTAAGTTTCGTCATTTGTCTCTTATTTATATAGCTTGTATAAGGAGCTTACCTTGGTTTCGCTTCCGCCCGAATTGTTCATTCTGACGAAGGTCAAACTTGTCACTCCACTTTAGACCTACAGTTTAACATGGAATCCGAACCACGCCCCACCAGCAGCCGAGCGTCTTACCCGCTAGGCTACCCAGAGTACCCATTTATCTACCAACCAATTTTTTTTATTGTGTGGAAGGATGAACAGCTGGGTCTTGCTGCGCGTCACCTGCCTTCACCGGGTCTCGATGCCGGTGCTGGGGGATTTGTAGTTAGTGACGCTAACCACTACACCACCGAGGCGCTTATATATATATATATATATATATATATATATATATATATATATATATATATATATATATATATATATTATATATATATATATATATAATATAGGGTGTCCCAAAAAAAAACTATATACTCTTTATAGCATCATATATTTTTTAATTTAAAAAAACCAAACAATATATTGTTATAGCAATTGCCAATGAAAGGTAAATTAGTAATCTAAGTGATCAAAATGTTATAGCGAGTTGTTTGCATAAAATTTAATTAACTACGCCAAGTGCTCAAAATGTTCTCCGGCGGCATGAATGCACTTTGAATGCGTCGACTAACTGATTCGCAGACATGGACTAATGTGGATGCTGTGATGGTCCCGCACTTTTCCCTAATTGCATCCTTAAGGTGTTCGAGTGTTGCGGGTCTTGTACCATAAACTGCATCCTTCAGGTAGCCCCACAAGTAAAAATCAAGTGGAGTCAAGTCCGGTGAACGTGGAGGATACTCAACGCTTCCTCTTCGTCCTATCCAACGGTTAGGCAACGTTTCATCGAGGTACCTTCTGACATCACAATGATAATGAGGGTGGGGTGGCTCCATCTTGTTGAAAGTAAAAGTCGTCGTTTCCAAACAACTTCCGAACTGCAGGTATAATTTCTGTCCGCAGCATGTCGAGATATGAGGCACCGGTAACTGTCCCATTAAAGAAAAATGGTTCAACCAAACTCCTGGATGATAAACCAGACCATGCTGTTAATCCTGGTAAATTAACATGTTTATCCACATAAACGTGTGGATTATCAAGTGACCAGTACCTGCAGTTGTGTCGATTTACTGTGCCATTCAGCTTGAAGGTAGCTTCATCAGACCACACGATTTTGTTGGCAAACTGTACGTCTTCGGCTTCCATTGACTGAAACCATTCACAAAATTCGAGTCTGCGATCAGGGTCATCTTCAGTCATGGCGTGTAACAGACTTGGAATGTAGCTTTTCCATTTTGCCGACTTTAAAATCCGGTGAACACCTGATTTGCTGATTCCGGTCTCACGGGCGCATTGCCTAACTGATTTCTGTGCTGATCGGTTAAATTTTTGCAACACTAAAACGGAGTTTTCATCACTCGCACTTGATTTGCGTCGTCCAGATCTTCGCTTGTGCATATCTTGAGCAGATCCCTCTGCCTCAAACTTGTCACGGATGCTTGTAATGGCGAGACGTGTCGGTGGCTTTGTACCAAATTCCCGGATCCATTGCCGCTGGACTTCGGACACATTCTCAAATTTCCAATACCATTTCAGAACACTTTTTCGTTGCTCCAGTGTCAAACGTTTACGCAACGCGGGTTCTTTTGCTGAACTGAATAAAGTTGAATGCTGTAGAGTTTGTATCGTGGAATGAGTGCGTAGGCTAAGTCCGAAGCAAGCTAGTGAGTGACTAGACTACGTTCGGTCCATAGGCTTCGCCATTACAAGGCCTTTGATAAAACAAGGCCAGGCTTAGTCGACGCATTCAAAAGTGCATTCATGCCGCCGGAGAACATTTTGAGTACTTGGCGTAGTTAATTAAATTTTATATGCAAACAACTCGCTATAACATTTTGATCACTTAGATTACTAATTTACCTTTCATTGGCAATTGCTATAACAATATATTGTTTTTGTTTTTTTTAATTATAAAATATATAATGCTATAAAGAGTATATAGTTTTTTTTGGAACACCCTGTATATATTAGTGGTGGACCGGATGTCGTTTTTCAACATCTGCGGATTTTTTATTTCAATATCCGCGGATGTGGATGTGGCTATTTAGTTAATCTATCAATATAATATAGAATTATGAATATATGACATAATTTTTCAAATTTCGTGATATTACTATTATGGCAGGCAATGCATAAGAATTAAAATTAATATTAATGTTTTCATTCGGATAAAAATAATAACTTTCTCAAGAGTTTCAGCCACAGAAAATTGAATGAAACAAGTTTCATTCATTTTTCTGTGTTACCAGGTATTTATATTTTCAGGTTTATATATTTGATTGTTCATTAATAATTAATACTTTACATGAAATGTGCATGACTGGGCCTTATAAGCTACTTTATAAGCTAATTTAATTGTAAATTGCATAATTTATTAGAGGTAATATCCGCATAACATCCGCAGTCAGAAGTGCGGATGCTAAAAATGATGCGGATGCGAATATCCGGTCCACCACTAATATATATATATATATATATATATATATATATATATATATATATATATATATATATATATATATATATATATTACAGGGTGCGGCATAAGTCGCTTTACCAAGAACAATGAAATCACCTTGCGAAGAATAATATTTATTATTTATTACAGAATTTGTTCAAAGTGTCCTCCATCATGTTCAATACACACGTTACATCTTTGAACCACTGAACAACAAATAGCACGACACAGTTCTTTGTTATTATTCAACGTCTCGAACTCTTGGCGTATCAAAGTCTTCATGTGATCGAAGTCCCACGGTTTCTGGTCGTAGACTCTCTTTGAGTATACCCCACATTGAATAATCACATCACATTGATTATTCAATGTGGGGTATAATCAAAGAGAGAGTCTACGGCCAGAAACCTCGGAACTTCGATCACATGAAGACTGATACGCCAAGAGTTCGAGACGTTGAATAATAACAAAGAACTGTGTCGTGCTATTTGTTGTTCAGTGGTTCAAAGATGTATATAACGTGTGTATTGAATATGATGGGGGACACTGAACAATTTCTGTAATAAATAATAATTCTTCTTCTTCGCCAGGTGATTTCGTTGTTCTCGGTAAAGCGACTTACGCCACACTCTATATATTATATAATATATATATATATATAATATATATATATATACACAAACTCAGAATGGTCCCCTGAAAAACTTATATGTTAAACACAGACCGTGCATGGAACAAGGAACTTTCTGGGAAATTACATCCACTATAGTTCGAATAAGTAATGATAAATGACAAATACTATAGTTTTTCTTTTTCATGATAGAAAGCCCAAAATATATATATATATATATATATATATATATATATATATATATATATATATATATATACAGGGTGGGCGGAAGTAGCTCCCTATTTTGGATTGGTAAAAAAATACGTATATTATCCATTTATTTCAGAAGAAATAATATGAAAAGGTAGGCATACATGGTAGGTTTTCTCTAAAATTCAATGTGGGCTCCAACTCTTTCCACCAGCTTCTGGAGCCGCCCAGGAATGGCGTCCACTGACTTTAGCAGGAACTCCGGCGGGATGGAGGACATGACTTCCCGAATTCGGTCCTCCAGTTCTTCCAATGTCCTCGGTTTGGTGCGGTAGACTTCTTCCTTTACCCACCCCCAAAGAAAGAAGTCGCACGGTGTCAAGTCGGGGCTCCTGGCTGGCCATTGATGTGGACCACGACGACCCATCCAACGCCCAGGGAAGTGGGCATCCAGCCACTCACGGACAACAAGAGTGAATGGCCAGCCAGGAGCCCCGACTTGACACCATGCGACTTCTTTCTTTGGGGGTGGGTAAAGGAAGAAGTCTACCGCACCAAACCGAGGACATTGGAAGAACTGGAGGACCGAATTCGGGAAGTCATGTCCTCCATCCCGCCGGAGTTCCTGCTAAAGTCAGTGGACGCCATTCCTGGGCGGCTCCAGAAGCTGGTGGAAAGAGTTGGAGCCCACATTGAATTTTAGAGAAAACCTACCATGTATGCCTACCTTTTCACATTATTTCTTCTGAAATAATGGATAATATACGTATTTTTTTACCAATCCAAAATAGGGAGCTACTTTCCGCCCACCCTGTATATATATATATATATATATATATATATGAATCTTCATCAGTGAAGAGATGAAATGGCGTTAAACAGAAGTACAATTTACACTACGTAAATGAACATCATTATAAAAAAAGATTTTAATCACGTAATTAACTATATACGATTATATATGATAAAAGCGATAGAGTATCTATGTATTGCAACAGGATTTAGGATTACACTCTAGAGACGAGTTATACTGCGTTACATTTATACAGCAATGTGTATCAATACGTAATGCGTAAATCATTATATGATAAATGGATTAAAGTCAATATAGAATTTAATGAGGGTTTATGGAAAGTGGAAATAAAATATATATTTAAACGTGATGTGAATGGGGGGTTATTTGGGATAACGGATCGGAGTACATAGCAATAGTAGACTGGGCCGAAAGGGCATCGGAAGGAGATACTTCACTTGTGCGAAGGAAAAGCGAACTACCTGGACCAAGCATCAATTTGTAGCAAAGGGGGATGTGCCTAAGAGGGAGGGTCAATTGGTTTGCTTGGTGTGTGTATATATATTATATATATATATATATATACATAGTATATAACTATATATATATATATATATATATATATATATAATAATAATTATAACCTTTGGTTAGCTTCCGCCCGAATTGTTCATTCTGACGAAGGTCAAGCTTTTCACTCCACCTTAGACCTACAGTTTAACGTGGAATCCGAACCACGCCCCATCAGCAGCCCAGCGTCTTAACCAATAGGCCACGTAGGGTACCCATTTATCTACCAACCACTTTCTTTATTGTGTGGAAGGATGAACAGCTGGGTTTTGCTGCGCGCCGGCTGCCGTCGGGTCTCGAACCCGGGGCCGATGGATTCGTAGTCAGCGACGCTAACCACTACACCATATATATATATATATATATATATATATATATATATATATATATATATATATATATATAGCAAACCAATTGACCCTCCCTCTTAGGCACATCCCCCTTTGCTACAAATTGATGCTTGGTCCAGGTAGTTCGCTTTTCCTTCGCACAAGTGAAGTATCTCCTTCCGATGCCCTTTCGGCCCAGTCTACTATTGCTATGTACTCCGATCCGTTATCCCAAATAACCCCCCATTCACATCACGTTTAAATATATATTTTATTTCCACTTTCCATAAACCCTCATTAAATTCTATATTGACTTTAATCCATTTATCATATAATGATTTACGCATTACGTATTGATACACATTGCTGTATAAATGTAACGCAGTATAACTCGTCTCTAGAGTGTAATCCTAAATCCTGTTGCAATACATAGATACTCTATCGCTTTTATCATATATAATCGTATATAGTTAATTACGTGATTAAAATCTTTTTTTATAATGATGTTCATTCAATTTTGTTAATTTACGTAGAGTAAATTGTACTTCTGTTTAACGTCATTTCATCTCTTCACTGATGAAGATTCATTCCAAATTGTAATAATAAGCCTTCCTATTCATTGTAAATTAGTATTTTTTGGTTTAACATAAATCTTCATTCGATACTTTTCGGTTTACCATAATACTTAAGAACATTTAGCATTGTAAACAGTGTTAAATGTTAACATTATTTAATATTTGAACCCATTCTATTTTTATTATGGTAATATTCTTTTCATCATTGATTTCGATTTTTTCTCGTATAAAATATAATGGCTACAATTTGTTAATTCTTCTTAATGGTCCTAACTAAAACGCTAATAAAACAGTACCAGATAATAACGGAACTAAAAACTTTATATTCAACTTACTCATTACGCGCGTTCATTTATCCATCTATAAATTAATTCATTTCTCATCGATTGCGCGTTTATTCATTATCGAATTTCCTTTATTTATTCCGTTTGGTGTATTGCGTCATCATCCTTCAGACCGATAAAATTAAATGATTTCTTGGTAATTCTGCTTTTATTGTTTCTGGTAATATTTTAACCATTATGATGTCATTTATTAAAGAATATTTATTGAATTGAATTGAACTGAATAACCTTTATTAATACAATAAAACGTAAATTGTGAATTTGGACTATTTATTTTATTTGGACCTTAAGCTTTAGGCTTTACTGGGCTCTTAATTAAAAATAAACAGTTATTATTAATAATACATAAATCATGAATAAGAATTATTAATTATTTATGTATCATAACTTGTATAAAATTCTAACATAATTATGTATTCATTTTTTATATGTATATACGTAAAGGACTATTGAACTGTATCCATTATTAAAAAGTGTATTTAATAAGACTGTCGCTAGAGGC
Source organism: Bathynomus jamesi (assembly GCA_023014485.1). Classification (NCBI taxonomy): domain Eukaryota; kingdom Metazoa; phylum Arthropoda; class Malacostraca; order Isopoda; family Cirolanidae; genus Bathynomus; species Bathynomus jamesi. The sequence continues at coordinate 405,732 of JAJOZX010002858.1, forward strand.
GCTGTTTCAAGAATAATAATTTAATTGGTCAATAGCACCAACATGTCCCATCTCAACGGGCTCTCTATTCGTACACCCATCTAATAAATGAAAACTGCGTGACATTTTTCATTAGTTCTCCCCCATTAGATCGTTGTGCCCGTTTTTTAACTGCAGTAAGTCCCCCTGCTCGGAATAATTTCTATTCCTGGAGACCATCGCTGTGTTTAAAGAAGTTCCCTTACACACCTAACCAAAAAAACACGCGACAGGGGACACACGTTTTCATATATATATATATATATATATATATATATATATATATATATATATTGGGAATGCTACAGATGTAAAAATTACATCCGTGGATGCGGATGCAGGTGTGAAAAAATTGCAGATGCGGATATTTCCAACATCCCAAGTCCTAGATTAAGGATATGTATACCACATGCAGATGTGGATGAGGATGTAAAAAAAGTTGACATCCGCGGATAGGGGTGCGGATATTCAGATTTTATATTTGCGGATGCGGATATTTGGAGCATACCTTTGGTAAACCTTTGGTTTACTTCCGCCCGAATTGTTCATTCTGACGAAAGCCAAGCTTTTCACTCCACCTTAGACCTACAGTTTAATGTGGAATCCGAACCACGACCCACCAGCAGCCCAGCGTTTTAACCACTAGGCTACCCAGGGTACCCATTTATCTACCAACCACTTTTATATATATATATATATTATGGCCTTTATGCGAAATCGGACTTTTTGCAAAAAGGGTTAAGTCGTGATATTTTCGTTAAACAACGAAAATATCATGACTTAACCTAACCAATCATCAAGGGCGGACAGTTGACCTAACCGGGCATTAAATTAACCTAAATCAACTGTCCGCCCTTGACGATTGGTTAGATTAATTAAATCATGATATTTTCGTTGTTTAACGCAAATATCACGACTTAACCCTCTTGCAAAAAGGCCGTAACATATATATATAAATTATATATATAGTACTTCGTTGGCAATATAATAATGTTAAGTTAATAAGTGCTCGAAGCTCGAGGTCACCAGATCTTTTCAGATTACGTCAATAATGTTATTAATTAAGGAAATTAAAAGGGAGAGTTTACGTCCTTTATTAAACAAAACAATTAGAAAAGTTTATAGTGGTTATGAGATTTAAGTGTGACAAAAAAAAACGTTACAGTTGCTTATATGCAAAAGTTCACAGAATGACTGAAACGAGTTGAAATGTTATAAATGTGCATTTGAATAATGAATAATGACTTGAATATTATAATAACGTGCGAGAAAATTTGAATCTGTATATAAAGTTCGGTGGATGACACCGGGACAATGCGGTCGTTGTTACATGATGAGCTCCAACGTGTCACTGAGGCAGGGTTGCGAATTCCTTAAGCCAGAAGTAGCGTACCAGGCATTCAGAATTATCGTATTTAACTCGAAGTTATTGTACACATATCGGGTGATTACAAATGATTTTCCCGATTTTAAACATTTATTATGAAAAACTAACAAAGCTACAGCGAAAAGCAAGATATACAAATAAAGAAGAACTCAAAGAGTTTTATTTACAAGCTATTGAAGTTCAATATGAACTTCTTTTGTGGCTCTCTGCAGACATCAAAACGGTATTCTGTTTCCCTCCATACATTTTGTAGCATATCATACTGAACTTTTCTAACAGCTTCACATATCCTTTCCTTCAAATGTTCCAAATTGTTGCCATTGGCGGAACAAAAACTTCATTTTTGACATAGCCCCAAAGGAAGAAGTCAAGAGGGGTTAGAGTGGCGAACGTGCCGGCCAAGGAATGGGCACCCACTCCCCATCCAACAATCAGGGAATTTGATAAATATAAACCCACTCTAATAGACAGAGTTTATTTCCACAACAGTTTCGATACCCACTGGCATCCTCTTCGGGTGGATACACCCGAAGAGGATGCCAGTGGCATCGAAACTGTTGTGGAAATAAACTCTGTCTATTAGAGTGGGTTTTTATTATCATATTGTGACTTTCACGTAGAAAAGTTAAGTTTTTTTGCATTAATCAGGGAATTGCTCATTGTAACCTCAAAAGGAGCTCATATTGAACTTCACTAACTTGCAAATAACACTTTTGAGTTCTTCTATATTTGTATATCTCGCTTTTCGCTGTAGCTTTGTTAGTTTTTCATAATAAATGTTTAAAATCGGGAAGATACTTGTAATCACCCGGTGTATATATAACCAAAATATAAGCACATTTCCTATACTATTTATTTGAATCGGGAGTTGAGTTGACAGAGGTGAGAGGTCGTTCATTGTCAGTGTTATAAGTGATGATTCATTAGGCTTCGGATCATAAAGTGGTCAGTGTTGCCACTTTAAAAATGAAAAGTCCCTAGATCAGCTCAATGAAACCCCAATTTTCCCTAGATTTCTCAGTATTTATTATTTACACTTTACTTATACAGTACAGAGTCATGTAAGAAGTAAATAGACAGCCCAGATTTTGCTGTAACAATTTGGCGTAAAAGATTCAACAATTCTGATCGTGTTGCTGGTTTTTTGGGCTTTTTACGTAAAGTCTTGTCTAGTATTGCCCACACGTGTTCTATGGGGTTCATGTCAGGGGACTGACTCGGCCAAGGAAGTCGTTTGATACCATTTCGCTCCTCCCATTCTTTCGTCTTTTTTGCAGTGTGGCATGGGGCTCCATCTTCCATGAACAGGCAGCTGTCTTTTTCAATTTGACCACTTGAGAATATTGGCATAAGTCCTTCTTCAAGGATAGAAATGTAGGAAACGAATATTAGTCATAATAATGGCAAAAAAATTGGATGCATACATTTTACCATAAAATTAAGGGTGTCTATTTATTTCTTGCATGTCTCTGTATACTTTTACACATACACAACTTCTAGTTTGCGATTGCGAAACGAAAATTATCGTGCATTTCTAAGAGTATCGTATATCGTACATGGACTAGAAATTAACATACAAATACGATAATTATCGTACAATTCACATCCATGCACCGAGGTTTTCTTCAAGGAAGGAGGTGCGAGATATAACGTTCACAGAAAGCTTCGAGGGAGTCTCGCAATGTGACATCATCTTAGTCGCGGCTGTGTCGACAGGACAATGGGCTCCATTGTGAAGTAGAAGGTACGAAAGTATCTGAAGGTATCTCTGTAACTATATATATATATATATATATATATATATATATATATATATATATATATATATGCAGACGCCTTCAGATACTTTCGCGATTTCCACACAACTGCGACCAAGATGACGTCACATCGCTAGCCACACTCAAGGCATTTGCCTCTGCCCTGAGCGTCACACTTCGACCTCGTTATAAGGACTTCTCGGGCACGATGCCTCAATCGCATATCGACTTCTCTCCTCTGAAGAACCTCAGTGACACGAGAGATTTCACCATGTAACAACATGTACAGGCCCCATTGGCCTGATGTCATTCACCTAACTTTATATAAAGATTTTTTATTACCTCGCGCGTATTATAATATTGAAGTCATTAATCAAGTGCACATTTATACATTTCATTTCAATTGAACTTGCATTCAAACAAACAACTGCAACTTTTATTTTGTCTCATTTATATATAATTTATTTTGTTTAACAAGAAGAAAACTCACGCTATTAATTTCCTTAATTAATAACATTATTTGATCTGTAAAAGATTAATGGACCCCAGCCTCAAGGAATCATAATCATTAACAACCTAACTAATTAACATTTATTATAGTGCCAACGAGCCAATATTATATATATATACTCAACCGAAAATTAAGTCCATATGAAAATGATGTTGGATATGGCCAAAAATGAATCCACCAGATGATGTCCTTTGATTTACTTGGCCACTACCAACTACTCCGGATAATGTAGTAGCATCAGTTTGACCAAAAGTGAATCCACCAGAAGATGCAGTTGGGTTTCTGGACTAGAGCTGAATCCACTGGATCTAGTAGTTGGATTTCCTTGACTAGTAGTAAATCCACCAGATGATGATGTACAATTTTTTCGTTTAATGCAAATCCACTGGAATTATTTACTTGAGAAGCTGCTGCTGAGCTTTAAGACGTAAAAGAAAATCTTGACGAGGATGTCACTGGATTAACTGTAGCAGTGACTCCAAATGACTGAGTATGAATTACGAGTTACTATAAACACAAACTCCCTAAAACTCCGAGTAGGTTGTCAAAGTAGAGATACAGAATTAATGTATTAAGGTCTGACCTTTATAAACTGCAATGCAATTTCATTCTAATAGAGGCCAAGCACGTGCCCAATAATTTTTAAATAAATTCAGAACCAACCAAGAAACATTCACAAAACGTACAGTAAGACATTCACTCCTAGTTGAAGCATGTGGGTGGAGTTGGACAGCGACAAGATGGGGTCCGGTTATGGTTACTACTGAAATGGCCCGGGCCCACAGCTCAGTAACACCGTTTCCCTATATAAACGAAATTAAGATACTGAGTCGGGGGTTCGAACCCAGATGGTGCTGATAACAATACAAGAGTTAGAGAAATGGCCGGCACTAGTTGGGCTGAGCGTTGTACCAGTTTTTGGCCTTCCCAACTGATTATTATTGATATAACTGAATTGAAGATTTGACGTTCAGATTTAAGTTATAATTGTATTTAAACTCCAGCCCAAATCCTTTGTAAATTTTACGTTGTTTTCAAAGCTGTTTCTGTCTCGTTTTTAATCTGCCCCAAAACCTGAATCTCGTACGAATTTTAATTCAAAATTCATATAATCGTCCCTAAGCATCAAGTTTAAAATTTGGCTTGCAAAGATTATACGCGAACTTCTACTACGGAGCCTGAGTTATTTCGCACTTTGTTTGAATTCATTAAGAATATATATATATATATATATATATATATATATATATATATATATATATATATATATATATATATATATATATATTCCGATTTCGACATTTGAATCTTAATTGTTATTCATATCGAAGTCGCTTTCTCTTTCTGAAAATTGAAGTTGTGGTATGTTGTGAATTTGGACTGTTTGCTTCACATCCACAATTTTCCGTTTAGAATTTTGTTTAAAAAAAATTCTTTGGTAAATTGCCGACAAATTTGTCACAATTTTCGCCATCAAATTGAATTAAACTTCGTTAACGTCTGGTTAACATACGATACAATTCGACCTATAACAAAAGACTTTGTAATTCCCTTTATAAAGAATTATAAAGAATTAGGAGCTTCCCAAATGATTTGTGGTTTGGCTACGTTTCGGTGTTATCTTTTGAACAAATTGAAAATTTCCATCTTTTTTCAATCTTATAATTTTTCATTAATTTCATCTAAAGTGCTAAATGTTAAATATAACTAACTGCTATGCTACTTTCCGGTTGGTCCTACAGTCACGCGCGCGCGCGCGCACACACACACACACACACACACACACAATGTGCGCATCTCCGCACAGGCGAAGTACCGACTTTTTAAAATCCATATATCTAAAAACTAATTAACCAAACCTAACTTGACCTTAGTACTATCAAACAGAGAAGGATGTGAAAGTGTTTTGGACAAAAGCTTTGTTAAATCATAATTCTGTATAGTCAGGGGGCTTAATCCAAAAAATCACCCCGATTGTTTCCTTTGTTCCAAAAGTACCATTTTTTTACCAGGGGTAGATATGACCATAAGCATTCATTTTTTTGCGGGAGCCAACATGGGCTCTCCCTGTGGCGGCCATTATGGACGAATCCAAGATGGCCGCCATCTGGTCTGACATTGGGCGATAAAATAACAACCAATCATAGTAGAACAGCAAATAATGACACTTTTTGTATGTTTTTGAGTATAGAGAATCCAGTTCTGATATTTGTTTTTTAATTCAAGATATACGTCAGGTCGTATATATCCACATTTGATATTATTTTATAAGAAATGTACATTTTATGTCAATTGAATCATGATACATAATTATTGCACTTAGATTTGTGGTTGTAACAGCTATATTAACTTTTACATTGGATTTCTACTGACATTTTGTCCACTATTAATCTATTTTTTATTATTTTTGCAGGTGTTGGCATACCTGTATTCCTCTGAAGCAAGTCTATGCGGTGGTGGTCTTCTTCACATTCTAGTCTCTTCAGGCCTGCAGATATGAAGATCTCGTTAGTGTGTAGTAGAACATTAATACCTCAACATGTCTACTAACATAACTGGAATTAATTGGACACTGTGTTGCCTATGTCAGTCCAGCAAAGACGAGGCATTACAACAGCCAAAAGAACAGGGATATTCATCTCTTGAAAGAGATCTGAATGATTTTGTGCAGCTCAATGCTGTTCCATCTGGTATCAAGGTTAGTGAGCTCGATGATGACTCAGGAATTGCAGCAACCCTCCAATCACATGCTGCAGTGTATCATAAAAGTTGTAGGAGTGCATGCAACAGTTACAGGGTAAAGCGGGCACGAGGAAAAGTGGCCACGCAAGATGAATGTGCAGCTGGGATAAGTCCGAAGAAACTCAGATCAAGTTACGGATCACCTCCAGAAACATTATTCTGCATCATATGTCTGGGTGAGGATCAGCATGATCTTCATAGAGCTTAAGTGACAACATTGATCAAAATCTGAAGAATTGGGCAAAAACAACTAACAACTGGCATTTATATGGGCGCTTGACTGCAGGTTCTGATGCACATGCAATGGATGCATGTTATCATGTACAATGCTATTGGCGGCTTCGTGATGGAGCTCGTGCAGTTGAACGTCGATCTTCAAGTGAACCCAAGCCTCCCCCATTTGATCCCATGGTCATAGCACAGTTAGTGGCATTTGTGGATGACTCTCAGTCTGAGGTCCACAAGTTGTCTGACTTACGGGAAATGTACAAGATAATGATGTCAGATTTAGGACATCCCTGTTCTGGTAGAGAACCTCATGCAACAAGATTCAAAGACCATCTGCTTGAGCATCTTCCTGAGTGGGCTTCCTATGCACAGGGGAAAGATGTATTCATTAGCCACAAGGCAAAAGTGGGTGCTGTGCTAGAACAAAGCTATCATTCCTCACAAATCAATCAAGATGAAGCTGTGTTTTTGATACGTGCTGCTATGGCACTACGAAAGCGAATCCTTCAGAAACAAGAGCCATTTAATGGTTCATTCTCTCCACAATGCCTGACGTCCCCCATAGAAGAAACACTGTTAGGTTTCATCAATGTTGTCCTCCAGGGTCCTAAAGGTAATATCGATAAACATAGTAGAGAGCAATCCAACAGTGATGCTGAACTGGGCACAAGGGCGAAGATTGCGTGCACACTGTGCCAACTGCTGATATCAACACAGTAAAATATGCATCTTCATCAGACAGCACCCAAATCCGTCACAATAGGGATCGTGAAACGCCATTCCCACTTTACCATGGTATTAAACTGCATGGAGATGCCAGATTCAAGCACCAGATAGAGAATGCCCATCACCTTGGGCTCTCTGTCTCATATGACCGTGTGATGGAAGTCAAAACACAGGTAGCTCGTGCTGTTTGCAAGAGACACACTGAAGACGGTATTGTTCTACCCACAAATACAAGACTTTCAGTTTTCACTACACATGATGTAGACAATCTGGACAGCAACAAAACGGGAAATTTGTCACGTGGTGATTTTCATGGAACATGCATTACTGTGACTAATCACCTATCCAAAGAGAACTTGGGAATTCGTCGACCAGAAATCACACTTGATCCATATCCATCTGATACATCAAAACCCAAGTTGCCGGATAGTTATGTAATTGTTCCTCCCATCGAACTCAACACCCGTGACATTCTTGTGCCCAGAATCAACGAAGGTCAAGTTCGGCCGAACCACAGCCTGGTCAACGGTGCCAAAGTAAAAGATGATGCATGGATAGCACATGTTGGAAGAGTGCTGGAAAAGGGTGAGCTTGAAAAACGTGATGTGGTTACGTGGTCAGGCTTCAACTCTCAGCTCATGGATGATGCATGAATAAAGCCAAAGGCAGAGACTGGTATACTCCCCTTATTTCTTGATAAGGCAGCTTCTGCATCAATGATGAAGCACACGATGGAGATTGTGAAAACTACGACTGAGTTCATAAACCCTGGTCAAACCCCTGTCCTTGGGGCTGATCAGCCTCTCTTTGCCATACGCAAACAGTTACAGTGGGAGTTTCCTGACACACTGGGTGAGGATAAGTTTGTGATGCAGTTGGGAGCTTTACATATCGAGGATAAGTGTCAGCTGATGATGGGCAAGGTGCTACGAGGTTCCGGATGGGACACAGCTCTAGCTCAAGCAGATGTCCTCTCCTCTGGACGTGCCCAGTCAGCTCTCGATGATCACCACATAAAGCGTACACGATATGCTCATCATAATCAGTGAACAGCCATCTATTGGATAGATTATCATGAGATGCAGTACTGTGAGTAAAAGGAATAAAGAAGATTGTACTTGCGTATATACTAAAGTTTAATAGCAAAAGATGTTGATGCTGACTCTTATTTTTTATCAAGTTAACTATGTAACCTGTACTAGTATTGGTACTCAAGTGGATGTCATTTTGGACAGCGGCCATTTTGATTTGGCCAATATGGCCGCCACTGTGGGAGCCCAGCTTGGCTCCCGCAAACATTCAAATTAGTATGGTCATAGCTACCTGTGGTCCAAAAATGGCACTTTTGGAATGATTTGAACAATTATATGATTAAGCCCCCTGACTAGTATAGTACTCGCTAATTAGTACCGAACTAACCTAACCTAGTCAGGACCAACACATCTTTTTTTCCGACAGTAATTAGTGGGATAATTTGTTTTTGTGAGGTAACCCTTTTGGTACCTCGGAACATAAAAAAATTATATAAAAAATCTAGAAATGCTATTACTGTCGGAAAAAAGATATGTTGGTCCTGACTAGGTAAGGTTAGTTACATTTTTGAATTATCACACACTCGACCTGACCTAATTTACACTCAGCTGCACACCCACTATAAGATATATATATATATAATATATATATATGGGCTACATCGTAGCCAATGTCGTAACACCGCTTCCCGTCGAGCAGCGAAGTTAAGCGACATTGGGTCTGGGTAGTAGTTGGATGGGAAACCGTCCTCCGCATCCAGATTATGTAGCGACCCGTGGTTCGGATCCCACGTAAAGCTGTAGGTCTCCTCCGTCATATGACCTTAGATGTTGCGAAGGAGGTTAAACAAACCCGATAATTATTTTTATATATATATATATATATATATATATATATACAATATATAAATTTAAAAATACTCATCATTGGCACGCTCATAAAAGCGAATTTGAGAGGAACCACGGGTCTTTCGGACCCTTTACAGATAGTGCGTTTCGTGGCATATGAGCAAGCCGATTGAAGTCTGAAAGGAAAGGTCTAATGGAAGGATTTGGCATCCCGCTGATGACCTAGGCACTGTGATAGTAATAGTAATATAATGACGTTGCGGCACTATTATTTACATACATATTTATATATATATTTATATATGAAAATTATTTCACAAAAGTAACACGTGAAAAATATTTATGATGAATAAAACCATGAAGGAAAAGAAACACAGAATGGTGCTCAAGCGCTTTCGTCTAATGACATCCTCAGGAACACTGAAGTACATAAAGAGTTACAGCCTATATATAGGTTACAGAAAAAAAAATATATACATATATATATATATACACACATATACAATAAACGGAGAAATGAAATTAAAAAAAAAATTATTAAAAATTAAAAGATTGTGGGAGGGGCATACAACTTTGTAAGGAAACACTATCGAATTTTTAGCACAAGATCAAACTACCGATTTTAGCACAAGATTAAATTAATTGTATATCTCTATATATGTGTGTGTGTGTATCTGTGTGTGTCTGAATATCTGAGAAATAAAGTGAACAATACTTAACGATTCACCGTTTCTCATTTCAGCTACGTGATTTCTGGTGATGGAAACCCGGAAGTGTATATACCTATTAGGGGCAGCGGTTGATGAGGTGAAAGGATGCAAGCTTCCTTCCTACAGGCAAGCATTCGGTTACTTCCTTTACCTTCACCATGAAAAGAAAATGACAATACGTGACGCGTTGAGGAAGTCACTTCGAGCAGTGATGTCCTTCTGGGAGAAAGCTCACATTCCAACCAGACTCGAGACACACTGCGTCAGCAAACTGGATAAAGTCTTCGAGGAGTGGAAAGGACTCAAAAAACACGCCTCAAGGACGAGCGATTCACACAAGACGAAAGAAAAAGAATTCATTGAACGCCTCGATCGTCTCTTTGACATCCCCACGCTGATTGTGAGAAATTGGTCAAGTACCCAGAGGATTGGGAGTTCCTTCAGCAGCAGCGCCAGAAAGGACGTCCAGGTTCAATGGCAGGTTTGAACATGACCCATCAGCGCCAAGTCAAAGATTGTACTCGACGTCGGGAGGAAGAGGAGAAACGAAGAAAGCGATCAGCAGCTGAAATGGAGGCAGTATCCAACGAAGCGGTTTTGGAGTCCTCATCCTCCAGCTCAGATGATAGCGAAGAAAAAGGAGCATGTGGTGGTTCGTTAGCGTCTAAACAAAGAGCAACGAAGAACTTCATGACATCGGAATTGGCGGCAGCGCTTGATCGCACGCAACTCTCGTCAAGAAAGGCCACATATCTGCTGTTTGAGGCAGCTTCCAGCTTAGGGCATGATGCTAGCGACTACAACATCAATCGTGGATCCATTCATCGTCAGCGTGAAAAATTCCGTACCCTTAAGGCTCGGCAACTGAAGAGCGAGTTCCAAGGCAATAGTCCGTTGACTGTTCACTGGGACGGAAAACTCATGCAAGATCTGACGTCACGAGAATATGTTGACCGCTTACCTATTCTTGTATCTGGCTCCGGGACAGAGCAGCTCCTCGGGGTGCCAAAACTTCTGTCAGGAACCGCGCTGGCACAAACAAATGCCATCACAGATTGCCTGAATGAATGGGGAGTGACCGATCATGTCAAATCTATGTGTTTCGACACAACCGCGACAAACACAGGCCACCGTGGAGGAACTTGTGTTCTTCTGGAAGAAAAGGTTGGACGTGACCTGTTACACTGCGCGTGCAGACACCATGTACTGGAGTTGGTGCTACAGGCGGCATTCGCAGCATCGCTAGATTCAGTATCTACCGGTCCAGAAATTCTGCTTTTCAAGCGCTTCCATGATTATTGGACCCGCATTGACCAGCAACAGTTCCAAACTGCGGACACAGATGCGTTCACCAAAGCAGCTATTTTTAAGCATAGAACGGAGCTCATTGAGTTTGCAAAATCACAAGCACTTCAAGTTCGTGATGACTATCAGGAATTCCTCGATCTTTCCGTCATCTTTCTTGGAGGAGTTCCATACAAGGGACTAAACTTCCGCGCCCCTGGTGCTATGCACGGGCGAGATGGATGGCTAAGGGGCTCTATGCCATCAAGATCTGGCTCTTCCGAAGACAGTTTAAACTGACGAACACTGAGGAACGCGGAATTCGAGATATCTGCCTCTTTTCTGTTCTAGTTTACATGAAAGCGTGGGCAACAGCTCATCTGTCCATCGAAGCTCCGATGAATGATTGGGAATTGATGAGGACGCTCCTTCGATACCCGCACAAGAAGATCTCTGATGGTACCACCAAGAAGCTGTCTGCGCACCTGTGGTACCATTCGGAGGAGGCAGTGGGTCTGGCGTTCTTTGATGAGAGGATATCGATGGAAGTGAAGTGCAGCATGGTTGCAGCGTTAGATCAAGAAGCCCCTCACATGCCGCCAAAATGACCTTTGGTTCTTGATACTATGTTCCTCAGTGACAGCAAAGGACTGGAGCAACTGATCACAAAGAACACCCGAGGATTCTTCTCAAAACTTCAGTTGCCAGATTGCTTTCTGCTCCACCATCCCAGTTCATGGACGTTAAACTCTGAATACGTGCAAGCTCGGGATGTGGTCTCCAAACTTGCAGTGGTGAACGACAGAGCAGAACGGGCCGTGGCTCTGGTGAAGGAGCTGAACGGAAAGTTGACAGTGAAAGAAGAACAGCTCCAGTTCCTCGTTCAAGTTGTCACTGACCACAGAAAGCAACACCCAGCTCCGAACAAATCAGCATTAGTGAGGACGCGAAAGAACTAATCACTGATCAGCGTATGAGCACCAATTATTCTGCTACTGTATATGTATTTTACTGTATTTCTCAAAGTTTTGCTTTTGTTGCTTCTCCATTTTGTACCATTATTCGCCAAATTATGTCTTCTATTTTGATTATATAATAAACTGTTTGTATTCTTTGCGTTTTTAAGTGTCTTACTTTCGTTATTTCACCAAATTGCCTTGTTTTTTATTATCTGGTTCGGCCCAAGCTGTGAACACTGAACAGCTTGTTGACGTCAACAAATGGGTCTTGTTTTTAGTGACGAGGGCGACCTTTAAATGATGACCAATCAGGACCAAATTTCTCTTCCGTATGTTTTACACCAAATCGAACACTTTTAGGGGGTGTCATAGGAAAATATCCATCGTTTAATTTTCCCCCTATTACCTAGTGACACCCTAATATATATATATATATATATTAGTGGTGGACCGAATATCAGTTTCTCAACATCTGCGGATGCGGATTTTTAATTTCAGTATCCGCAGCGGATGCGGATATTTAGTTAATCTATCAATATAATATAGAATTATGAATATATGACAATTTTTCAAATTTCGTGATATTACTATTATGGCAGGCAATGCATAAGAAATAAAATTAATACTAATGTTTTCATTTTTGCAATGTGTTTGCTATAGAAAATTAACATTTTTATTTTTGTTAAAGAATTTACTATTTTTTGTAATTATTTACAATAATCTTGTTCGAAACACGATAGACTGCTTGATCTTATACGAACCATTTCATTCTGAAAAGTTACTGTGTTGCTGTGAAAAAAAAAAAATCAGTGGAGTACGCACAGCGACACAGGCACAGGCAGTGTTTGTTGATTTAATGGTATTTATATTTTGAGGTTTATATATTTGTTTGTTCATTAATAATTAATACTTTACATGAAATGTGCATGACTGGGCCTTATGAGCTACTTTATAAGCTAATTTAATTGTAAATTGCATAATTTATTAGAGGTAATATCCGCAGTCAGAAGTGCGGATGTGGATGTTAAAAATGATGCTGATATCCGGTCCACCACTAATATAGAGAGAGAGAGAGAGAGAGAGAGAGAGAGAGAGAGAGAGAGAGAGAGAAGGTGGCCATAAAGTTTGGAAACAGTACAGTATATAGAAAAAACAATTTTCTCCGTTGCAGATAACCTACAGTTCTGAGAAAAATGTCCTGTTTCCGACTTTATGGCTACCCTATATGGCGAGAAGTAAAAATGTGAAAATGTGCTTTTCACTTTTTTAATATTATCATTACGACGAGACAAGAAAGACCCAATGGTGATACCATAATAGTGACTTATTCATTTCCCCTCTCATATTTTCCTCTTGAATCTTTGCAAATTCATTATAACGCTCATTATTTCCTACATGAGCCTTTTTTCCCCCGTATGCCATAATGAGGACTGCATCGAGAACGCACCTTGGCCCAACCATATAAATGTTTCATGCTTAACGTAGACAGACGTCTTTTCTATAAGGAACAAACAAATAATAAACAAATAATAAACAAATAGAATCCATAATGTTCGTTGAATTTAAAAGACTGCTCTTATACGCACTAATGTCCACAAATTTAAAACGAGCTACTAAGCGAGGGTATATTATGATCCATAAGGAAATTAAAGATAACAACTATAACAAGAACGAGGGGAAAAAAATCTGGTAACGGGGGAAAAATATTATGGCATTTCAACAATTTATAGAGGCTGAAGGGAAAAGCTTCGCTTATATCGGTGCTCTGGGAGTCTAGGGAAATTTTTTTTTAAAAGTAAAGCGAAAGCATTTCGCGGTATGGCGTTACACAAAAGGGCGTTAAGGGGATTATTGAGTACTAAATGGAGTGAAAGAAACACGAGACATCGACCTCCTATTATGGTAAACTAGCGAGAATGCCATCGCTCTTGTGGCACTTAGGGAAATACTGTGTGTATATATGTATATATATATGTATATATATATATATATATATATATAGGAAGGCACTGGCACCGAAGTAAGGGGAAGGGAAATGCAGAGGTAATGCATTGTGCACCCACGATAAATAAACTCTCTCTCTCTCTCTCTCTCCCAGCGTAAAGCATTCTTTCCACCTTTGTACTCTCATCTTTACAAAGCAAAAAAGAAAAAAGAAATCCCATTTCAACACAAAATTACAATTGGGAGTATATAAATATATTCGTATATTACTGAAATATATACTATATAAGTATATATTATACAGGGTAATTGCAAAGTTACGCAACCCAAAGATGATTACATAATTATGTTTTCGGGTTGCTTGACTTTAAGATCACCTGTATAAATATCATATGAAATACTGTGTGTGTGTGTGTGTGTGTGTGTGTGTGTGTGTGTGTGTGTGTGTGAAAATAGAAAATTCACAACAAACCAGTTAGACATATATTTCAGTTAAGAGGTCTTGATGTCTCGATAGCAACAGAACTGGCTGCATCATGAGACAAGAGCATACAGAGGGTTGACAAAAGTAAATAGACAACATTGTTTTTTCCAAAATATTTTTATTTGATTATAAAAGTCAATAAATAAAACAAATATTTTGCATTTATTGGTTCAATAAATTTATTATTTACTGACATTAGATAGATAGATAAAATAACCTTTATTAATAATAATAAAATAAATAAATTTTTTTCAATTTACAATGACATGAATAATTGTGAAGCTTGACTATTTATTTTATTTAATTTGGCCCTTAAGCTTTAGGCTTTACTGGGCTCTTATTAAAAATAAGCAGCTAGTTGTTATAAATTAATAATAATAAATAAATAAGTAAATAAGTATTATTAATAGTTAAAACATGTATTACAATATTAAACAATATTAGTGGACATTAATCCTAGATTTTTGTTAGTACCGTATGCCATTATTAATCGTGATTTCAACTTGGTTTTAAACAAATTTACATTCACAATATTTTTTATATCGGCATGCAAGTCATTCCATAGCTTCAATCCAATGAAAATGGGTAGTTAGTTTTTGAGATGAAGACAATCTAAATTGAGGTATAACAAGCTTTGATCTATTTCTGGTCTGATATGAGTGGATTTCTTGATGGGTTACAAAATATCTAGTTACCCATTGCAAATTAATGATTTTGTTCTTACACTCGTAAATAAAAATAAAATGTGCCAGTTTGGTTATATCGTTGAGCGTTAGTAGGAGGTTTAGCTCTTTAAATAATGCACTAGAGTGATCAAGGAAATCAGCATCAGATAATAACCTTATTGCTCGTTTTTGGATGACAAAGATACTATTTAATGCGTTGTTAGCGGAGTTTCCCCAAACAAGGGTGCAGTATGTTATATAAGGAAGAACAAGAGTATGATAAAGAGTCAATAAAACTTGTTTAGGGACTACATTTCTAAGTTTAAACATTATAGCAACGCTCCTTGAAATCTTTTTCGCGATATAATTTACATGATCACTCCATTGCAAATTCTTATCTAGCATTACACAAAGAAATTTTGTTACAGTACACTCCTTTATGGCGATTTCATTAACGTTAAGTTCATCAAGATATACATTTCTTTTATTAGTAAAAATCATGAAATTTGTTTTACTGGTATTTAGGAATTATTAGTAAAAATCATGAAATTTGTTTTACTGGTATTTAGGAAGAGTTTATTGGTGGTCAACTATTTCATTACACTGATGAATTCTGAATGAAATATGTTCTTAGCTGTATTAATATCTTTGCAAGAAAGAGAGACAGTTGTATCATCTGCAAACATTATGAAGTTCAGTATATCAGATGAACGTGGAAGGTCATTTATATATAATAAAAATAACAGTGGACCCAGAACTGAGCCCTGTGGCACACCATGTTTGACAAGCGCTTTAGTTGAGCAAACCTTATTTACTGATACAAAATATATATTGGACAAATAACTTTTAAACCAATCACTGATTGCTCCTCTAAAGCCGTTACAATATATTTTATTAAGTAGAATATTATGGTCTATTACATCAAACGCCTTACTCAAATCCATAAATATTGATATCATTATTTCTTTGTTCTCCTTAGCTATATTTACATTTTCCATATGATTTAAAATAGCCATTTCCGTTGTTTTCTTATTAAGGAAGCCATATTGATTTGGAGAAAATAAATTGTAGGATTCTAAATATCGCCGCATTCTACTTTTTACAATTTTTTCAAAAACTTTGCTGAACACAGATAATGAACACACCGGCCTGTAATTTGTTGCTAGTGTAGGATAACCCCCTTTAAAAAGGAGTGTTATACAACCAGTTTGTAGCATTGATGGGAATATTCCTTTGAAAATACTTTGATAATTTTAGCCAAAGTTACAGATATCTTATCTTTAACAAGTTTCAATATAGGTACAGGAATGTTATGAATGTTATTTTTTGTATGTTTGAATTTACCAGTAATATTCTAGACCTCAGTAGAGGTAGCAGGAACAAAAGAAAATGAATTTAGTGGGCTGGGTGGCATATATTCTAGAGGTGAGTGATCATTATTTATTAATTGTGAGCGAAGCTTATTCGCTATTTTAGTAAAATGTGCATTTAAAGAGTCTGCAATAGCAGTATCATCAGTAATTTCTTTATTATCAACATTTAATTTCTCTATTGAATTTTTCTTAATTTGTTTTCCGAGAAGATTGTTTATGGTTGTCCAAGTGTTTTTCATGTCTCCTTTTTGTTTGGAAAATTGATTGTTATAATAGTTATATTTTGCAATTTTGATTAATTTAGTTAATTTGTTTCTGTAATGAGTATATTGTATTTTAGGAATTTTGCTCTGCAATTGCAATTTGAATAATTTATCTCTTTTCTTTATTGAAGTGATAATTCCTGGAGTGATCCACGGATTTGCGACACTTTTGGGCGAAACTGTTTTTCTCCTTAAAGGAAAGCAAATATTAAAAATACGGAATAAGGTGTTATAGAAGAACTGAAACATATGATCTGGGTCATTTAAAGGTTCGTCACAGTCAAGTCGAGTATTTTCTACAGCCCCAATAAATTTTCTTTTGTTAACCTCTGAAAATATCCTGTAATCAATAGTTGTTTTGTCCGCAACCTGAACAATGTTATTGAATATAGCGTAAGTAGGAAAATTTATAATCAAATAAAAAAACTTTGGAAAAAAAAATAGGTGTCTATTTACTTTTGTCTATCCTCTGTAGTGTACTCAGAAAATTAGTGTCTACAATAAAAGCTATTTAAATCAGACCTGAATTGAGGGGTTTATTCTCACCGTAAACTAATGACTTACATTACTTAAGCGAGACACACGAAAAGAGGCAATTCACCTCATCCTCAGGCCATCGATTTTGAACCTAAGTGAGTTTTGTTAACACTTCTTTACTTTCAAAATAAAACAAACTGCATAAACTGTATGTCGGGAGAGGGATATGCAATGACTGGATGGGTGGATGGATGGATGGGTGGGTGGATGGGTGGGTGGATGGGTGGATGGATGGATGGATGGAAAGTGGATTTCTTCCAATTAATATGGATTAAAAAGTTCTAGACATTTATATCCCCCTTAATGAATATTTCCCTTCCCTCACGGAAAAAAAGGACACTATGTATTGTATACGTTTATTAATTAACAAAACAGATATAACACCAAATATAATATATATGCAGAGAATATTTTACATATATACATACGGTGTCCACAGAAGAATCGTACAAATTCCACTTAAAATAAGCTAAATTTGTACGATATATAATTGAATTGAATAACCTTTATTAATAATAAAATAAATACATTGGTTTTACAATTTACAATGACATAAATAATTGTGAAGCTCGACTATTTATTTTATTTAATTTGGCCCTTAAGCTTTAGGCTTTACTGGGCTCTTATTAAAAATAAACAGCTAGTTGTTATTAATTAATAGTAAATAAATAAGTGAATAAGTATTATTAATAGTTAAAGTATGTATTAATGTTAAATTATCATTATTGATATGACAAATGCAAGGTCACCATTGAAGGCATTATACCAATACCATAAAAAGAAATCAATAAATGCAAAAAACTTCTTTTTTCTACGTGAAGGTCAAAATATGATAATTAAAACCCACTCTAATAGACAGAGTTTATTTCCACAACAGTTTCGATGCCCACTGGCATCCTCTTCGGGTGGATACAGAAAAACGAATGAACCAAAAACAAGAGGGAAAACAGTCCAGGGACCATTAAGAAATTCGCACCTAGGTTAGATCCCGTTCTCCCGACACTGGAAGGGCATTTTTATTAAAGGGACCCGTTTATAAGTACATTCGCACAAATTTAAAACTATCTTCTTGTTCTATGCATACAGATTCTATTATTTTTTTTTATATATAATTATTACATTTATTATTAAATTTATTAGATTTAATATTGCATTATTATTTATTACAGAAATTATAAATTTATTATTACATTCATTATTACACTGTTGTTTATTATACAGAAATTGTAAACCGAAAAACGAATAAAAAAGGCGAGAAGGAAACAATCCAGAGACCATTAAGAAATTATTTTTACATAATTACTGCATTTATTATTGCATTTAGGTTTTTTAACACTTATTATTATTATTACCTTTACACTAATTATTACATTTATTTTATTACCTTTATGATTACTTTATTGCATTTATATTTATTTCCACATTTATTACTTCAATTATTGCATTTACATTTACGTTTATTATTCCATTTACATTTTACCGGAAAAAAAAAACCGAATGAACCAAACGCGAGTAAGGAAACAATCCAGAGACCTTTAAGAAATTCTCACTAAGGTTAGAACCCGTTCACCAGACGCCGTATGGGATTTTTTGACCAAGAATCTCAAACTCCCCCACATTTAACGGCTTACCCAAAACCCATAAGATTAATATACCACTCCATACAGGTTATCTAAATTTCTTGCAGATAAATTGTCCCCATTAGTTGGTAAATTTTCAGGCTCGCACATCACTAATTCCTGTGACTTTGTTAACAAAATTATGTCCTTAGATTTAAAAAGGGGAAGAATGATCAGTTTTGACGTTGAGTCCTTGTTTACGAAAGTTCCCACTGATGATGTACTTAGTTTTTTTTAGATAGAAAATTGCCAACATGTAACGTAGAACTAGGCATGCCCACATCTGTATTTTTAGAACTGATAAAACTCTGTGTCACCAATAATGCCTTCTCCTTCGGTGAAGAATTTTATTTGCAACGTTTTGGTATGGGAATGGGGTCCCCTTTATCCCCAATACTGAGTACATTATACATGGAATATTATGAATCTGAATTGTTGCAAACAATATGTCCCAGGAATCTAATTTGGTTTCGTTATGTAGATGATATTTTCTCATTTTGGCCTGACCACTGGAACAACTTTGACACTTTCTTTCAGTCATTAAATAATCTTGTTCCCTCTATTAAATTTAAATATGAATGGGAGAACGACAAACAATTACCTTTTCTAGATGTTTTGGTCATTAACGAAAGCGGAAAGCCCAATTTCACGGTCTATAGAAAACCTACTCATTGTAATTCGTACATTCATTATTTTTCATATCATGATGAAAGGGTTAAAAGCTCAATTATTTCTTCCATGTTTCTAAGAGCACTCAGTATCTGTAGCCCACATTTGCTGGACCCGGAATATTCAAAGATTCGGAACATTTTTAAGGATTTAAAATATCCTGAGTGGTTTATCAGAAAGGCGTATTTTAAAGCCAGAAAATCTTTTTATGCCCCTCGGGAACCTTCAGTTAACCAAAAACAATATGTGAGTTTGCCTTACATTGCCGGCTTAGAAAGAGTAAAACCGTTGACGAAAGATTTTAAGTTTGTTTTGGCGTTCAAATATTCGTCTACCGTGAAAAGTAAATTGGTTAGGAATAACGTTGCAAAACAGGAACAAGCCTGTGTCTACAGCATTCCCTGTAAAAGTTGTGATTTAATATACGTAGGAGAAACTGGAAGAAATATTGAAACCCATAAAACACAAATATGCCTTCAGAAGTTGTAATACTGATAATGCCATTTTTTATCACGCCAGCCAAAATAATCATGTATAGATTGGGAATCAAGTAAGGTACTTTATAAATGTAATAATTATGTCAAACAAAAAAATAATAGAATCTGTATGTATAGAACAAGTAGATAATTTTAATTTGTGCGAAGGTACTTATAAGTTGGGTCCTTTAATGAGATTCTTGGTCAAAAAATCCCTTACGGAGTCGGGTGAACGGGTTCTAACCTAAGTGTGAATTTCTTAAAGGTCTCTGGATTGTTTCCTTACTCGCTTTTGGTTCATTCGGGTTTTTTTTTTCGGTAAAATGTAAATGAAATAATAAACGTAAATGTAAATGTAATAATGGAAGTAATAAATGTGGAAATAAATATAAATGCAATAAATTTAATAATAAAGGTAATAAAATAAATGTAATAATTAGTGTAAAGGTAATAATAATAAATGTTAAAAAACGTAAATGCAATAATAAATGCAGTAATTATGTCAAAATAATAGAATCCGTATGTATGGAACAAGATAGTTTTAATTTGTGGGAATGTACTTATAAGCGGGACCCTTTAAAAAAAAAAAAAAAAAAAAAAAAAAAAAAAGCCCTTCTGGGGTCGTGGGAACGGGATCTAGCCTAGGTGCGAATTCCTTAATGGTCTCTGGATTGTTTCCTTCTCGCCTTTTTCATTCGTTTTTCGGTTTACAGTTTCTGTATAATAAACAAGTGTAATAATTAGTGATGGGACGATTAATCGGAATCGGAATCGAGAATCGGAAGAATCGAGCATTTTTCAGGAATCGGAATCGGAATCGAGAGAATTGTACCATGATTTCCGATTCTTAAAACGATTCTTTAACTTTTAATTGAACCAGTTTTGCAATGTAAACTTTAAAATTTAAATGAAAGAGGATAACAAATTTTATTTTTATTGTATTGTAGCTATACATTAAAACATGTATATCCATGATGTGTAATCAAGAAGATTAAAATGAAGTGTTACAACTTACAGTTGATTTTTATTTTTAAACCAATCTATTATAATTTATAATTTATATTACCATACTCATAATGTAAATAGTTAATCTTACCAGAGTAAAATATGACAATTTCCAGAAAAACAAGTATAGAATTATATTTAAAAATATTGAGAATCGGAATCGGAATCGAGAATCGTATCGGAATCGAGACTTTTTAGTGGTATCGGAATCGGAATCGGAATCGTTAAAAATTTTGGTATCGTCCCATCACTAGTAATAATCAATGTAATAAATTTATAATTTCTGTAATAAATAATAATTCAATATTAAATGTAATAAATTTAATAATAAATGTAATAATTATGTAAAAAAATAATAAGAGAATCTGTATGTATAGAACAAGAAGATAGTTTTAAATTTGTGCGAATGTACTTATAAACGGGTCCCTTTAATAAAAATGCCATTCCAATGTCGGAAGAACAGGATCTAACCCAGGTGCGAATTTCTTAATGGTCCCTGGGCTGTTTTCCCTCTTGTTTTTGGTTCATTCGTTTTTCTGTATCCACCCGAAGAGGATGCCAGTGGGCATCGAAACTATTGTGGAAATAAACTCTGTCTATTAGAGTGGGTTTTAATTATCAAAGAAATCAATATTATACATGAAAGAAGAACTGAACAATCCCAAGAAATGTGTTTTTAATACTAGATTACACACGAGAAATTAATAAACAATAGTAATGGACATCAATCCTAGATTTTTGTTAGTATGCCATTATTATTAGGGATTTCAACTTGGTTTTAAACAAATTTACATTCACAATATTTTTTATATTATATCGGCATTTAAGTCATTCGATAGTTTCAATCCAATGAAAATTGGTAGTTTTTGAGATAAAGACAATCTAAATTGAGGTATAACATGCTTTGATCTATTTCTTGATGAGTTACAAAATATTTACTTACCCATTGTAAATTAATGATTTTCGTCTTATACTTGTAAATAAAAATAAAATATGCGTTTGATTACATCATTGAGCTTTAGAGGTTTAGCTCTTTAAATAATGCACAAGAGTGATCAAGGAAATCAGCATCTGATAATAACCTTATTAGTGTGGGCGCAAAATGTTAGAGTACAATGCAATTGCAAATGTTGATAAATGTTGTAAGATGTTATGCAACGGGGGGAGGGGGAATGTTGCAAAATGTTATGCAACTATGGGGGAGGGGTTACCCCCAAAGTTGCAATGAACACCTCTTTGGGGGAGGTGGGACGGTTTCACTCCCCAAAGGGGTACACCTAACCTAAGAGAGAGAGGAGTGTTCGCTTGTCCAGCGTTGTTTGGATGGTTATTGGGTTTAGTTTGAGGTTTGGTACCACTCGCCAATTTTTCTCTTTGCGTCTTTGATAATTTCGTTCGTAATATTGTCTTTGGCCGCGCTGAGACACTGACTGGGGCGCATTGTGGCGGTATGGCCGGAGGGACCCGCGAATATAAACACCTCCAAGTTGCGGTCAACTCCATGTCACGATCACAGATAAGTGCATGATGGTGACAATTAGTAGGTCATGTTAACTCAATTGACGACAGCGAATCACGGTTAACTGCATGAATAAAATGTGTATATACCACGATGCGTTTCCGCGTGTCGTTCTCTCTTCACACGAAGGTCGAGCTGGTGGTCCCTGCCTCTAGGATTGGCTTGGTGAAGGAGTGAGCCTCTCAAGAGTTGAAATTTCTCGTGATAAATGCCCTATTGTTGTCTTCTGACCATTTGTTAGTGTTGCCCTCTGCTCGACCTCTCTTCACACGGTCAAGCTGGTGGTCCCGCCTCTAGACCTGGCTTGGTGGAGGAGCGAGTTGCTCTCGCGCTCTCCGCCACACATGACCGCTTGGTGGAGCACAGTCATGTACACCCGGCTCATCTGGCCTAATATGCAGTATTTAATTTCTTCATTTTTACCATATCTCAAGAGTTCAAGTTCTCGATATTAAATGCCATATTGATGTCTTCTGACCATTTATTAGTGTCCCCCCTCTGCTCGGCCTCTCTTCACACGGAGGTCAAGCTGGTGACCCGGTCTCTAGACATGGCTTGGTGGAGGAGCGAGCTGCTCTCTTGCGCTCTCCACCACACATAGCCATGTACACCCAGCTCATCTGGCCTAATATGCACTGTTTAATTTCTTCATTTCTACCATATCTCGAGTTGAAATTTCTCGGTGTTAAATGCCATATTGTTGCCTTCTGACCATTTGTTAGTGTCCCCTATCTGCTCGGCCTCTCTTCACACGGAGGTCAAGCTGGTGACCCCGTCTCTAGACCTGGCTTGGTGGAGGAGCGAGATGCTCTCTTACGCTCTCCGCCACACATGACCGCTTGGTGTAGGAGGGAATTGCTCTCTTGCACCGCGTTTGACACTCAATTTTGAACCGTAAACAATTGAGACTGAACAGGTGAAAATGAATGTATTCGTTTAACTACGCGATGAGAAAGGACTTAGTAGATCATATATGCATGTATATATATATATATTAGTGGTGCACCGGTTAATCGGTATCGGCACCTGGCATGCCGATATTATGAAAATACCTTACATGGCCGATTAATCGGTAAAAGATACCGATTAATCGGTGCACCACTAATATATATATATATCGAAGCATTTCACAATTCTTTATTGTTTGATAGATCCCAATCTTCTACGGTTTTAAATGTCTGACAATACGCAGAATTAGACGGAGTGTGAATAAAAATGTGTTTAGTGCGTGAAAATGAATGTCTGGTTGGGGTGGTAGATAAATGGATACCCTAGATATCCTGGTGGTTAAGATGCTGCGTATTGATCGTAGGTTGAAAGGTCGAGTCCGGACGATGACATTGTAATTTCTGCCCCACCCGTGCTGTTGCGTGGTTCGGATTCAACGTTAAGCTGTAGGTCTAAGGTGGAGTGACAAGCTTGACCTTCGTCGGAATGAACAAATCGGGGGTATGCTAAACAAAGGTTGCCGATGAAGTAGAACTTTTTTAATGCATGAAGGATGAGTTAGGGGTAATGATGTAATAAATTTTAGATGTTGCATGATTTTTATATGAAATTTAACTGATAAAATTCAACTGTTACGGTACGGAAAAGGGGAGGATATAAAATTCCATTGAATAGAAAAGATCCACGATGACCCGGGTGTACTTGTGAGATGGAGAGTAAAAGAAGTCAACTCACTACTTCACCAGGCCAACTAGATCTATTGTGGTAGTATTTCCCGTTAAACTGTAGGTCTAGGGTGGAATAAACTTGACCTTCTTGACCTTCGATGGAATGAGCAATTCGTGTATTTTTTTGGCTTTCTTCTTGAAGGCATTTTGTATGAGATGAATGAGAAAATGCTGGGGTGCTAGATTCCCCGTTAAACCATAGGTCTAGGAAGGGGTGAAAAGTTTGACCTTCGTCAGAATGAACAATTCGGGTAGGTCCAGATTCTCCGTTAAACTGTAGGTTAGGGTAGGTTGATTTTCCGCATTTTTTTAGATATCAACTTTGGACTAGTCGAGATAGTCAGGGCTTAATATGATAATAACTGACAAAAAACTTCAGATCCCTAGCTTTAACCGTTTTTTGAAGAAACCGTTTCAAAAATCGTCAAAAAATCGTACCGAAAAATACCACATTTTCGCAATTTTTGGCCGAAAAAATCATGCTATTTTCATAAAAAAAATCCTGAAAAAAGTTACAATTTTACTGAAAAAAAGTTTTAAAAACATGTACAGTCAAATAGACACATTTAGATCTGAAGATCATCATAATTTTCACTGTAAGAGCCCTTAGAAGCAAAGGAAGGCCTCATCTGGCGGCTTAGGGCTTTGGCCAGAATGTGTTTGTGCCTTGATTCGAGTCCATAAACAGTATGGGAAGCTTCAGATGTCAGCTTCACGGCCCTTTCAACACTGAGAATGTGAAGGCAGATCAGGCAGCTCCAGCTTGGTGCCATTCAGCAATGCTTCTTGAAGCTCCTAGCTTCCCACTTCTGAAAGAATAATAATTAATTTATCTTTTATTCCAGTTTAAGATTTAATCCCTATTAGTCTCAGAATTGCTGATTTAATTTAACTTAAATTAAAAAAAAAAAAAAACGAGTTCTATAAATCCCCATAATCGATTTTTTTTTCAGAAAGAAGGTAAGATTATTTCCATTATCAGAGGGGAGGGGGGAAATTGGGATAAGAAAATGTGAAAAAAATTCGATTATGGGGATTTATAGAACTCGGGCCTTTTTTTTTTATTAAATAAATCCCCATAATCAAATTTTTTTTTCACATTTTTTAAAATTAATAAATGCTTACCTGATGGGCAGAATTTTCTTGAGAGCAGCTTCTCTCACTTCCAAGTCATCAGACTTCATCATGGAGTACAGCACATTCTCGGGCAGCAAGGCAAAAGCATTGTACTTCAGGTTCTTGAAAGCAACACCCTGGATTTCTTCAGACTGCTGCTTGATCCTCTGGATCATGTTGAAGATGTACAGCTGCTGATTGTGGAACTTGCTGTCCCTTTTGATCTCAAACCAACTGACTGCATACACTTCCACAATGAACTTGATGGCCTGGTAAAGCTTATCCTGTAGTTCTGGAGGGTAAGCACCTCTGGTCCACAGACACATCAATCTAATTGCCAAAGTCAACCATCTTGCATGGTTTAATGGTCCAATTTCCCAGGCAGCAAATCATGGGTTGACTTTGCCCCTGGAAATTCCAAGCACATACTCCAAAAGAAGCCTCTGGTCCCTACTGAGATCATTGAGTGTCTCCTCAGCAAATTCCATGTCATCCAGGGGGCCACTGAATTTGGTGAATTCCACTTGTGGCAGATCTTGGTAGTCAATTTCACAGTTTTCCCAGCGGACCAGTGAAAGCAGTGGGACTTTTGGTACTGCCATCAAGATGCTTGAAAACAGCTCTGAAAGGAAGCTCATTCTGATGGAGTGAACAGCCAATGGTGTGCAATTTCCGCTCAATTTTATTTTCCAGAGCTGTTACAAGGCCTCCCTCCCAGCCAGTGCTTGTATTTGTGTTGTCAAGGAGGACAGCTTTCAGGGTATAAACACTGTTAAACTCCTCCAAGACACTAGCAACTTCTTCACCAAGAAGAACTCCAGTCGCACCTTTAATTGGGATGACTGTGAGTAAGATATGTTCCACTTTCAGTTCCCGGCTCCTTTGTGAAAGTCAAATGGTGCTCTTGTCCCTTTTCTTTCTTCAGCTTAGTCTCCCCATTTTCATCCTTAACTTCTCTGTACAGCAAAGTGTCCTTGTCAACTTTCCCATCAACCCCAATACAGACTAACTTTTCCAGACCCTCATTGTGCTTTTCATCACTTTTCACTTTCATTCTAGCATTTTCCCTGTCCATTTTCAATTTATCAACTATTATCTGTTTCACATCAAGGCCAGGCTTAAGCAGGTCCATAGCTTGTAAGTCAAGGAGGAAGGCATTAGCAAGACTTGCCCCAAGATTGGAAGAAACATCACCCCTGATCAGTTCCATGGCATATCTGGGGGTTTTCAAAACGCTGTAACCTCCACTTGGGTGCCTCCTTGGCTTGAACTCTTCAGCTTCACCACCAGATGGCTGAAGTGAAAATAAAAAATAAATTACTAAAGCGAAAATGGGGGAAAATAGGGGAAAAAGTAGGGAAAAATATGGGTAAAAATCGACGAAAATGGGCGGAAATAAGAATAAATTACTTACGCGAAAATGGGGGGAGAAATGGGTAAAAATTCAGGTAAAAAGTCGGCGAAAATGGGCGAAAAAAAGAAAAAATTACTAAAGCGAAAATGGGGGAAAAAAGGAACAAAAAGTAGGGGTAAATTTGGGTAAAAATGGGATAAGATATAAGAAAAAAATATATTACCTCTCCTGATTCTCCTGAGCTCGATTCAAAAGAAATATCTTGTGAAGGTGTGGAGGCAAAAGTGGCCAAATCCACTTCCTGCTGCTGTTGAATCTGGCTCTGTAATCTTTCTGCTTCAGCTGCAGCCCTCTGGTCTCTCTTCACAGCAGCTTTATCCACAGATCCCAGCTGGAAAGAGCCCTTGGGTCCTATTTTGGCCCTCTGATCTGAAGTATTCCCTCTCCTCTACTGGACCCTGAAATATTAAAGTATATTAAATAGCGGATCTAAAATAAGAGATAAAATCCTGAAAAAAAATTGATTATTAATTTCTATTACCAGGGGGGGGAGTGAGGAAGATTAAAGGAGGAAAATGCGGATATTTTTCAATTACAAGCATTGAATTTCCTTCCATTTAAAAGGCACCTAATCGCACTAAGTTAGGCCAGTTAAAAGTTAAAAAAATAATAGCATTACCTTCTTACTGGGAGGACAAGTGCAGATTATGTGCTGTGTTTGACAATTTTTTTTCTTGCACTTCACAGCATTGTCATCACAGGGACGAACACGTAGGTTACAGGTGCAAGCAGAAATGTCAAAAAGTTTATCCAGCTTTTCCTCCAGATTCTGCTCCTGGACTGTAGAAAGAGATTTCCTGTTTATCTCTTTTGCTTTCTTGAAGCACACTTTATCCACCAATTTCACTACATAATATTCCTCATACAGGGGCAGCCGCGGGTTCACTGCCTGCCAGATCTCAATCACATCCTTTGCTATCATTTTAGCAATATCATAGTCTTTCAAGTCCGGGTGGCTGTTTTGGAGGAAATAACTGTACTGAATAACTTGGCGGAGGGTAGGAGGCTCTGTTTTATCCAAAGGGGAAGGCTGGCCACTGAATTTTTTGGCACTATCACTTCCAGTTAACACTGCAGACTTCCGTTTTTTACCCATCTTTATGAAATATCTGAAAATAAACAATTAAATGAACGCATCATAAAATAACTTAATTTAATACACATTTTATAGGTAAATATTAAAAAATACAAAATAATACACTAATAAACATCTATAATGCATTTACAATAAGTTTCAAGCATCGTTTTGTTAAAAAAGCCGAATTTTAATTGATTATTTATTTTGATGAAATAAGGTCCGATATTTTGTTTGTTTACATTGCAGCGAATGCCGCGCGCGCGATTTTACGCGTAAAATTCGACAATTTTACAACTTAAAAATAATTAACAATCCTCAAAAAATACAATAATTTTCACAAATATGAGTTGGTGCAACGTTTTTTATACATTAATACCTTTCTATCTAGACTAGTCCAAGATCACAGTTCCAAAGTCAACCTACCTTACTGTAGGTCTAGGGTGGCGTAAAAAGTTTGGCCTTCGTTAGAATGAACAATTTGGGTAGGTCCGGGTTTGTATATTATTATTTTTTTATTATATATACACCTCGTTCGTAATTCTTATGCTATTATTATTTTTGATTGCATATACTCCTTCGCTTGTATAGGATTGTATATTTATTTTCAATATATTTCGTGAAATTGGATCCAATAATTCGTCTAAATAAACAGTGATGTGATGATGTTTTATTTAATTATTTTGGATGTGTATATATAAACGGTATTATTATTATTTAATTATACCAAATGGCTGGTTAGGCCTTCTCGGTCAACTGGCGGGTTAAGCCAACTGGCGGATTATGCCAATCCAATAATTCGTCTCAATAAACACAGTGATGTGATGGTGTTTTATTTAATTCTTTTGGTTGTATATATAAACGTTATTATTATTATTACTTAATTATACAAAATGGCTGGTTAGGCCTTCTAAGTCAACTGGTGGTTTAAGCCAGCTGACGGGGACAAACGCACACAAATGCACGTACACCTCCGACTAGGATTATGCCAATCCAATAAATTCGTCTAAATAGTGATGTGATGGTGTTTTATTTAATTATTTTGGTTGTATATATAAACGTTATTATTATTTAATTATACCAAATGGCTGGTTAGTCCTTCTAAGTCAACCGGCGGGTTATGCCAACTGGCGGTTTAAGCCAGCTGACGGGGACAAACGCACACAAATGCATGTACACCCCCGACTAGGATTATGCCAATCCAATAATTCGTCTAAATAAAGTGATGTGATGGTGTTTTATTTAATTCTTTTGGGTGTATATATAAACGTTAGTATTATTATTTAATTATACCAAATGGCTGGTTGGGCCTTCTAAGTCAACTGGGGGAAAGCCAGAATATATGCTTTAACTAAATAAATAGCGCAATCTGGCAACTCAGCCAGTTAAGCCAACTGGCTGATTATGATCTTATAAGACAGCGGGCGCTCGGATAAATTTTCAATATGCGCTTAGCAGCAGCCAAGCAAACACCCCTCTCTCTTAGGTTAGGCATACCCCTTTGGGGGGGTGAGGCCGTCCCACCTCCCCCAAATACCCTCTCTTAGGTTAGGTATACCCCTTTTGGGGGGTAAGGCTGTCCCACCTTCTCCTCCAAAGAGGTCTCCCCAGCTTGCTGGGAGAGGTCATTGCAACTTGGGGGATAACCACTCCCCCATAGTTGCATAACCACTTGCAACATTTCCCCTCCCATTGTTGCATAACACCTGCAACATTGTCCAACATTTGCAATTGCATTGCACTAACATTATGCGCCCATACTACTAACCTTATTGCTCTTTTTTGGGTGACAGATACCGTTTAATGCGTTGTTAGCGGAGTTTTTCCAAACAAGGGTGCAGTACATTATATAAGTGCAGTAATGTCTAATTAAAAATTAGAATGTTTTGGTTATAAGAAATTAATAAAGATAATAACAACATTTATTAAATATTACTATCTTCATTAATTTCTTATAACCAAAACATTCTAATTTTTAAT
The DNA here is from genome assembly GCA_023014485.1 of Bathynomus jamesi. Lineage (NCBI taxonomy): Eukaryota > Metazoa > Arthropoda > Malacostraca > Isopoda > Cirolanidae > Bathynomus > Bathynomus jamesi. The sequence continues at coordinate 435,749 of JAJOZX010002858.1, forward strand.
TAGACATTACTACTCACTCGCATCACCCCCTTGAAAATAAGTTTTTCACTAGGAAAACTTATTAATATCGTTTAACAAATTTATTTATTTATTCAAGTTATTTATTTTGCAGTTTTTTTTCTTTAACAAGTTCACAGTTAGGATAGGCAAAAAATCATTTCAATGACAAATTCCACACATTAGATATTTTTGTTGTATAAAAATCGAAAACAAAAACTACAATATTCACAACATTTACATAAAATAACATTTCACACTAATAACCAATTTTACAACCTGTAACAAATCGGTAACGTGAAAAATAACGGATAATTTTCTTAACACTGGTTACACAAATTTCAAGTTCACGATCTATTCCAGCGATTCCTCATCAAAAATCGCTTTACATTCGAAGCAAATATTTATATAGTTATACAGTTACTATCAGGGCAACATAGAAAAAACAAGAAAACGTTTATATAAAATACTGACCAGAGAGCACATACTATTTCACGAAATACACAACAAATATGGGCAATAATCGCACCCTTTCACTTATAATTTCATTACATAACAATCAGTACAATAATAGCTGGACGTTTAGATCACAATCCGCACGCTGACAACGGACTTCTTCAATTTTCAATCGCAGCTCCTGCTCACTTCGCTAGAATGCAAGGGATTGCAACACCATGCAACAGGTCAGCACGCTTGAGGTTGGTTCCGCTCTCTTCAAATGGCGAAAAAAAAAACAAGAGACGTCCAATTCTAAGAGGATCAGGGGTTGAAATATACTGAAAGTGGAACCACGCACCGGAATTGGACGGAATTTGCAATTCTAGAAGTCGATGAATCAACTCGCTTGTCTCATCTCAACTTTTGTCGGTGAACGCTGCTCTTCCTACGTCCAGCTCAGGGACTCTCTTACTGGCAATAATCAAACGATCACTTCACCGTAGGCGGTTTCACAACGAACCTACTGTGTCTGTATGGACAGTAAAGCCCTAGACACTCGTTCAAACTCGTGGTTTGCCTACCGAGTGCTAAAACATATTTAGCGAAGCATCGAGCAGCGTGACCAGCTACTGCCCGAAAAATACCAGTAGACCATCTTCAACCTAAACTGTCCTGTGCCAAGTCCCTGCACATTCGGTTTCTCTTCTCTCACTCTTCTCTCTTGAAACTGCCCTGCGCCAAGTCCATGCGCATTCGGTATCTCTTCTCTCTCTCTCATCGGTGATCGATCACCTATCAGGTCAACTAAACTCAATGGATGGAACTTGGATCCAACTTAGTTACCTCCAAATTGACCCTCTCGAAATTTTGACCAAAAATTTATCAAAGTTTATACTGCTACTGATTATCACGTCATATTTAATTTCCCGAATTTTCTCGACATTTCACTTCGAAACAATAACTATAATTTGCTCTGGCCAAATTCACGGAAAAAAAAAATGACAAATCTCAAAATTTTGCAAAAATTTAATCACGCCTAGCTACCAATAACGTAAAATTCATGAAACGCAACGAAACAAAACTGTACAGTATAAATATAAAAGCGCCCATACATAGTAACCGTTATTATAATTTAACAAATATTATTGTCGAAACTACCTCCAGAAATTACATCGATAAATACGAGACAAAAATGAAACCCAGAAACTTCATGTCATCAATTCTCTGAAAATCACGAACCCTCTTACACTTTGGGGGAAGCACACATATACCACAAAAACGTTAGTGGCCATCTAAAAGGCTCTATCTCCGGTTAACACTCTAGCTACAGTTTCAACTGCATGAGTAACGACAACGGAAGTTTAAAAAATAACAATTTTCCAAAACAATCATTAAATGTTTTGAAACGCTAAATTTCATAGGAGGAAAACTCGTAATTCACAAATTACATCTGAGACAACTCTCTCCTTCAACACAAAACCTAAGTCTAAGCATTATCATCCTGTTTGCATATACGTTTTGTTTCGTATTTATCAATTATTACGAAAGAAATCTTTTATAACTTGAAGAGCCTAATCATTTTCATTAATCAGTAAAGTAACAAATATCATCAACTGTTGCTGCAAAATAGAAGTCAACATCTTCCTTCCTTGACTAATCAATTTTAAAATTAGAAAGAGCCGTTTTGAGCAGAACCTGAGATTTGTTTATAAAAAACCTCTGAACAGGTAGCTAGAACGTGAAAGTGTTAGCAGCTGACGAGGAAGCTTCTAACAGTGGCTGCATCCTCCAGCGCGGGACACGTCAACGCGAAGAGGCGACGTCAAACCAAAACATCAACGCGCTGGTGCCAAACTTCCTCAAATCTCCGTGCAGCGGGCTGTCTACCGTTGGCCAGACTGGCAGTCGACGGCCTGTTGCGTGGCACGGTCAGAGTGCCGATCGGCTCCCGGGGCCGGACCTATTCTCAGCGTGCTATTTTTTCAATTACAGGGAGCAATGGCGTGCTCCCCGAACTACACTTACTCTCTGGCGACATTAAGACTAATCCAGGTCCCACTACAACTTACACATGTCACCATACACAAAGACAGACAAAATAGCACCATGAGACACATACAGAAGTATAATATTAACATATTACAGTACAACGTAGATGGCCTCACAAACAAAATCATCCAGCTTAGGGAATTCGTACACAAACAAAACATTCACATAGCACTTACAGTATACAAGAAACAAAACTAAAACGCACACACAAAACACCCACCATCCCTGACTTCACGGCCATCCGTCAAGATCGTACTGGGGGTAACGGGGGTGGACTCATCACTTACATACGTAAAAGCATTACCTACACTGATGCTACCCAAAACATTACAAACACAATACAAGCAGATAACACGATAGAAATACAGGCAGTTAACATTAAAACACGCGCAAAACACAACACCACACTAATCAACATTTACATCCCACCAGATAGTTCACCTCAGGTGCCAGCCAATTACAATCCAGTTACACAATCTGGCCTCTCTCACTAGTGTCATCTTAGGAGGAGACTTCAACGCTAAAGACACTAGTTGGTACCTGCACAACCAAAACACCACCAGAGGCGCCAACATAGCCACACAACTAAACAGCCTCTTCATTCTTAACAATACAGAAGAACATACACACATACCACATCAAGCAGGATACTCAAACTCCTCCCCAGACATAACGTTCTGTTCCCCCTCACTAGCAACACATACACATTGGAGAACAGAAAAACAACTGTCATCAGACCACCTGCCCATCATCATTACAACACATTCTACACTCTGCCCCAACAGCCTTAGGCACACTTACAGAAATTACAAGAAAGCCGATTGGGAACAGTTCAAAATACAGACTGAGGAACAATTCACCACATTAAACAGCACACCCATCATAAACATCAATACAACACTCAAGACATTTAATCAGCTCATCAATAAAGCAAACAAATACATACCCAAGGGCAACATTAGGAAATACAACCCAAATTACACTTGAGAAATAGCCCACCTCATACAGCAACGTAACAACCTCAAATATAACACACAAATACCACACACAGAAGCCATAAAACAGCAGATACAACAGCTCAACACAGAAATAAAAAACAAACAAACAGTCAGGGAATTCAAAACAACACTAAACCACTCCACAGATACATCCAGGCTATACAAGACTATAAACAGCATTACCCACTCTAACAGCGGCATTCACACCTCACACGCGGCTATCTGTCGCAGCCAAAATAATATCCCAACATACACACAACAAGCTAACATTCTAGTTAATCACTACGCAAAGATAAGTTACTTAAGCAGAGACAACAACCAGAAACACGCAGACAGACAAACAGCGAGACACAAGAAAACCTACTGACTCGACACGTCCATTACACCCTTCAATACAGACCAGACCACCAAGATCATCAAAAACATTAAGAATTCGAAGGCTACTGGACCAGACAACATATCTAATATACACCTTAAACACTTGGGCCCACAAGGAATACTAGCTCTCACAAATATCAGCACATATTCAACCAACACTGTATTATTCCTGACATATGGAAACAAGTTAAATTATTACACTACTCAAACCAAACAAAAATCCAACAGAACCAGCTTCCTATAGACCCATTACTTTACTATGCACACCTTCCAAAGTAACAGAAAGACTAATCTTACAAATCACCAACCCACACATACCACTATCGCCTACTCAACATGGATTCAGACCTCACCACTCAACCACGACATTACTCACTAACCTCACGCAGCACATCATGGATGGCATCAACTCCAGACGACCAGCTCAACGTACACTATTAGCAACAATAGACATTAGTAAAGCATTTGATGCTATCCCACGCTTCCTTCTCATAAACAAAATACTCAACACAAACATGCACAATAACACTGAAAGATGGCTGAGCAACTATCTTTCAGGAAGATACTCACATGTCACATTTAATGGCAAGTCATCCAAAAACAAGCTTTTTCCGAACGGGTCCCTCAAGGCTCTGTTCTCTCACCAACACTCCAACTTAAACATGTATGACATTCCATCACCCATAGATAACAAGCTTACCTTATCATCATATGCAGATGACATCACTCTAACATCCACCCACAACAACATCGACACCGCTACAAATAACCTACAAACATACATAAACAGTATACAAGACTGGCTCACACACAATAGACTGAAAGTAGCGCCCACAAAGTCAACCATCACCTTGCTTACAAACAACACGAAAGAACACCAGGTAATTCCACAGCTTACACTAAACAACATCAACATTCCACACACTCACAGGACCAAAATACTTGGGGTCACATACAACACATCATTATCTTTTGCAAACCACATTCAGGACATTAAAAACAAATGTACGTCAAGACTTAACACGCTTAGGGTACTAACAGGCACAAACTTTGGACACCAGCAGGAAACAACAACACTCATATACAAACAATATATTCGCTCAGTTATGGACTATGCTAGCCCATGCTAGGCACCCATTATCTCAAACACACACATAAACACCTTACAGACAATACAAAACAACGCACTTCGTATCATTACAGGATGCACTCAAACAACACCAATAGAACACCCGCACACAGAAACAAAAATACTGAAAGTTAGGGAACATTTAGACATGAGGGGAACACAATTCATGGCAGCAGCGACAACTAACCCACAACACCCTTGCCACTACATGTACAATCACGCACCGACACCTCGCACCATTAAGGTAACAACAGAGAGACAAACCAAATACTCCATTCCATACCACGCCCCACAGACATCACACAGTACAGAAAACATACACACACACACCTAACCCACAAAGCACTGACACGACTCGGGTCCGAATGCGGTCCTAGGTGCGAAGCCGCTACCCATTAACGGGTCAGAGATCAACCTGAGCAGATCGGATCGAGTTAACTTAGCACGATTCCGATGTGGACATCACCCCAACTTACGGACATATAAACACAGACTAGCAACTCCATAGACGACACCTGCCACCTGTGCCAGGACACACCACAAACAATTGAACACATTATGACAGACTGTACCGCTGTAGCACAACAACGAACACAACACATCACTAGTGCGCTGAACCTCTGGTCCACTCCGGAGAGGGCGATCGGTTACCTGCGTGCCGCCGGCTTGCTCGATCAGGTTGGGCTGATCGGCTAGTAATTTATCGTTTCCAAGTGAAACTACAAATTTACATCGTTATTCTAAATAAGAACAGATATTATGAACCCAAAAATACAATGCAACCTATTATGTAAACAAAACAAAAATTAAAACAAATCACTGCATAATGAAGTGTGTTCGCTTTGTTTGTAAGCGAGCCTCTATAAAAATATTCCTTACCGAATTTAACTGCAGTACATCGGGACCTAATTTTGTAATATTCTCTATGCGAACGTAAAACAAATTTTTTTTCATTATTTAATATCTAAAATAAAATGTTAACACACTCCTTAACACAATAAAATCTAATTTCAGAATAAAAAAAATTTAAAGAGCCTAACATACAAAATATCACTCGGAATTGTCTTGAAAATGAAAGAAAAAAAATAAACAACAATCAGCCCACCTATAAAAATATAAAAATTAAGGAATATATAAAAAAAGTAAAAAAACATTAATTTATCAAAAGAATTTACGAAAACAATTTCTCTATTTCAATTAAACACATTTATATCTTTTTATAACAAATTTAGCTTCCTTGTGGTCACAATTTATATACGGCAAACATATAATCTTACAGCGTCCGAATTTGACCCAGTATAAATTAGTGTCTTTAACGATTATTTTTCGACTTTCACTTTAAAATTAACTTAAACTATAAAGCGAAAACTACAAAGCGATCCTTAAAATTATACACATTTGATGTTGATGTGTCTAAAGGATTTACAGGCGACACATCCAGTCAAAGAATAATCTTAAAAACTTCTACTAAATCTGGAAAATTTTGTTAGGTACATGTTCATTCTTTTACAATTCGCTACTATATACATAATACACCCAGAAATGCGTCACCTATATGCTCAAACATTTTAAACCTTACCGTATATAAATGCATGTCACAATCTATTTAAAACTAAAATAATTTAATTCATATGTGTAAAATTTATTTACTAATCATTATTATTATAATCACAATTATTACTAATTCCGAAATGTAAAAACAAAAAGACTTTAAACACAATAGGTAGGCTTTAAGTGGAAAGGAAAGAAAAAAAAAATGAGTCAGTGGACAGCAATTATCAATTTTGAAATTTCTCTCTCCGACCAAACAAAACGAAATCTAAAGAAAAAACGGAGTGAGGAAGGAAACAAACGACTCGAATTTTGACTCTAATTTTTGACTCCACATTACAACGGTCTTGACAAGACGAGTCAGAGAAATTTTGAATCAAGCGGTTTGGAAATCTAGACTCCAACGAGAAGAGAAGGAAAAAAAAAAATTTGACCGCGAAAATTACGAAAATGCTCGCTATGAGAAGAAATTTGGAAAATGATGGGCGCCATCTTGAATCATCGAATTTTGAAGAAAAGGGAATCAGAATTTGTTTAATTTTATAAATACTCTAAAACGGGTAGCGAAACAGAATATCTACTAATTTTCTTCATACGGAGAACGTGGAAAAATTATCGTGATTAATCGAAAGAACACGCACAAATTTTCAATTCCTATTCATAAGACACGAAAAAAAATGCAAACGCCTATGTTAATGACGGAGTGCGTGGGTTCGTATTATTAAATTGATAACAATTTAATAAGGTTAGCTGCCACCAGAATGCAGTAATTCCCCTTCCTTCATTTGTATAATTATTTACTTTACTTTCTTTATTCCATTTCTCTTCTATCATTAATCATTCTCTTTACACTCGTTTCACTCGCTTTCGCTGTACTTTATAAATACGATAGACGTGACCGAGTTGAGGCGCCGTTAAAATTCAAACACTGCAAGGGAGACCGGGGGATTAATTATACTCTTCATTAACACTTTACTCTTTTATTTATACCGAAACAATTTAGACAAACGGGGTAATGCGCGGGGGGGAATTAACGTTAACATTTTAGTCGGAGAGAGATACGAAATCCTATTCTAAATTCACAACATCTTAACACCAAAAAAAACACCTTAATACGCTCAAAGCCATCTGATGACCAGCGGGCATTTCTACCCAACGTCTAGCCAGTGTTCAGGCGTTGCCAACTCGTATTTCTATATTTTTTTTATAAACAAACCATTATTTATCGTAATTACATTTATTAAATATTATCATCTTCTTTATTAATTTCTTATAACCAAAACATTCTAATTTTTAATTACATTACTACATAAGGAACAAGAGTATGATAAAGTGTCAGTAAAACCCGTTTAGGAACTACATTTCTAAGTTTAAACATTATAGCAACGCTCCTTGAAATCTTTTTCGCGATGTAATTTACATGATCACTCCATTGCAAATTCTTATCTAGCATTACACAAAGAAATTTCGTTACAGTACACTCCTTTATAGCGATTTCATTAACGTTAATTAAGTTCATCAAGATATAAATTTCTTTTATTAGTAAAAATCATGAAATTTGTTTTACTGGTATTTAGGAAGAGTTTATTGGTGGTCAACCATTTCATTACACTGATGAATTCTGAATTAAATATATTCTTAACTGAATTAACATCTTTGAAAGAAAAAGACAGTTGTATCATCTGCAAACATTATGAAGTTCAGTATATCAGATGAATGTGGCAGGTCATTTATATATAATAAAAATAACAGTGGACCCAGAACTAAGTCCTGTGGCACACCATGTTTGAGAAGCGCTTTAGTTGAGGAAACCTTATTTACTGATACCAGGGGCGTACACAGCATTTCTTAAAGGGAGGTAGCACACACACACACACAATATATATATATATATATATATATATATATATATATATATATATATAGAGATAGTGTGTTTGTGTGTCAGCTCAAAAGTGATGATGATTGATTTGGAATCAAAATGAATTGCATCTTGGAAAGCTTCAGTTGTATTTTATTTCCAATTTATGGGCAAAGAATTAAATTTGCACAAATTAATCGTACGTATAGACATATATAAACGTTCCTAAGCCAGCCAATTGCTTTTGAGTTAATAACATCTGGTAACCATAAAATAACAGAAATTCCATATGACATCAAGATTTTTTTGTGGTGAATATTGCAAAGTTATCGATTTTTGAAACTTTCTTTTTCAAATATCTCTACTGAGAATAATAATAATTTTTACAATGGGAGGGCCTATGCCCCCCCCCCTTATGTACGCTACTGTGATGCAAAATGATATCTATTGGACAAGTAACTTTTAAACCAATCACTGATTGCTCCTCTAAAGCCGTAACAAAATAATTTATTAAGTAGAATATTATGGTCTATTACATCAAAGCCTTACTTAAATCCATAAATATTGATATCATTATTTCTTTTTTCTCCTTAGCTATATTTACGTTTTCCATAAGATTTAAAATAGCCATTTCAATTGTTCATACTGTATATATACATATATACACACACATACGAAGACTGAAGTAAAACGTGCAGCACGGAGGAAGTTTCGTCCCCGCGTCCCGCCAAATGACGAGCACTTCTCGCTATCCACTATACCACCCAAGAGACCAAAAAGTTCCCTTTCAACTGTAGCTTCTGAGCGTATCTCGCTTTAACATGTCCTTTATCAGAAATGCTCTAATTAACCTTCAGTGTTGCGACCGTCACGCATTCTCTAAACTTTTTAATGGAATCATCTCCCTACCTTAACGCAAGCTTGGTTAAAAATCTGAAAAATAAAATACATTACCTGTACCAGCTAATGTAACTTCAATGACCACCGACAAAACGTAGGAGGAATTTGACCATTTAGTGATATATATATATATATATATATATATATATATATTTATATATATATATACACACACCTCGGTGGTGTAGTGGTTAGCGTCGCTGACTACGAATCCATCGGCCCCAGGTTCGAGACCCGACGGCAGCCGGCGCGCAGCAAAACCCAGCTGTTCATCCTTCCACACAATAAAAGAAAGTGGTTGGTAGATAAATGGGTACCCTAGGTGGCCTAGTGGTTAAGACGCTGGGCTGCTGATGGGGCGTGGTTCGGATTCCACGTTAAACTGTAGGTTTAAGTGAAAGTAGGTGGAGTGAAAAGCTTGACCTTCGTCAGAATGAACAATTCGTGCGGAAGCTAACCAAAGGTGTGTGTATATATATATATATATATATATACAGTGTATATATATATATATATAAGCAATTAAACGAAATGAAAGGGGTTTTTTTGTTATAAAATGTAGAACCAAACCAACTAGCATTCTGATGAATATTTCAGTTGAAACTTAAAGATTGCTAATGAAACATACTGCGTCTATTTTCCATTTAAATTTAGCTTTGAAGTTGATAATAAAGGAATGCTTTATCGAAATTTTAAATTCTATTGGTTAGTTGTCCTTTTTATTTCCAAATCTGTTCCATTTAAGTCATTAAAACTGTAAAACAGCCTACACAGTTACACAATCTGGCCTCTCTCACTAATGTCATCTTAGGAGGAGATTTCAACGCTACACTAGTTAGTACCTGCACAACCAAAGCAACACCAGAGGTGCCAACATAGCCACACAACTAAACAGCCTCTTCATTCTTAACAGTACAGAAGAACATACACACATACCACATCAAGCAGGACACTCAAACTCCTCCCCAGACATAACGTTCTGTTCCCCCCTCACTAGCGATACATACACACTGGAGAACAGAAAAACAACTGTCATCAGACCACCTGCCCATCATCATTACAACACATTCTACACTCTGCCCCAACAGCCTTAGGCACATTTACAGAAATTACAAGAAAGCCGATTGGGAACAGTTCAAAATACAGACTGAGGAACAATTCACCACATTAAACAGCACACCCATCATAAACATCAATACAACACTCAAGACATTTAATCAGATCATCAATAATGCAAACAAATACATACCCGAGGGCAACATTAGGAAATACAACCCAAATTACACTGGAGAAATAGCCCACCTCATAAAGCAACGTAACAACCTCAAACATAACACACAAACACCACACACAGAAACCATAAAACAGCAGATACAACAGCTCAACACAGAACTAAACAACAAACTCAAACAAAAACAAACAAACATTTAGGGAATTCATAACAACACTAAGCCACTCCAAAGATACGTCCAGGCTATACAAGACTGTAAACAGCATTACCCACTCTAACAGCGGCATTCACACCTCACACGCGGCTATCTGTCGCAGCCAAAATAATATCCCAACATATACACAAGCTAACATTCTAGTTAATCACTACGCAAAGGTAAGTCACTTAAACAGAGACAACAACCAGAAACACGCACAGACAAACAGCCAGACACAAGAAAACCTACAGACTCGACACGACCATTACACCCTTCAATACAGACCAGACCACCAAGATCATCAAAAACATTAAGAATTCGAAGGCTACTGGACCAGACAACATATCTAATATACACCTTAAACACTTGGGCCCACAGGGAATACTAGCTCTCACAAATATCAGCACATATTCATACCAACACTGTATTATTCCTGACATACGGAAACAAGGTAAAAGTAATAATTATTACACTACTCAAACCAAATAAAAATTCAACAGAACCAGCTTCCTATAGACCCATTACTTTACTATGCACACCTTCCAAAGTAACAGAAAGACTAATCTTACAAATCACCAACCCACACATACCACTATCGCCTACTCAACATGGATTCAGACCTCACCACTCAACCACGACATTACTCACTAACCTCACGCAGCACATCATGGATGGCATCAACTCCAGACGACCAGCTCAACGTACACTATTAGCAACAATAGACATTAGTAAAGCATTTGATGCTATCCCACGCTTCCTTCTCATAAACAAAATACTCAACACAAACATGCACAATAACACTGAAAGATGGCTGAGCAACTATCTTTCAGGAAGATACTCACATGTCACATTTAATGGCAAGTCATCCAAAAAAAAAGCTTTTTCCGAACGGGGTCCCCCAAGGCTCTGTTATCTCACCAACACTGTTCAACTTATACATGCATGACATTCCAACACCCATAGATAACAAGCTTACCTTATCATCATATGCAGATGACATCACTCTAACATCCACCCACAACATCGACACCGCTACAAATAACCTACAAACATACATAAACAGTATACTGACTCACACACAATACACTCAAAGTAGCGCCCACAAAATCAAATATCACCTTGCTTACAAGCAACACAATAGAACACCATATAACTCCACAGCTTACACTAAACAACACCAACATTCCACACACTCACAGGACCAAAATACTTGGGGTCACATACAACACATCATTATCTTTTGCAAACCACATTCGGGACATTAAAAACAAATGTACGTCAAGTCTTAAACACGCTTAGGGTACTAACAAGCACAAACTTTGAACACCAGCAGGAAACAACATCACTCATATACAAACAATATATTCGCTCAGTTATGGACTATGCTAGCCCATGCTAGGTACCCATTATCTCAAACACACACATAAACACCTTACAGACAATACAAAACAACGCACTTCGTATCATTACAGGATGCACTCAAACAACACCAATAGAACACCCGCACACAGAAACAAAAATACTGAAAGTTAGGGAACATTTAGACATGAGGGGAACACAATTCATGGCAGCAGCGACAACTAACCCACAACACCCTTGCCACTACATGTACAATCACGCACCGACACCTCGCACCATTAAGGTAACAACAGAGAGACATTATAACCAAATACTCCATTCCATACCACGCCCCACAGACATCACACAGTACAGAAAACACGTACACACACACACCTAACCCACAAAGCACTGACACGACTCGGTCCGAATGCGGTCCTAGGTGCGAAGCCGCCACCCATCAACAGGTCAGAGATCAGCCTGAGCAGATCGGATCGAGTTAACTTAGCACGATTCCGATGTGGACATCACCCCAACTTATGGACATATAAACACAGACTAGACAACTCTACAGACGACACCTGCCACCTGTGCCAGGACACACCACAAACAATTGAACACATTATGACAGACTGTACCGCTCTAGCACAACAACGAACACAACACAACATCACTAGTGCGCTGAACCTCTGGTCCACTCCGGAGAGGGCGATCGGTTACCCGCGTGCCGCCGGCTCGCTCGAGCAGGGTGGGTTGATCGGCTAAACAACAACAACAACAACAACGACAACGTATTACACGTTTCATAAGGTAAAACATTTATTTTTAATTAAAAATTATTAAAGTTAAAAAGATAAAAAAAAGGTAAGGTTTCAGGCAGAGACGGGGGTAATCTGTAATCGCAATCGATTACGGTTGACTACATATTTTTAAGTAATCATAATCGATTACATTCATTTCATGCGCAATGTAATCGTAATCAATTACACTAATACTGTAATGGCGATCATGATTACTTTGTTATTTGATAATTTTCTCAAGAGTGAATTAGCTTTCTCCTCTTCTTTCAGGAATATTAATTATAATGCAGATATGTGGAATTGGCACTCAGTAAATTGAATATTACATTATGTTGTTGTTTTTATTATTTATATCAAAGATTATTTTAAAAGTAATCATGATTGTAATCTATTACATTGTATTTTTTTTTTTTTGTAATCGTAATCATGAATGTGGCATGTAATCGCCCCATGTCTGGTTTCTGGTTTGGTGTGCTGTACCGGCTCTGCAGTTTCTTCACCCCCACTAGGTTGCTGTCTCTGTACAGGGGTCGTGTCCTTCCCTCCTGTATGGACTATGAGGAGGGGAGTGGCGTTTTTGCTGGCATTCGCCCTTGGCCCCTACTTCTTGCATAAAAATCTCCACACAAAAAATTAAGAGAAAATAAAGGCTTAAGTTTGAAATTTTAAAGTGTGTGTGTGTGTGTGTGTGTGTGTGTGTGTGTGTGTGTGTGTGTGTGTACATTTCTTCAAAAGAAATATGTATACACCATTTACATAATACACCAAACAAATTCTATACTGTATATACACAAACACACAACTAATCGATAATCCACTCAAACTGCATTAACGTAGAGTAGACTGTAAAAGGAAGTTGGTATGTGGTTAAACATTTCCTATTCCAAACTACATTTAAAACGATGAACTATTTAATCTCAAACAATAATAATTCATCATGTTAAGTGTTTAGTACGATATGAAGTGATTACCCAACCATCAACATCACTTTTAGAGAGTAGACCCTCAGTGTTAGAGATTAGGTATATAAACCATGTGTATTCGTGTACATATTTTTCACCCTTCCATAGTTCGAACTAGCCGTGCATAATAATAATAATAATAACAATACAGTGAAGAGAGTCAGAAACTGGCACAGCGTAGAGGTCAGACTAATGTGGCCCATTGGCGCAGTGGCGGCTCGTGACTTTCAGTTATGGGGGTGCTGCCTCAGAAATTGCGAACAATTGTGTCGATTATATATATATATATATGAGAGAGAGAGAAAGTCGAATAGATAAATAGATAACTACTCACTACTTAGTCATAAAAATAAGTAAAATAGTATCATAAAATCAATTATAGGGTACTTACGCTTAACGGGTAATTTCGAATTTGCCAAAAATTTTATTTATAAACAAATTCCATTCTTCTGTTTTTATTCTGAGCGAAAAAATATTCTAAGAAATGAAAGCTATATATTGTAAATAATCCAATTATTATATAATTAACTTCAATCTCACGACAAAAAATAAATGATAACGAATCATTGATAAATGCAATTCGGAAATTAAATTTCGAATTAGCAAACGATACAGCAACACAACTATCACGTCAAACAAACAAATCGGCACTGCTCTGTCCACAGTGCTTTGGATCCTCTTAAACCCGCGATTCTGACTCGCTCTTCGTACGTCCGCCACCGAGGTTTCAAGCGTTTCGAACAAAATCTGGAACTGTTAAGTACGTAGTTCCACGGGAAGGCTGAAGCTACTTTCGTGATTCATTCGTTCGGCATTGAAATAGTTTAAGGAAAAAAGGATATAATCTGATTTAAAAACTCTAAGTTCATTGAAAAAAAAATCAGAGAGGCTATTTTAAATATTTAAATATAAAGATCATAAGATCATGGGGGTGCTGCAATTCCACAGTGCCTACCTGCGAGCCGCTCCTGCCCATTGGGCTGACTCCTGCAGTATTATTAATCAGCATCATCGGGAGTCGAACCTCGATCTCAGTGTCTCACCTTCGCTTATATAGAGAAACGATGATACCCACTCAGACGCCAGTGTCCGTAGCTGCGTGGGTAACACAGTTTCCTCAGAAGGAAGTAAAGACACTGACGTCGGGGGTCGGGGCTGGGTACCAGTACCAGATACCAGAAAATACCCCAATTTTTATACTAGTACTAGTCAGACATGGGGTAATAGACTATTAAAGGATTTTTCAAGTAATAGTAATAGATCATAATTTTTTGGCTGTAATAGTAATAGTAATAGAAGGCAAAGTAACAGATAATAGTCTATTACTTTTCTATTACAGTGGCACTTCATTAACGCTGGGTTGTCGAAAATTTTCTCATAGTTACTGCTGTCATTCAACCATTTTCTTTGGCAAGGATATAACAAAAACCAACCACATCATGCTTGTTTATTACACACCAAAAACTAATATTGTGGCAAATTTTTCCTTCAATAAAGTAAAATTTATCAAGACCTGAAGATCAGGGCCACCAGCCTCCTTTAGTTAGCCTTATAAGGCTAACTAACGAAAATATCACGACCTAACCTAACCAATCGTTAGGTCAACTGTACGCCCTTGACGATTGGTTAGGTTAGGTCGTGATATTTTCGTTAGTTAGCCTTATAACGCTAACTAAAGAAGGGTGGGAGCCCTGATCTTCAGGTGATCCAATATTTGTTAACACATTGCTTCTAATTGCATTTAACTATACATAAAGATCCTTTTCAAATGAGTGAAGTACTCCACATACAAAAGTAATAGTAATAGATGAAAAATATAGTAACAGTAATAGATGACCAAGTAATAGTAATAGATGAAAAATAAAGTAATAGAAGAAATCAAAAGTAACAGTAATATAAATAGTAATACAAACCCAGTAATAGACCCCTTGTCTGGTACTAGTATCACTTTTAATTGCTTGGTAATACCATTTTGAAAGGTGGTATTTTACCGGCAGCAAATTCTCCAATAGGTCCTAGCAAGCTTTTCTTTTTTATTTTTGTACATACCAGTATTTTTAATTTTAATAAGACTTTTTTCTTATTATTAAAAATACAACTAGTTATTAGTTATATTATTTATTTATAAACCAGTATGAATTAAAAATTTCGGAAAATGGAAATAGAAATACTCATACGGTAACCTTTGCAAACTACGACCCGCCGCAACCTTGAGGATGTACTGTATAACTTTTTGTTCAGCAACTCAATTGCTATTGCTGCTGCAGGAACAGTATTCTCTCCCGTCTTCTTCTCTATTTACTAACTCCTTTACTTTTAATTTATAGGCAAATATGCTTATGTTGTGAAACTCAACTAACACCGACATAATGCCCTCCAGTGACTTCAATGATTAGGTCTAATAGCAAAACCCATTTTATTAGAAAAAGAATCCAGGATTAAATATCTTAAACTACGTTTTTCTAAAATAAGTTCAGATCAAAGAAATATACTGTCATTTATGAACACACTGTAGTAAATGAGGGGAAGTCCAAGTCCAAACTTTTGACATTTACATGCAAATGTCAAATTACTGTTGTCACCAGAGGAGACAATACAAAAGAAGTGCCGCCAAGAGTTGCTCAAAATGAAAAGAACATGACTGCAGTTGAGGAAGTTCCGGATGATGAAGAAATGTTGTCAAGCAGCTATGCTGAGGAAGACACTGATGAAGAATTAGAGATCTTCTCCGGTAAGAAAAAAAAAGGGTTGGTACAGATCATACGGCATTTAGGCAAGAAAGTCTTCTTGCACCCTGCATAGCATATGACAATGAACCTCGTGTGAAAAGCAACAATGACTTTCCTGTTCCACTGTGGTGGGTAGCCAAGATATTAAATCTTTTGGTAGATGCAGGGCAGATAGTTTCTGTCCTTCCACCAATCCAAGTCAGCGTAGAAAGACTGTTTTCTCTAGTGCAATACATTTTAAATAACTTAACATCGTTATCTGGAAATTCAGTCAATAATATTGTTCCTAAAATGTAATGGACTTAATTGAAGAAGATAAACGTAATGGTTATGTTTAGGGCGATTTATAATTGACCTAAAAAAAATTTAAAATTGACTTTATTTGTTAAAAAACTTGACATAAAGTTGACCTAAACATTCTAAAAAGATTACCTTATTTTTCAATCAAATAATATATTTGAAAGCATAAAATGCATAACATTCATACTTAATTTGCGCAGTTATAATATTTCACCATATATTTTTTTACATTCCGATCCTTGGCTAGAAGTTTTTTTAACACTGAGAAGGATCTTTCCACAGAAGCAGAGGTTGGTTGCGCTTTCTGCAATAAACAATACAATGCAGGCGATATCTCAGGCCTGCTCATTTCCATAATGTGGCAGACATCGTTTTTTTTTAATCTTTCCTTGATGTACTGTGAGATGTTGCACTCATCCTTCCCTAAATTTATGTTGGCGATAGCATCATAGGCTTGTTCCATGGTAACGGTTGCTGCTTCTAACCTTGTCACAAGTTCGGAAATGATTGAGTAGTCCCTTTTTATTGCAAGCAATTGTTTTGCTAGTTCAGGTTTGGAAATGCTTTCCTTAGCCCTCTGAACGATGATTCCGTCATTCTCAAAACCATCAACAATTCTCTGTACGTCCGGAAGATTATTGGCATAGTAGAATGCAGCCTCCAACCAACTAGCCCACCGAGTAATAATTGGTTCAGGGGGATAACCAATTTCAGCAAACATTTCCTTCCTGGTATTGTTCTTGACCGTGGATGCCTTGATGTGAGCAATAACTTTATCCACATCTGTGTAGAAAGCTCTGATTCTCATAGCGCAGTTATGTAGTAGATGAGCAATGCAAGTTACATGAAATAATCTTGGGAATAGTTGTTTGAGTACATCTCCAGCTGCCGTCATATACCGAGTTGCATCGGTCAAAAGCAGGCAAAAATCTTCCCTTGGTATTTCCAACTCTTTAACTGTGTCATCGATGATGTGAATGATTAACTGTGAATTGATTAGATGCCTGTTGAACTTCGCACTTACACAAATATGTTTTTTCAGGGTTGTCCAGAGAACCTACTAGAACATTGACAAATGCTGATCCAGAAACTTGACTTTCATCCACAATTATAAAGATTTGTTTGTCCTTCACAATTTGCTTTACATGAGCACATTCATCATTGCCTAGTTCATCGACAATTAACCTGCAGTTTGATACTGATGGAATAGAGCGCCCCATTTCTGAAAACAATTTTTTTATGCTAGGATGATGCAGCTTATGTCGAGGAATATTTGCTTCTAAAAATGTGCTCACAAGTTTCTTAGAAAAATCTTTCGTAGCAGGCTCCAAAAACGTTTGAGTTTTTTCGTTTTGTGAGGTACTAGCCAGTCCACGTTGATGCTTAGCCGTACTTCTATGTTTATCAATAAAAAAACGTTTTTCAAAGTTAACAGTTGTAGCACAAATCTGGCAATACAGTTCATTTTTAGGAGAAACACAACATTCTCTGCTGTAATCTGCTACTATGGAACGAATTTTTGTAATTCCACTTGCCGCTACTTTTGGCATTGTTTAAACTATGCACTTGGAAACTAGCTACTGCATTTAAGCATCTGAAATACAAAATTTGATTAATAGGATTACATATTGGAGCACCTAAAATTAATGCTTCAGAATAAGTATAACAAAAATCCACCCATCAGATCACGACAAACACAGCCACCACACATAGCACACGTATACAGAACTGGGTAAACGTCCTTGAGTATGACAGATTACCAGAATTGAATAGATAGAGTGGCATATTTTTTTGCGGAAAGTTGCCAGTTAGCATTAATTTTTAAATAGTTGACCTAATAGTAAGAAGTTGACCAAACCAAAAAAGTTGACTTTTTGTTGACTTAATAAATAACAAAACTATCCCCCCCAGGGTGTTTAAATACCTTTTTAGGCGTCTCACAGTTTGTGCTATCCGTATACAATAGTTGACTTTATTGACTTTTGACTGCCCTAGTTATAACTCAACCTTGTCCTAATGAAGTCTGTGTCATTACTATTCTGTTTTATTTTTCAAGGCTAAGTTCCCACATAATAAGTTTAAAAGTTTATGTTGCAAAGCAATTTGTTTTTAGTTTTTTATGCCCTTGCTTTAAGCAACTTCTTATCCAAAGGATCATAAAACTGAAATAAATACATATTAAAAAATACATTCTACGGGTCATTTACCCTGCAAAATAGGTACCGTCCTTGAGTAAAAAAAAATTATAATCCACTGGTATTTACCGGTAACCACTTTCAATTGCTGGTATTAGTAGTGTCAGATACAAAATTGCATACAATTACCAATGCCAGTACTACTTCCTGTACTGGTCCCAAGCCCTGGTCGGGGGTTCGAACCTCTATGATGATGCTGGTAATAATAATACTACAAGAGTTAGAGCAATGGGCTGTATTGGTTGGCCTGAGCGATGTGCCAGTTTCTGGCCCTCCTCGCCGATTATCATCACTCATTGAGCCACGGGCGCTGGTTAGACGTATATAAAGTAACTTCTTAATTTCCTCTATTTTATTCCTATTGCGAGGTAAAGTTTTCCAGTTAACAACAGCTTATGTTAATTGA
This sequence comes from Bathynomus jamesi, assembly GCA_023014485.1. NCBI lineage: Eukaryota > Metazoa > Arthropoda > Malacostraca > Isopoda > Cirolanidae > Bathynomus > Bathynomus jamesi. Next base: position 455,207 of record JAJOZX010002858.1, read on the forward strand.
CTCCCCCCCCCCCCCCAATGCAAGTTTTGTAGTTTGTTCGTTACGAGTACTGAAAAGAAACCAAAATTCCACGTCCTAAAAACTTTATATATATATTTATCGTACGATTTAACTAGAGTATTACAACAATCGACTCGATCCATATACTAGTATCCATAAGGACAAGCCCCAGCAAGAAACGTAACGTTTAGTAAACGTTTTATAAACGTTTCATTGACGTGTTATTAACGTTTATGACGTTTACTAGACGACCCATTTCTTGCTCTTTTTTTTTTGTCACAAAAGACTTTAATTTTGAAATAGGAAAATACTAATTCCAATCATGAAATCTATATTACGTATATTTATACGTAATCCGCCGTCATATTCAGCGCGGGGTACCAAATCAATGAAGCCTTATGACGAGCAATTAATTTCAATTTCTACATTTTATGTTCAGAGATTTTCCTTTTCGTTTCACCTTGTCACAAACACACAATGCTACAGTGTCCTTTTAAAAGTAGAGGGGAAAAGGAGGAAATAAGCACCCCCACCCCATTTGGATTTCGCCTTCTCCTTCCTCCCCTCCCCTACGAACTCCTACCCGAAAATATAATCTCGTATAAAGAGCAGCTTTCGAGGCAGTTAATATGCGCGAGTATATTATACATTTCAAAGATATCAAAAGGGAAAAAATCCTACTCCCACTTGCCTCTAATAATAATAATAATAATAATAAACTGTTTCATGTCGTATAATATACAGGGTGTCCAATAATTCAGTGTGGGATTAAAGTAGAGAGAGAATGAAACACTACAGAGTCACTTAAAGGGTACCTTGTATATAACTATATCGTAACGGACAGAAGTGGCAAATCTAATAAGGACATTTTATAAACGCATCTATACCACATGTTCGAATTTGGAATCCCGGCATTTGCGCGAGACCAATCGTTTTCTCTCTCTGTCGGAGCAGATATAAAATGTACATATAATTTAGCGAGCCAAAGAACAGACAAGTTTCAAACAATACGTTCGTGTTGATGATTTCAACTTTAGCCTTTATCTCTCATCTGTTTATTTTCAGTTACGGGAACTTACTAATTTATTTCGGAATTGTTAATAAGCTAATTAGAAAAAGATTGGAAAAACGTTAAAAATAAAAGCCTTTACTTTCTCCAAGTAGCGCGTCGCATAAACGGACGACGCGGGCCGAATCAAGCCCATCGTCGGCCACCGGATGAAATTGAGACAAGCCTGAACCCGCGGTTTATGTATAACATTGAATCTATGTATATTTATAAGGGTAACATAAATAACTCTGAACTTGGGTATTGGTTGGGTCTTATAACGAAAAGGCCATCGAATGTTGTATATCAAAGATAATATTGCGAACGTTATAGAAGTAAAGCACTCAATTCCAGAACCGATAGATTCGACTATAGCAGAACTTAAATTCAACGATTTCAAACTTCTTGTTGCGGTTATATATAGGCCCCCAAATCAAACAGCTGCTACGGACGAAGCGTTATATCGTGAACTAAAGAGAATAATCGGTAGTGAGCAGGCTTTAGTTATGGGTGACTTTAATTGCGCCAACGTGAATTACGATACAATGCAGGGAGACGCGGAAGGTAATCGTTTAGTTAATTTTCTCGAGGATAGCTTTCTTATTCAAAAGGTTGGGGAACCTACGAGGTTGGACAGTATTTTAGATTTAGTAATAACTACGGATGATAGGCTAATTACTGATCTTCAAGTAATAGAACCGTTGAGCAATAGCGATCACAACATGGTAGAGTTTGTCCTCTCAGGAAGTCACTCGAAACCAACTAACTCGACTAAAATTCCTAGCTTCCAGCACGCAGACTTTAGTAAATTTCGAAATAAATTTTCACACGTCAATTGGGAAAACGTAATGGGGAACTCCAACGCAAAACTAATGTGGGAATCGTTCGTAAAGATATTTAGGACTATAAATGAGGAATGTGTACCGTACAAAATTAAGCGTGCGAAAGTAAACAACAAGCCCTTGTGGTTTACTTCTAGAGTAGGAGATATTATAAAGAGTAGAGAGAGGGCTTATAGGCTATACAAGTGCGATAAAGATAATCTGTTGTTACGAAACAACTACATATCTCTAAGGCGTGAAGCTAAAAGTGTAATAAAAAAGTCAAAACGCGAATTTGAAATCTCCATAGCTCGTGACGGTAAAGAGAATCCCAAGCGATTCTTTCAATACGTCAATAATAGAAATCCAGTAAAAGTGTCTTAGGTCCATTAAAAAATGGAAATGGAGATCTAGTCTCTGAAAACAAGGAAATGGCTACCTTGCTAAACGAATTTTTTACGTCATTTTTTACTATAGATGTAACGAATATCCCTACGGTCATAGACATAATACCTTTTGATAATGGTAATATTTTGGATAATATTGTCGTTAGTGAAGGGGAAGTAATGCGCTATATTGATAAAATGAAAACGCGTAAATCACCGGGTCCGGATTCCATATATCCCATACAACTAAAAGAATTAAAAGATAGCATTGTTGTGCCGCTAACAAAGATTTTTAATGCGTCTATTTCTGAGGGGTGCGTACCAGATAATTTCAAGTTAGCAAACGTAACACCTATCTTTAAGAAAGGCGATAAAGGTGCGGCGGGAAATTATAGGCCTATCAGTTTAACGTCTGTTGTAGGTAAGCTACTGGAATCAATAATTAGGGATCGTATAGTCGAACACTTAGAAGTGCATAATCTGGTCCGAAATACGCAGCACGGTTTTAGGCGAAACAAATCTTGCTTAACTAATCTTTTAGAATTTTTCCAAAGCGTGGTTAACGTTTACGATAGACATCGGGCGGTTGATGTAGTGTATTTAGATTTTCAAAAAGCGTTTGACACCGTGCCGCACAAAAGACTGATTGAAAAAACTAAGGCTCATGGAATCAGGGGTGTAGTAATAAATTGGCTAGAAGAATGGTTGCGAGGTAGGAAACAGAGGGTGGTCGTTGATGGAGCGGAGTCGTGTTGGGCTAATGTAGCGAGTGGCGTTCCTCAGGGTTCTGTATTGGGCCCCTTGCTTTTTCTTATATATATTAACGATTTAGATGTCGGCCTAGTCAGTACAGTTTCAAAGTTTGCGGATGACACGAAGCTGGGTGGTAGGGCGATTAATGACGAAGATAGAGGTAAAATTCAGGAAGATCTGAATAAAATCGTTGATTGGTCAGTCACATGGCAAATGAGATTTAACGTGGATAAGTGCAAAATTATGCATATAGGTTCGCGTAACGGTAATTTTGCGTATAGTATGTCAGGGAAAGATTTAACAAGCGTAGAGCAGGAAAAAGATTTAGGAGTTATAGTCACTGGTGATTTAAAAGTAGCGAAACAAAGTACAGCGGCGGTCAATAAGGCGAACAAAGTGTTAGGTTTTATAGCTCGAAATTTTGAGTACAAATCGCGCGATATTATAGTTCCTCTTTATAAATCATTAGTTAGACCTCATTTGGAGTACGCGGTCCAATTTTGGAATCCGCATATGCGCAAAGATATAGACAAAATCGAAAGAGTTCAAAGACGAGCAACTAAGATGATTCCGTCTCTTAGGTCAAAGTCGTACGAGGATAGGCTTAAAGAGTTAAAATTGACTACACTCGAGACTAGGAGGTTAAGGGGTGATCTAATCCAGGTTTTCAAAATTATGAATGGGTTTGATAACGTAGATAGAGATAGCTTTTTCGAAATATCTCAATATAATAGGACTAGAAATAACGGGTGTAAGTTGACAAGTAGAAGGTTCGAGACAGCAGTTGCGAAAAACTTTTTTACGCATAGAATAGTAAATAGCTGGAATAGTTTGCCGGTAGAAGTAATTAGTAGCACGTCTATAAACATGTTTAAGAATCGATTGGACGCGCATGTTGATAGAAAGGGTATAGTATTAAGGTAGTAAAATTAAGGCTTTGTGGGGATAGATCCCACAGCTCAACACAAGTGTTGTGGGATATAGGGAGGCAGCGTCTTGGGTTAGGGGATACACTCTGTCCTTACACACCCCATTTAAAGAGATTCCTCTGCCGAGCGGTGCCCCCCATAGTACTGTGAGGTATTGAAAAACTCATGATCTTCACTTGCCCCACAAACACCTTTAAATAGGAGACCCATAATGGGTGCACACACATTTCTACATTACTGTACAGTCTTTACAGCCACACCTACACTTTTCCTCGTAAGTGTATATATTGTAATGTATATGGTTGTAAATTTGACTTGGTCCGCAATCGATATGAACCGTGACTTAATGGATACCATAATGAAATTGACTGGATTCTTTGGATCTGATATATTTGCATGTCCGTTATATAATAGATATAGAGTGTAACATATTTGTAGATAGTAGTCTATTATGACTTGATCCTCTGGATCGAGAGATTCTATCTTTAGTTTTAAATCGATAATTAATTATTTTTAAATTGATAATGTATATGGTTGTAAATTTTGACTTGGTCCGCAATCGATATGGACCGTGACTTGATGGATACCGTAATGAAATTGACCGGATTCTTTGGATCTGATATATTTGCATGTCCGTTATAAATAGATATAGAATGTAACATATTTGTGGATAGTAGTGTATTATGACTTGCTCCTCTGGACCGAGAGATTCTATCTTTAGTTTTAAACCGATAATTAATTATTTTTAAATTGATAATTATTTAGTTTCGTAAAAATTGGTCGTTGCCAATTTACCCGCAGTTTTTAAATAAGTTTATGTTCTTGTGGTTCGGAGCCCACGTAGAATTGTAGGTCCCCTCCACCACCACGGAGGACATACAGTTAGGTAGACCAGCCATGAGTGGATCCTAGGGTCTTTGTTGGTCTGAAACATTATAACATTATAACATTATAACATTATATATATATATATATACAAACTCAGAATGGTTCCCTGAGAAAATTATATGTTAAACACAGACCGTGCATGGAACAAGGAACTCTTCTGGGAAAATTAAATCCACTATAGTCCGAATAAGTAATGGTAAATGACAAATACCATAGTTTTTCTTTTTCATGATGTTAGCCCGACGTGGGCAACGGGTCTCTCGCAAAGAGATCCCATAAATATAGCTTCCCTCACCAGCTATCTGCAAAGCAGACAGGATCCAGCTTTGGGACATGGATCTAGGGTTTAAAGCAAGCCAAGACCCCCTACATTCAGAACCTCTATATAAGTAAAAGACTCGTTGCATTCACGTCGGGTTGAATAAATCAAAGAAAAAGGGGGTAACTATTGTATTTTTAGCCAAAAAAAACAAAACTTAAACCTCAACCGGGACATTGAGCGTCCACTTTTCAAGGCACGTAGCACGTCCGTTTAATATACACAAACTCAGAATGGTTCCCTGAGAAAATTATATGTTAAACACAGACCGTGCATGAGTTTGTGTATATTAAACGGACGTGTTACGTGCCTTGAAAAGTGGACGCTCAATGTCCCGGTTGAGGTTTAAGTTTTGTTTTTTTTGGCTAAAAATACAATAGTTACCCCCTTTTTCTTTGATTTATTCAACCCGACGTGAATGCAACGAGTCTTTTACTTATATAGAGGTTCTGAATGTAGGGGGTCTAGGCTTGCTTTAAACCCTAGATCCATGTCCCAAAGCTGGATCCTGTCTGCTTTGCAGATAGCTGGTGAGGGAAGCTATATTTATGGGATCTCTTTGCGAGAGACCCGTTGCCCCCGTCGGGCTAACATCATGAAAAAGAAAAACTATGGTATTTGTCATTTACCATTACTTATTCGGACTATAGTGGATTTAATTTTCCCAGAAGAGTTCCTTGTTCCATGCACGGTCTGTGTTTAACATATAATTTTCTCAGGGAACCATTCTGAGTTTGTGTATATTAAACGGACGTGTTACGTGCCTTGAAAAGTGGACGCTCAATGTCCCGGTTGAGGTTTAAGTTTTGGTTTTTTTTGGCTAAAAATACAATAGTTACCCCCTTTTCTTTGATTTATTCAACCCGACGTGAATGCAACGAGTCTTTTACTTATATAGAGGTTCTGAATGTAGGGGGTCTAGGCTTGCTTTAAACCCTAGATCCATGTCCCAAAGCTGGATCCTGTCTGCTTTGCAGATAGCTGGTGAGGGAAGCTATATTTATGGGATCTCTTTGCGAGAGACCCGTTGCCCACGTCGGGCTAACATCATGAAAAAGAAAAACTATGGTATTTGTCATTTACCATTACTTATTCGGACTATAGTGGATTTAATTTTCCCAGAAGAGTTCCTTGTTCCATGCACGGTCTGTGTTTAACATATATATATATATTAGTGGTGGACCGGATATCCGCATCATTTTTAACATCCGCATCCGCACTTCTGACTGCGGATGTTATACGGATATTACCTCTAATAAATTATGCAATTTACAATTAAATTAGCTTATGAGGCCAAGTCATGCACATTTCATGCAAAGTATTAATTATTAATGAACAAACAAATATATAAACCTGAAAATATAAATACCTGCTAACGAATGTACGACAAAAACCCCACAAGAAAAAAACACACCGACAAAACCCCCGGCGACAAAACCCCCGGCGACCAAAACCCCACCGACAAAACCCCCGAAATAGGGTAATGCGACAAAACCCCCACTCACAAAAATAAATATATAATGTGTATTTAAATTCAAGGTCAAGACTCAAGAAGGAAGACTTGCTATGGCAAAATTAAGTACAGTAAAAAGAAATGTTCAAAGAAAGCGTCAGGAAGGACGACCTAAGGATCCAGTATCTTTAAATGATTTACAAATCTCAGGTGATTGGGCTAATGGGCTATGACTGGTAAAGAAAATACTAAGCCTTTTCTTATTCACGATAGTGGCATTGAAGCCAGGAATCGAGTCATTGTGTTTGCTACAGAAGAATGTATGCGACATTTAGGTAAGTCCGATATTTAGTTTATGGATGGAACGAAAATATTACGACTTAACCTAACCAATCGTCAATATATATATATATATATAATATATATATATATATATATATATATATATATGCTGCAAACCCACAAGGAAAAGGAAAAAGAAAAACGATTATAAGGCTACCTAACGAAGGCTGGGGGCCCTGGTTTTGTCGCTGGGGTTTTTTTCGGTGGGTGTTTTGTCGATGGGGGTTTTGTCGGTGGGTTTTTTTTTCGTGTGGGGGTTTTGTCGGTGGGTGTTTTGTCGCCGGGGGTTTTGTCGGTGGTGTTTTGTCGGTGGGTGTTTTGTCGCCGGGGGTTTTGTCGGTGGTTTTTTTTTCGTGTGAGGGTTTTGTCGGATCTCCACCTGCTAACAGAAAATTGAATGAAACTTGTTTCATTGAATTTTCTGTGGCTGAAACTCTTGAGAAATACACGCATTTAGATTTAACCCTACAAAAATGTTCGGCGTTAAAGGGTTAAGTTTTACAACGGATATTTGGAGTAATCAGTATTCACAGGAGTCATTTATATCTTTAACGGCTCACTGGATTACGGATGATTTTGTCAAAAAAGACTGTGTGCTTCATTGCAAACACTTCCCTGGATCCCATACTGGTATTAACATTGCTGCGACATTTCAATCTATGCTTACCGAGTGGAAAATTCCACTAGACAAAATTCATTTGATTGTACGAGATGCAGCTTACAATATGCAGCTTGGTATAGAACTTACTGGTTCAGGAAGCGTATCTTGCTTCCTACATCAGTTGCAGTTGGTAATAAAGGAAGCCATATTTTTCCAACGTTCAGTGGCTGACATGATAAAAAAAATCAAAAAACATTTGCACCTATTTCAGCCATTCAACATTGGCTTGCAACGAATTAAAAAGGTTGCAAAAAGAAATAGACCCAAAAATAGTCACGCCACTGCTCCCCATCCAAGATGTTGTAACAAGATGGAACAGCACCTACTTGAGGCTGCAAAGCATGAAAAGATCAAGAAGATCTTTTACAACCCTTTTACATGATTACAGATACTCTAAGTAAATCGAAGTCAATGTTATCTTCAGTGATATCACATGTTCGTGCACTACATATGTATCTTTCCAACGAGGTGGAAGACGACAGTGGTGTTAAAACCATGAAAGAGGAATTAAAAAACGCTGTGGAAAAACGTTTCATGTGTAGTACATCTGACAAGCAAAAAGGAAGAGGTGGTTCAAGTACTATAAATGTGTATGAAAGCCGTCAACATGTAATTAGTAGCATGACCGATCCACGTTACAAGCTTACTCTTCTTCCTGATGCAGAATTAAAGCAGAAAGCTAACAAGTGGTTGATAACAGAAATTACAGAAGTTTTGAAAACCGTCAAGAATAGAAGCAAAGAACAGGAGTGTGACTCAGATGTAGACAGTGAATCATTGTCATCCTCATCATCAAGTACATCATCAACCATACTCTGTACTGAACGGACGCATTTCCTGAGCTCTCTGATATTGCATCTACTTTTGCATATTGCTGAGAATTTTACTTTTGGAAAGTTTTGAATTTTATATACTTGCGTTTATATTCACGATGTTATAGTTAAGTAATTGAATATTAGTGTTTTTTAGCGATTTAGAAGTTTTCATAGCGTGCCGGCATAGTTTACCTTAAACTTGTGACGGTTTAAACTAATTTTTAACTGCGCGATGCCGTCGCAGAAAGCGTCGTGTGTTAGGTGTAGGGTAAACCGGTGGTATTCGGAATTTAAAGATTATAATGGCGGTCCTATGGCGATTTCCGAGAGATCAGTTTGTTTCTTTTGCGAGTTAATTGAGGAAATAGTTGACATAAAACGCAGTGTACGTGAGGTAACGGAGAGACTTGCAACGCTTGATGAGGGCAGGGGTAGGGCTACGGACTACGGTTGACGGAAGCCGAACCAATACTAACGTTGAAGACGTTAGTAATTTGAAGGGTGAGGTGCGTGACCTAGTTTCTAGTTTAGGTAGCTTGTCGGGAAGGTTGGATAGAGTTGAGAACGGAGTTAAGGTTGGTCTGAGAGTAGTAGATAGCGAGGGATTTAGAGAAGTTAAGGGTGGAGCTAGGCCGCGTACGTTAGGTGATAGGAATCCCCCCCCCTATCGAGGTTTCGAACCCTTTCGCCCATTTGGAAAGGGACGTGAATGAGGGGGAAATTATTTTAATTGGGCTCTTTAGTGCGCCACATGAACAAAGAGTTTGTTGAACGGCATCCAACCAAGAGGAGGGTCTGTCTCCCAGGGGCCAGGGTTGACAGAGTTCGAGACGAAGTGGATAGGATTGACGTTGCCTCCCGTCACTCAATGTTGGTGACGATGGTAGGAGGCAACGACTCGTATAGGCCCGATACGAGAGTGCCTGACCTTTTGGAGAGATATAGGGGGGTTAATTAGGTCCCTGAAGGCGAGGTCAGATAGGTCTTTAGTTCTAGGTATTACCCCTAGGCACGGTTTGGGTCTTAGGATTACGTCAAAAACAATATTTTTGAATAATAAATTAGAAGAGATTTGTGCTGAGGAAAATGTACTCTTCGTAAAGCTGTGGTCCGAATTCAGTGATCCTAGCCTTTTTATAAAAGATGGGGTGCATTTTAATGAAATAGGTAATGCTAGGCTAGGTAGGTTAATAGACAAAAACGTGCGAAAGCTGTATAGGTCGAAGCCTTCTTTAAACGTTGTGGGTCCGGGCAACGCGGGCGGGCCCGACTGAAAAATAGTTTAAAACGCGGGCCCGTGGTAAAAAATAACTTAAACGTCTTTTATTGTAACGCGCGTAGTATTAGAAATAAATTAAATGAATTTAAGGCGATAATTTATTCTGGCAACTACGATATAGTTGCTATCACTGAAACTTGGTTAAATACCGTGACTCGGGACTTGTTGGGTGAACTTGATATATCGGGTTTTAAACTCTTTACTAATGATAGGTTACATAGGTTTGGTGGCGACGTTTCGCTGTACATTCGTAATTCCCTTAGGGCTATCGAGGTTAAGTTAGATTTTCCGGCAGCAATTAATGCGATATGTGTTGAAGTTAGGGCGCGTAGTATTAGTTTTAATTTTGTTGTTTATAGACCTCCCGTTCAACCCCTCGATACAGATACTAGATTTTACTCACTTGGTAATTTTATTGACAATCGGAATAGTATAATTGTCGGAGACTTTAACTGCCTAATGTTAATTACGAGAATTTTACTGGTAATGAGGAGGGTTTGAGATTGATTGAGTTTATGGAAGATAACTTTTTACGACAGATAGTTACCGAACCAACGCGCGGTGACAATATTTTAGATTTGGTGATGACGAACGGCGAGAATATAGTCGAAGGTTTAGAAGTAGGCGAGAGTTTAGGATGTAGTGATCATCAAATTCTTAGGTTTAAGTTATCGATAGAAAAAACTAAGGATAGTAATGTAATAGAAGTCCCTAATTTTCGTAGGGCTAATTTTGATAGTTTTGCGGATAGGATGAGAGTAGTGGACTGGGATAACTTATTTATGGGTAATGACACAAATTTGCATTGGGTGGCGTTTAAAGAAAGTTTTAGGAATATTGAAAGGGAATTTATTCCTCGTAGGCCCAAGCGCGCTAGAAATAATGGTAGGCCCAAGTGGTGGACTAGGGAAATAGGCGAGTTCATAAACGAGCGTAATAGAGCGTATAGACTTAATAAGCGCAATGGCACGGCAGCTAACTTTAATAGATATATCGAGCTTAGACGTCAGGTTAAAAGATCAGTTAGGAATGCCAAGCGTAATTTAGAGATACTTATAGCTGCGGATAGTAAACATAAGCCCAAAAATTTTTTTGAATACGTCAATAATCGTAAGCCGATAAAAGACAACATAGGCCCTCTAGTGGATGTTAATGGCGCTTTGGCTTCTGACGCTCAGGCGATGGCGAGTATTTTCAATAACTTTTTTGCGACAGTTTTTACCGTAGAAGACAATGTTCCCGACGTGGACGATATCGTTCCATTTAGTAGCGAGACTATTTTGGATGAAATAACTGTTTACGAGGCTGAGATTGCGCATTATATCGATAGGCTAAAAGTTAGCAAGGCTCCAGGCCCTGACGCTTTTTATCCCACATTTGAAAGATTTGAAAGACGTTATCGTAGGCCCCTTAACGAAGATTTTTAATCAGTCACTCGAAACGGGGATTATTCCTGAAGACTTCAAATTAGCTAACGTCACGCCTTTTTAAAAAAGGCGACCGCACGTACTAGTAATTATAGGCCCATTAGCTTAACGTCAATTGTAGGTAAACTTTTGGAATCCGTGTAATTAGGGATCGTATCATCGATCACTTAGAAAGTAGAGATTTGATTAATAGTAGTCAGCATGGGTTTCGACGCCATAGATCTTGTTTAACTAATTTGTTAGAATTTTATAACGAAATAGTGCGCGAATACGATAGGCATAGAGCGGCTGACGTTATTTATTTAGATTTTAAAAAGGCGTTCGATACAGTTCCGCATAGGAGATTAATTGCGAAGGTCAAAGCGCACGGTATACGCGTCAGGTAGCTAACTGGTTAGAAGAATGGCTTCGTGCTAGGAGGCAGAGGGTGTAGTTAATGGTAGTGAATCGGGGTGGTTATGTAGGTAGTGTCCCACAGGTTCAGTGTTAGGCCCATTGCTATTCGTAATTTACATTAACGACATAGATGTAGGATTGACTAGTAACGTGTCAAAATTCGCGGACGATACTAAAATAGGCGGTAAGGTTGTTAACGGAGGACGATAGAAATAGGCTCCAAGACGATGTAAATAGGATTATGGAGTGGACGGATAAGTGGCAGATGCAATTTAACGTAGACAAATGTAAAGTTTTGCATGTAGGTTCTCGTAACAATAATTACACGTACACGATGGATGATAGGGAGTTAGCGAGCGTTGACGAGGAAGTGGATTTAGGCGTACGCGTATCTAAGGACTTAAAAGTTAGGAACCAGTGCCTTGAGTCTTGCGCAAAAGCTAATAGGATGTTAGGCTTCATAGCGCGTAATTTCGAATTTAAATCGAAGGATATTATATTGCCCCTTTACAAGTCCCTAGTCAGGCCTCATTTAGAATATGCCATTCAGTTTTGGTGCCCGTACTTGCGTGAGGATATTGATAGGTTAGAAAGGGTTCAGCGTCGTGCCACGAAACTAATTCAGTCATTACGCAACAAGCCTTATGAAGAAGGGATTAAAGAGTTGGACCTGTATTCATTCGAAACTAGGAGATTAATGGGGGAGTTTATTGAAGTTTTCAAAATCGTTAATAACATTGATAATGTAAATTTTGACAAATTGTTCACTTTCGATAATAGTAATACTCGTAATAACGGATTTAACGTTGTTTAAAATAAATAAAAAAAACAATTAGCAACAGGAGCTCTGGTGGTGGTGGTCGAGGATGAGTCTGTTGACGATAAATGCCAGCTTGTGACATGCCAGCGTGTGATGCCAGCAATAAAATTATTAAAAAAAAAAAAAAAAAAATTAGACTAACACGAACGTAGATGCAGCTCGTAGCGTAAACTAACCCACTTTTTGTTTAACTTTACCTACTTTTATTTTTCCTTATCCTCTCCTTACTTTGCATGTCTGTAACACTCTTTTCTTGCATGTTTGTAGTTTGCATGGTATGACAGTGAGTTAAGACTGTTTGCATGGTTTGTAAGCATTCTTATTTTACTTCTTTTCATCTTTCACCCCTCTCCTATTTTCTCCGACTATTTTTCTGACTTGTCGGCAGTGGCCGGCGGATGATGATGGTGAGTCTTTTTTCTCTTTTTCTGAATGAATGTTAACCCACGAGTGATAGGTGTTCCTCCTTACTTAACCCCTTATTCTCTTCTCTTCTCTTAACCCCCTACTCTTTCCTTTCTCTCGGGCTAACCTTAGAGTGGATCTTAGGGTCTTTGTTAGCCTTAGCTTCTGTAGATCTGTAGGTCACCTTCTCGGGCCATCGCCAAACCATCGACATCATCAACATTGAAGTCCGATGTTAGTGCTAGCTTCCTAAGCTACTATTTTACTGAATGCGATGAAGATGATGATGCAGAATTGGGTCGTAAAAAAAAGAAATCAAAACTTATGAAAGAAAAAGAAAAGCAACTGAAGAAGAGATAGAAGGTGAGGTGAAGAAATTTTTGTCGGAGAAAACAATTTCTAAACTAGCTAAAGAAGAAGTAGTCTTAACATGGTGGAAAGAAAACAAAGAAAAATTCCCTCACATTAGCACTATTGCAAAAAAGTTTTTAGCAGCTCCTGCTTCGTCTGTTTATTCAGAACATTTTTTCTCTGAAGCTGGTAATGTCTTTGAAGAAAAGCGTGCGAGTTTACTTCCCAAGACAGGTGAACAGCTTCTGTTCTTACATCACAATATTTCAAAATTTTCAGGAATCCTTAACTAGGGTACAATTTTTCAATCTTTTGCAACCTATGTTTATTAGTTTCAGATGTGTTTCAAAATATCGAATATGAAAATGTCTGTTATTTGATGTATTTTCTATACTTTCATGTATTTTGTATACTTAATGTGTACCTGTATTGTCTTTTTTGTTAATAAATATAAATAAAAAAGCCAGAAAGCCATAATGGCAGCCAGACATTGAACCATGAAGTAGTAATATTTAGCTTTTTGATTCAACTCGTCAAAGCCATCTGATGATTCCCTTGGCAAGGATGAAATGACTATAATTACAGACTAAAAATTAGGACAAAATTAACTTGGATGACAAAAATGCAGCTTTTCTTTTCCTTTGTTTGCAAATCTTCAAGATCCGGCCGGAACCGAAACCGGATCGAAAATCTAAAATCCGGCCGGATCCTGGATCCGGTACACCCCAAATATATATATATATATATATATATATATATATATATATATATATATATATATATATATTAATATAATATATATATTACAAATGGGCCTACTGTGTTGTAATAAAGTTTTCAGAATATGCAATAAACAAACTGATTCCCAAAATTACACTTAAGAAATTTTAAAAAGGAAAAATCTCTCTACGAAATTTGCTTCAATTGCAGAAAAACGAACATTCAAATTAAAAAAAATAATACTCAGGCGGTTATCCGTGATTCACTCAACCATGAACAGAATTAACTATGATTTACTAATTGTGAACATTGTCCACTCATCCATGATTAGGACACCGAGTTAACCGTGATTCGGAGGTGTTTACATCCGCGACTCGCATCCCGCCAGCCCACCACAACGCACCTCGGTCAGTGTCTTTCCAACTTCATAGACTACACATATGCACTTACGGCTTCGCATACTATCACGTCTCGTGGTGGGTACAAATTACTTAATTTTATATTATACTATAAGACTAATACTGCGTGTGTGGTGGCGCGCAAAGTGGGGGGAGGTCAGTCAGTGGTGGCGGGCAGCAGCAGTAGCAGCACCGGCTGCACCACCCACTCACCGGCGGGATATAACGAGTTAACCAGTGGTATTTAACCTAGGGGTAATTCGGCCTTTTTCAGAAGGTAATGAGCTGGCGCCACTGTCCAAAGAAAAGCTGAGTTATGGTTCCACTAAAATTTTGTTATTCTTTCCTAATTTTCCTTTTCTCATATTTATCATTTAAAAAGGGGAGGGGTGAGGGGAGGTAATTACGGTTTTGTTGGCTATCTCAAGGGGTAACAGTGCGAAAAAGGTTAAATACCACTGCAGTTAACCATGAAATCGGGTTATATGTGATCATGGACGGCACCCTCAATCATAGATAACTAAGTGAATACTGTTGTTGTTGTTTTTTTCTGTTTAAGGTGCTTCAACCCTGCTGGATTATTGACACCATTTTTTTTTTTTTTTTTGACTCCCCGAAGGAAGGTAGAAAAGGAAGAAAGAAGAGAAGGATAAAGGCTACGTACTGTAAATAAGTGAAAGATTGCATACTGACAATAACTTATACAAAAGCTTTCCAAACATGCAAGAATTAGAATGGTAAATTTTGGGGAAAAAAGTTCGCCTAGAAACAATTTCTTAAAAAGCATACAAAATTACTACTTGGTAATATTCTACTTTCCTTTGAATATTGTATTCTTTTTAGGTCACGAATACAATTTAAAAAACAAAGCCGAATCCAAAGTAATTTTTTATGCTTCTTACAAGTCTTACGCTTCAAGGCGACTTTTTTCCGACTTTTTTCCAACTACGACGAAATATCAAAAGAAAAGTTCACTTTAACCTTTGGGTCTGTGAATAACAAACACATTAGCCAATAAACTAACACTGAAAAAACTGGGCTTCAAATTTCAGTCAAATATTTCGAGTCAATAAACTTTTGGTTAACGTGATAAAATATTGTAGAGTCACAGTTCGTATTTAATGTTTGACTTTGGTCTACAGAGTCAGTTAGGAGTTCTTTTATTATCTATAAAGACTTAAACTATATTTAGACATATATAGCGAACTCGTTTAAAATATAGTAATCTAATGAAATCATTTTTACTGTCTACATCAAATATTTGATGCGCTATAAAATAAAAAATTTCTCATACCAATAACTTTTCTTTGCCAATTCAAAGACAAAAATCTATGAACACTTCTTTCTAAACTGTTATTCCGGAACGCGCGCGCGCGCGCGTGTGTGTCTGTGTGTGTGTGTGTGTGTGTGTGCGCGCGAGTGCTCTTATCCAACCAAAACTCCATTCATCCATCATCAAACTTCGGCCCTCAGGCTTTAAAACAGCGACTCTCCACATGGAATCCGCGAACTATATTCAAAAGCAATTATAACTAATGTTGGAACTTTACACGCAATACGAAGCATTTTAATAGCATTTACTTGCCCGCAAACACAAACTACGATTACAGACCCAAAAGGAACGGTTAATTAAATAAGAAAAGGGTAATGTGTAAATTTCACCAAAGAACACAACTAAATTAAGCGCCCTTAAAACGCATCCAAATTGTGGGTTCCTAAATGGATATAATAAATAAATAAATACAACAGTATTCTATTTTAGTAAGAGCATATATATATATATATGGGAATTAACTCAGAATGGTTCCCTGAGGTTTTTTATGATACACACAGACCGTGCATGGAACAAGGAACTCTTCTAAGATAATTAAATCCACTATAGTCCGAATGAGTAATGGTAAATGACAAATACTATGGTTTTTCTTTTTCATGATGCTAGCCCGGCGTGGGCAACGGGTCACTCGCAAAGAGGTCCCAAAAATATAGCTTCCATCACCAGCTATCTGTGGATCCAGCTTTATATATACACACACACACACATATATATATATATATATATATCCCCAAATGACGCCACCTTTTTTTACCAATTAAGTCGGATTTGTAAATAAGTCGGGTTTTTTTGTACAACTTATTTCTTTGAGGTTAACCTCAAACCTAATTAACCTAATCTTATAGATTAGGTTAATTCAGGTTAACCTAACGTAAAACAAATCGGAGGGTGTGTAAAGGCTGAGAAAGCATAAAGGACGACTTGTATGACCAAATTTTTCAATTAAGATCTTAACACGGATGAAATTAAAAAAATAATAATCACGGTGCACGGCAAAAAACAACAACTCCAAATAAGCGTTAACAATATAAATCCCTAAATATCTAAACATATATACATATACATTTAACTGCAATGACCACGCAGTATATTAATGTATAGAAACGACGTAAGTATAGAGGAGCGTTCTGCACACGAGGAAGAGAAATAACGAACAAATGAAAAATGAGGTGAACCGCCCGGGAATCGAACCCAGGATCTTCCGATCGAGGCCCGTGGTGTAATGGATAGCGCATCTGACCGGCAATCGGAAGATCCTGGGTTCGATTCCTGGGCGGTTCACCTCATTTTTCATTTGTTCGTTATTTCTCTTCCTCGTGTGCAGAACGCTCCTCTATACTTACGTCGTTTCTATACATATATACATATTTATACTCTTACTAAAAATGGAATACTGTATTATAACAAGATTTATAACTATATTTAATACTCCCAACAACAACAACAACCAAACAGAAAACTCTTATTAAGTTAGTCGGACCCGTGATGCAATTGCCCTTTCATCCGAATTTCATTGAACAACATCGGATAACAAACAGAAATGGGACACGGTTCTGACGTACCCAACAAAATGAGATGAGTTAAATTGGTTTCCCATTTTGGACTAGAACAGACTTAAAGGATTATATTTCCCGATTTGCAGCGTCCAAGTTATTATAAGTCA
Organism: Bathynomus jamesi; assembly: GCA_023014485.1. Taxonomy (NCBI): domain Eukaryota; kingdom Metazoa; phylum Arthropoda; class Malacostraca; order Isopoda; family Cirolanidae; genus Bathynomus; species Bathynomus jamesi. Next base: position 472,414 of record JAJOZX010002858.1, read on the forward strand.
TTTGAGCATTTATCGTAATGGAGTTTTATCTCTAAATTGGCTTCCTTTATACCTTTGGTTATATATATATATATATATATATATATATAATTGAAAAATTGGGACTATCTAAAAGCTTTTCCTTATAATATAATTTGACTTTCTTGCAATAAACGTTTTGCCGCGCGATGCAGTTATAATGACTGCTGATATGAAGGAGTGAGTGGGCGGAGGTGACATCTCGAATAATACCCAATTTATATAAAAATAAACAAATAATTTAAAATACAGATTTCCTATTTCTTTTGTTCATGAAATACGCCCAAAAAAAATTTCAACTCAACAAGAAAAGAAAGCATTTTATAGGCAAAAGTTTATCTATCGAAGAGAGTTACGAGAAAAGGGATCTTGTTCGGTATTAAAAAAAGATTTAAGGAACTACAGTATATATATATATATATATATATATATATATATATATATATATATATAGCTTTAGTGATTAATCTATAACGGCTGCGAATTCTGGCCTTCTTTATAAGCTTTGAACCTTGTGTCAATATATATATATATATATATATGTTATATGTTATAATGTTTCAGACCAACAAAGACCCCAGGATCCACTCACGGCTGGTCCACCCAACTGCGTTCGCAATCGTGTATTGTGTATGTCCTCCGTGGTGGCGGAGGGGACCCACAATCCTACGTGGGTTCCGAACCACAATAACATAAGAAATCCATGCAAAAACTGCCGGCAATTGGCAACGACCAATTTTTACGAAACTAAACAATTATCAATCTAAAACTAAACAATTATCAATCTAAAACTAATCAACCATCGATCCAAAACCAAAGATAGAATCTCCGGATCCAGAGGATCAAGTCACAACAGAATACCATCCACAAATGTTACACTCCACATCCACCTACAACGGACATGCAAATACATCAGATCCAAAGAATCCAGTCAACTTCATCACGGCATCCATCAAGTCACGGTCCATATCGACTGCGGACCAAGTCAAAATCCACAACCACACACATTACAATATATACACCTACGAGGAAAAGTGTAGGTGTGGCTGCAAAGACTGCACAGCAATGTAGAAATGTGTGCGCACCCACTATGGGTCCCCCATCTAAAGGTGCTTGCGGGGCAAGCGAAGATCCTGAGTTCCTCAACACCTCACAGCACTATGGGGGGCACCGCTCAGCAGAGGAATCTCCTTAAATGGGGTGTGTAAGGACAGAGAGTATCCCCTAACCCAAGACGCTGCCTCCCTACATCCCACAACACTTGTGCTGAGCTGTGGGATCCATCCCCACAAAGCCCCAACTCTACCACCTCAAACCATACCCTTTCCATCAACATGCGCGTCCAATCGACTCCCAAACACGTCCACAGACGTGCCACTAACTACCTCCACCGGCAAACCATTCCAGGCATTCACCATTCCACGCGCAAAAAAGCCTTTCGCAACTGCTGCCTCGAACCTTCCACTTGTCAACCCACACCCGCCATTTCCAGTCCTATCACATTGAGACATCACGAAAAAGCTATCTCCATCCACGCCATCAAACCCATTCACAACCTTGAAAACCTGGACTAGATCACCCCCCAACCTCCCAGTCTCGAGAGTAGTCAATTCCAACTCCCCAAGCCCATCCTCGCACGACCCCGACCCAAGAGACGGAATCATCTCAGTTGCTCGTCTCTGAACTCTTTCGATTCCGTCCACATCCCCGCGCACATGCGGACTCCAAAATTGGACGGCGCACTCCAAATGGGGTCCAACCAATGATTTACAAAGAGGAACTACAATATCGCGCGACTTGCACTCAAAACTTCGAGCTACAAAACCCAACACCCTGCTCGCCCCATCGACCGCTGCTGCACTTTGCCTCGCTACCCTCAAATCACCAGCGACTACAACTCCCAAATCCCTTTCCCGCTCTACGCCTGTTAAATCTTTCCCCGACATACCATACGCAAAACCACCGCCACGCGAACCCATATGCAAAATCCTGCACTCATCCACGCCAAATCCCACTTGCCACGTGACCGACCAATCAACGACTCTATATATATGTTACACGCAGACCGTGCATGGAACAAGGAACTCTTCTGGGAAATTAAATCCACTATACTTCAAATAAGTAATGGTAAATGACAAATACAGTAAGTTTTCTTTTTCATGATGGAAGGCCCAACGTGGGCAACGGGTTACTCGCAAAGAGGCCCCAAAATATAGCTTCCCTCACCAGCTATCTGCCAAGCAGATAGGATCCAGCTTTGGGACAGGATTTAGGGCAGGGGTTCTCAACCCGCTTACTTCCATTACCCTCCTGAAGCATTGGTGTTCACTAGGGTTTCTCCTTATATGCAGATTTCTTCATCCCGGGAAATCCCGGGAATTCCCGGAAAAATGAAGCCAATTCCCGGGATCCCGGGAAATCCAGGAAATGGTTGTATATTTAAGAGAATGGTAATTTTTTTTATTGTTCAGTGATAAAATACCCTTTTAGAATTGGGATAACCAATTACTTATGCCTAGATGACAACTTTTGTGTTGTAATACTTGAATTGAATTTACCAATCAGTGGCAGCTATTTATTAAACAATATTTATCATGCGTACTCAGGAAATAAGAATGGTTTCATGTATTATGATGATTTCGTGAGTGACAGTAGTATGCCTTTTTATTTTTGATGTAGAAAGAATACTGAAAATTATATCTTTCTCCACAATTTTTTAAACCCATTTTTTCTTCTTTTTTGATTCAGAGTTTATTATAAAAATAGCTAAACTGACTAAAATGAAGAAAATGAGCATTTTTTTGTATTTTCTTCCCTAAAAATAGCACAAAATGAAAATAATTATTTAGCATATTTTTAGCATAAAATGGAAACAGGTTTAGCATAATTTAGCAGCAGTTTTAACATAATTTGGCTAAAAATTAAGTCATTTTAAAATTGCGGGATTTCCCGGGATATTTGTCCAATTCCAGGGATTTTCAAATCCAATAAAAACAGCCGGGATCCCGGGAAAGAAACCCTAGTGTTCACCCTGTTACCCTTAATGACGCGTAAATTAACCAAAAGTTAAAGAAGTACTTTATAATCATACAATTGTCTTTAAACACCACTCTTAAATAAAGTTCACGAAGGCTTCCATTACCCCCTGGATATCCCAAATTACCCCTTTGGGCGTAATTATCTACCGGTTGAGAACCCCTTATCTAGGGTTACAGCTACACCTAGCCTACTATATTCGAAGTATAGTGGATTTAATTTTCCAGAAGAGTTCCTTGTTCCATGTACGGTCTGTGTGTAACAAAAGTTTCTCAGGGGACCATTCTGAGTTGCATCATATATATATATATATATATATATATATATATATATATATATATATATATATATATATTCACCTCACACATACCATAATTCACCGAATACCCGTTGTGTGTGTGTGTGTGTGTGTGTGTGTGTGTGTGTGTGTGTGTGTGTCCTTTTGTCCTTTTCAGGTTCAGAGAGTTGGACCGATTTTCATGAAACGTGGTGACAATACCCTGTGGGATCTATGGAGTGTTTTTAGTTACTTTATTTTCAGATCGGGTGTTCCAAAAAATATTTATATGCTAAAACGCGAAGCACTTAAATTTCAAAATTTTGAACTTCCAAAATTTTCTTAAACTAAAGTAAGTCCCAACACGCTTTTAGACAATTTCATACACTTTCGTGGAATGAAGAAACTTAAGTTGGTCATTAAATTTAGAAAAGAATGTAGCCATCAAAATATTTGGCTACGCATTGGAAGCCATGATAGGTAAAAAGAAATGCGACAAGTTGTATTTGAAAGTTAATTGCTTCGTGAGCTTCAAGTAAAACTTGTGAAGCTGCATTTAAAATTTAACTGCTTCGTGAGCTGATTGTAAATGCTAATTAAACTCTAACTCGCTTAAAGAATATCCTGCCTTTAGGACGGGTATTTTTGCTAGTACGAAACAGAAATGGGGTCTATTACTGGGTTTCTATTATTATTACTGTTACTTTTGATTTCTTCTGGCTATTACTATTACTTTATTTTTCATCATTACTATTACTTTTGTATGTGAGATACTTCACTCATTTGAAAAGGATCTTTATGTCTATTTAAAAGCAATTAAAAGCAGTGTATTAACAAATATTTGTTTCAACTAAATCATTACAATTTCAGAGTGTAGGTCTTGATAAATTTTACTTTATTGAAGGAAAAATTTGCCACAATATTAGTTCACAATTTCACATACATGTTTATTTTAGTTTAGAGTAGATTTAGTTCATTTTTTCAGTTCTTTGTTCACGCAATATGCCCATTACTAATGTAATAGAAAAGTAATAAGACTATTATCTATTACTTTGCCTTCTATTACTATTACAGCCAAAAAATTATGATCTATTACTATTACTTGAAAAATCCTGTTACCATTACCCCATGTCTGGTATGAAATAATGCGCATGAGCACACAAGCACTACTCTGATGACAGCGCTCGCGATTCCTCCTCAGGAGTTCTAGGGTTTGAATCCAGATGGCATGTAAAATCTTTGGTACCATTTGAACTCTGTACTCGGTACTCGGTGCATATACAGCATTCAAAGCAGGCGGGGGTTCACCACTAAACAATCTCCTGACCAATTATTTCACTTTTTAAGACCAACGAAACGTTATTTGAAGTTGACGCTTGAAATCAAATGTGCAGAAGTACGGGGCTCCAATAAACATTAGCCCCCCCCCCCGCCCATGGCCTAAACCATTAGAGGTACAGTAAAACTAAACATACCTTACAAAAGAGAATTTAATCCTGCATTTAATGAGAAACAATTAAAACTTGGTGTTCCCGCCATTGGCTTCCAAGACAGTCTGAATTCGCTTTGGGTAGCTTGCCAAAAGTGACGTGAATAGATCTTGATCGTTACGCAAACTTGCTAAAACAATTTCAATGTGTTGCGTCATTGTATCCTTCGAAAATCGATTTGCTGCAGGTTCTTGAAAAGAGAGACATTCAACCTTGTCCTTTATAACTGATCCAATGTGTTCACAGACGTTCAGGTCAGGAGAATTTCCTGGCCATTCTTCATTTCCAAAGAAATCGACCTCATGGTTCCGCAACAACTGTTGAGTGGCTAATGCCTTAAAGCAGGGGGCCTTATCGTGCAGAAGTGTGACCTGATCGACATCCATAACATTGTTTGGGTTTCTTAGAAAAGGAATGACATGCTGGGATAGAATAATATCACGAAAATACTGTCCATCCCAACTCTGACCATTTGGCTTCAGCACCCACATGAGCTTCTTTGCAGTGAACAAAACAAACACACCAACACAGTCTGGACTTTTTAATAATTCGCGATAATGTTCATTGTCATCGATTTCATCTGGTGTTGTGGCCCACACTCGATCATTTTGGTAGTTAGGCCGACGTGTTACGTAAACAAAAAATTCATCGGAGACAGGTAAATGCATGAAATCATCCACATCCCAATCTTCAAGATAATGGCCAAACCACATTCTGTCATCGATGTTAAGTTGAGTTTTTCTTGGCTTTGGAAGTTCATGCCAAGGCTTTAAACCTTGCCTATGACGGTACAGTCGAATGATCTCACCACTAAAAATCTTTCCTCTCAACACTTCGATCTCTCTAGAAAGTTTAGCACAGCTGTTTTTCCGCTTACGCGTACCGCTTTCAATGATGTCCTTTGTTTCCTGAGAGAGTGGCAAATTTGGGCGCCCAGATTTGGTTGTATCCATTTCACATTCATCCAAAGTTTTATTCCAATTTCTTTTGACGAAGTCCTCACTCCTTCGCAACTTTTTGGCAACCCATGAACGTGTTATAAAGGTGGCTCCAGCATCACGAGCTTCCCGAAATGTTATTGCTCGTATGCGATCTATCACACGTTGCCTCTCCGAATCACCAATTAATTGAGAAGCCATTATATTATCACTTTATCAGCTAGAGTAATTTTAATACCTGCAATAAATAAAGATTTTTATATATTTTTATAATCATTAAAAACTATTTCGATATAAGTAAACATGTAAGCTGCAAATGGGGGGGGCTAAGGTTTTTTGGAACCCCTTATAGTGCTTGAACTAATAAAGAGGAAAACAAAAATGAAAAAACTTTGATACTGAAAATATGAAAAAAAAGGATATGAAGATTATAATGGAAATCCGATTAAATATGGTAGAGGTGAAAGAAAACTATAAAGGAAAATATAAGGACGAAGTGTGAAGTATGCAGGAGAGAGAATGATACCACAGAACACTTGTTTCATTGTGAAAAACTAAAACATAGTTGGGGAGATGATAGAAGTAGAGAATATAAATAAACCAGGAAGTATCAAAAATTATATAGTGAAAGTAATGGAAATTAGAAGGAGACTGCTACACAATTAAGATATAAGTACGTAATAGGAGATTCAGTGTAGAAGCTTTGCACCGGAAACGTGTGCTGATCCGCAGGATCAAGCGAGCAAATTCTAGAACCTGGAACCTACAAGACGACACACATCGAAACCTTTTTTACTGACTCTTTTAACAACTACACCTTCAAACATAATCGCTCACAGCCATAAATCTACACCCGAATTAACTCCCTACGCGACAAAAGACTACCGATGTCGTATATTCCGAGTCTTTCAAAAAGTGTTCTGCATGCTCCACTTATGGTTCGCTTCCATCTTTCCACATTTAGTTTCTACGTCTTCAAAAACATTTGCTCTTAAAACAAAGCCTTCAAATTGACTGAAGAGTTCTTCCATCTGTAGTGAACAAATTCTTGTCCGCCCACAGAGAAGCATCATCTTTCGCTCTTATCTGCATGTTCAGGACTACCTTTTTCCATACGCCGAGGAACGATGAGATTGAATTTGCAGGAGGCTCAAAGTGAATCTGAGCATTTCGATGATATGTCGGTCAATGATGAAACGCCTAATACTTCCAGTGATTCGACAATTATCAATTAAAGTCTATGCCAAGAACCATTACATCAGTATGAGGACAGTTAATGATGAGTTTTCTTATACCTTTCTTCAACTATAATGATACACCCCGTGCACAAAAAAAAAGAGCATCTTCGTATCCGCCTATTTCGTGAGTACAGTTAAGTCGCTGTGCACTTTATTTCATATCCGACACTACGTTTTTATCACCCATCACTCTATAACGTTCCACTTTGCAACATATATCCCTCGACTAGTGTAAGAATTACATTGCAACAAAAGGAAACAGAGTAGAATCGCTTTACTTTCAGGCTGACTGACATATCTGTCGACTCAAATCCTTTAACAAATTTTTAAACATCTTACCGCCGACCTGAGCCATTATTAGTAGCCATGCACGCAAACGCCTAAATCATCATCATCATCATCATCATCATCATCAAAAATCTCAACCTCAGATCTTGCCTCTGCTTTCTTTCTCTGCCTCTCAAAACCTCCAAATCATTACGCTTTATCGAATTACAATAAAAAAAAGTCAACTTAAGCTTCTTTATATGAATAATTATTCCATTCTTTCCATCACTTCTTGTCTTTTTCCAGTCATTCTTCAAACTCAGGTGATACAACTTGTCCAAATTCCAACTTCGTTAATGAGTCGCTGTAAGAAAAATCGATCTATGAAATTAACTTGGGAGGTTTTTTTCATGGAAGTATACTCCTTTGGAAATATATTTTTCTCACCTCGACATTCGACGAAATTGATGTTTCAAGTTTCAACTCATGAAGAATTCAACAGGAACACAAATGTATGAAAAAAAAATCTAAAAAGCATACAAAATTACTAATTGGCAGTGATGTAGTCGAGACCACTAAGTCCGAGACTGAGACCGAGACCGAGACCTGATCCTGTGAGACCAAGATCGAGACCGAGATCAAAGGTTCGAGATCGAGATCTACCTTCCGAGATCGAGACCCTTAAAATTCGAGACCAAGCTCATGCCCTTTCAATTTGTTTTACACTACTATGGAAATTAGACTATGGTAAGTATATTAATAAACTAATAACTACTTTCTCAGATGTAGTGTTGAATGCAAAAAGTGTAACCTATAAATTAAAAAATGAATATATATACAGTATATATACATACTTTTTATTTATTTACTTCTTTTATATTTGTTACAGAAGGTTTAATGAACGTACCCACTACCCAGTTTGACTTGTGCATTTATTTAAAGCATGATAGGTGCTCATTACACTTAAGGAACATCAGCATGCTCAGAAGATCTGCTGAAGTTCGACTTCTGTGGGGCCTCATTATTATGCCTCCATGGCTAAATACACGCTCAATTGGAGCATTAGAGGCAGGCACTGTTAAAACAGTCATGGCAATATTGGCCAGTGATGAGAATTTATCCCTTGTCTGGTGCCAAAACTTTATTGGAGAGCAGTTGTCTAAAATATGAGATTCATCGATCTCTAAGAGGTACCACCGCAACTGCTCCCTGCGGTTCAAAATCTTCCCAGTTTCAACGTTCTTCTGCTTGGACCGATAGCTTTGATATTTTGCCATTAGTCTCGGAAATTTGGTTTGACTGTTTTATTTCGTCATCGCTGCTGTGAGAATGAGCGCTGTCTCTCTGTATCTGCTCATTCTCCGTGCTTCAGCTTCCTGTATAGCATTTTTCCAACACCATTTCTATGAAAAATAAATTGACATATCGGTACTATAAACAGAGGCATGGCAATTAGCATAAGGTCTAAATAATATATATATATATATATATATATATATATATATATATATATATATTAGGGTGGTCCTCCCTTATAGAGGCGATATTTTTTTTGGGTAATTTACATGCTCCCACCCAATAAAGTTGTTCCACTTAATAAGAAAATAATTCTGCTTCAATTTGAGCTCGATCGGATAATAATTAGAGGTGGCTGTCGAAGCTTGAAGTTACCACAAAACTGCCCGTGAGTCCCCCCCCCCCCCATTACGATGGGTATTACCCGCTCAAGGCGCGGGTTTTCTATTGACCCCCTGAACAATCTCAGTTGGCCCCCAGGGATCCATGGATCACCACTTGGGAACCACTGATATAATGTGTAGTTAAAAGATTTTTATTTCGCATATATATTTTAAATTATAAGCGTTATACATAACACTGATGACGTACTATTTTGAATCGTCATGGCTGGCAAGACCACTCACTGTAGCTCACTGTTTAAGATCTTAGTAGGTTCAGGATATTTCTTCCTGTGTTGCTCCACGACTTTCAATAGGTATTGAAGTTGTTCTTCATTCTTAGTGTGTTTTCCACTATAATCCTGGATAAGTGCAATCCCGCGTTCGGCATTGTCGTTCACGACCTTGATGTTTTCAACTTTCCGAAGAGCCTCTTGAAACTCATCATCTGAGTCCCATGTTGATGGGTCTTTTTGCATAAATGCAGTATTGATATTGAGGGCCCGTATAAGCTTGAAAGAGTTTCTCGTGCTCAAGGAATCCAATGTTGGGAGATGATCTTGACGAAGGCTCACACGTTTAGGACATTTTAGGCTGCCTTCTGTCTCATTAATTCCCTTTACAATTAATCTTTTTGTGTCTATTGATACAGAAGCATCAAACAGTGCCAATCCCACCATTTCCTCAGATAGGTACCACAAGTGGCCAGCAAATTTAGATGCTGCAGATTTTGCCCATTTTAAGGATTTCGTTCAAAATTTAAAGTTTGACAGCCACCCCTAAATATTATCGGATCTGGTAAAAACTTTGCCAAAATAATTTTTTTATGAAGTGGAACTACTTTATCGGGTGGGAGCAGTAAAAATAAAAAATTCGTTTTTGAGGAACACCCTAATAATATATATATATATATATACAGGGTGTTTCAAAAGTCCCTCATTATTTTTAAAATTTTATTAAAATAGCAATTACAAGAGGAACCAAATGACAATTTGGTTGCTGAGTCTACGATTCATGAGAATTTTGGTGGCATCAAACTTGGCTTCATAAGTCTACTGGAAAGTCACTGGTACACCTCAACGTGGGCACCGTCTTTTTCGAAACAAGCGAGCCACCGTTTTACGCATTCTTGGCCGACATTGGACAACATTTCGGGAGTAACAGAAGCACACGCATTCCTGATCCGTTCTTCTAGTGTGGGGAGGACTCGCGGCTTGGTGGCGTACACTTTGCTCTTAATGTAGCCCCACAAAAAGAAGTCGCATGGGGTAAGATCAGGCGAGCGAGCAGCCCATTCGATGGGACCACGGCGACCAATCCACCGATCCGGGAACTGCTTATTCAGAAATGAGCGAACCTCACGCGAGTAATGAGCAGGGGCACCGTCTTGCTGGAAAATGACTTCTTGCATGTCAGCTACAGCTGACAGTTGGGGGATGCAGAACTCCTGAAGCATACGAAGGTAATTGTCTCCGTTGACGTTCACGGAATTTCCATCTTGATCCCGGAAGAAGAACGGACCAATCAGCCCAGCTGAGGAGATGGCACACCAGACGACCAATTTCAGCGTGTCCCTTTCATGTTCACGGATCTCCGCAGGATTGTAAGTTCCCCAGATGCGGGTGTTGTGCCGATTGACGCGACCAGAAAGGTGGAAGAGAGCTTCGTCGCTGAACCACATGTGCTCCAGGATTGATGGGTCTCTTTCGTAGTGATGCAGCAGTGTCTCACACATCTCCACCCGGCAATCGTAGTCTTGAGGTTCCAGCTTCTGAACCACCTGGATCTTGTACGGATAGAGCTTGAGACCACTTCGCAAAATCCGTTGGATAGATGTCGCGCTGATGTTCAGTTCCGCAGCAGCTCGCCGAATGGACTTTCCTTGACTCTGAGTAAACGCCTCACGGACAGTTTCGACATTCTCCTCACTCCGCCCACTTCGAGGTCTTCCTGATCGTGGTTTGTCCTTTACGGATCCGGTCTCCATAAACTTCCGGTGGGTGGCGACGATGGTGTTCCTATCCGGTGCATAATGCTGTCCGTAGACTGCCCGGAATCGTCGCTGCACTTCGACCACAGATTGAAAAACCTCCTGCCATGCAGCGATTTTACACCTCTGCTCTAGAGTCAGCATGGTAGCAGAAGAAAACGGAGCAAAACTTCAAATGTAGACTCAAAAAAATTCTCAACTACTGAGTAAGAGTTTACCACAAGATGAACGTCGTTGGTCTATTAGCTGCAAAGAAAATTGAAAATCAAATTAGTGAGGGACTTTTGAAACACCCGGTATTATATATATATATATATATATATATATATATATATATATATATAACATTAATTCAACATCCACTGAGCCCAAAGAGATCTATAATGAATTTTAATGATAAAAAATATACCGGTATAATGAATAAATATAAATAATAAATAAATAATATATAAATAATTCTCTATTTAGTGTTTCCATTTTCAATAAAATTAATCTGACGGTCGCGGGGGGACAAATTTTTTTGTAGCGCTAACCTAAAAAAAATCCAGACCCACACACCCCGCAAGACAAACGTGGCAACTCAAAACAGGGTGACTGATTAGTGAATACCTAGAGTCCCTTACTTTTACAAACTTTCATAAACATTCTGAATTGTGTCTGTTCAACCAAGCCACCATCATGAGTATGCCAATAACATGTATTTCTCATTACGGTCTCGAGAGGTCTCGAAAGGTCTCGGGGAGAAAAACCGAGACCGCGTCTGTCGAGACCGAGATCGAGACCGAGATCTAAATAGCGGAGACCGAGATCGAGATCGAGATCTGCAAATTGGGTCTCGAGATCGGTCTCGAGACCGAGACCGATCTCGAGACCTACATCACTGCTAATTGGTAATGACTGGGTTTTGTTTTCCAGTTTTATTCTTGTCACCAAAAGGAATAAACTATCCTAAGAAAAATGGATTATTACCAATTAGTATTTTCTTTATGCTCTTTAGAAATTTTACATTTTTGGTCGAACTTTTTCCATAACTGTATACAAAGCCTGTTTTATTTAGGTTTTTAAGCTGCTGAGCCGTGAAACCGATTTGTTTTAACAACAAAAATGCAAAACCTAAAGGACAAGTCGTCCTTTGCTTGATTGTAAATTGAAGTCAAATTAATTACCGTATATACACCCGAGTATAGGTCGACCCTTGATTTTTGGCCAAGGAATCACTAATTTATCATATGCCTCGTGTATAGGTCGACCCCAGTTGTTGAGGGTAGTGGAACAACAAATTAGGGTAATAAAGCACCATATTTTATGGCATATAAAACTCATTTCCAAAAACTGCAATTTAATGAACAAAAATTGATGTATCTTTCTATAAATAAACTTTTAAAAATGTATTAATTTTATGTTTTATATCATCCTATGCTACCATTCTGTAATTTTAATAACTGGTACATATTTGGTAATTTTAATAATTGGTACATATTTTATGTTTTCATTGTTTACTGGTACTAAATGGTAAATATTTTTCATGTCTGAAGCTAACAGTAGCTCCTAGCCCTCCCCATCGTGCACGGATTTCAACTCCACGAAAATGTTACCCTTATATAGGTCGACCCCCTAATTTTTGCCTAAGAATTCAGTCTTAAAAACTCGACCTATACACGAGTATATACGGTATTTAATCGCATTTTTAAAGCATATAAGAATGGAGGGTTTTCTGCTAAACAAACCTAACGTGAACCACGCCAACATTCCAACCACCATCCTAAAACACTGACCCCCCTCACACACTCACACACAAAAAATGCGCGTGCGTGCAAGTATGTTAACTTAAAGAGAAGTCCTTTTCCATTGAAATATGTCTGTCATCCAGTTCTGGGTAATTAGAAATGGAGGCTAACTTCATTACCAAAATGGAATTTAATCACTGAAACTGAAAGCAACATCAAGTTTTACATTAAGATTTAACAATATTTAAAAAAGAAAAAGGTTGAGAAATTCTACCCAATTTCAACTCTGACCTTTTTGAACTTTATTCCAATGTATCTACATCGAGATAATTTGGGAATGATTTTTTTTCATTGGTTACGTCTTCCACACACATTAAATTCATGCCATTTAATTTGTCTGTGTTTGATGAGTTATGAAGAATTTAATTCACCCACTTATCGGGTTACTGACGTGGCCACGTTGCAACACCGCTTCCCGTTTGATTAATTATTAGCGACGTTCAACGGCGTTAGGTCTGTTTATTAGTTAAACGGGTGACCCATCGTACTTCGAGTTCAGATGATATATATAGCGACCCACGGTTAGGACCTTACGTAAAACTGTCACAGGTCCCCTCCTACACGTGACCCTTGTTTACCTTTACGGGATCAGAAAATCCAAACTTTATAATTACTCGTAGTACTGTAGTGTACCGGGTAAAATATAAAATTATTTTGGTTCATACTAAAAATTTAAAAAAATAAAAGTTATAATCACAACAGAGTAAGCGGTAAGTAGTCTTAAATTATAATTTCACAAGCAACTTAAGCAGAAGAAAGTTACTAAACCCTCGTAATAATCAAGCGGGATAATTAAATAAAGCCCTAAGTTCAAACAACATTCATTCCAGTTTGATTTTAACATTCGAACAAAGTCGGAGGGGCGGGCAGGGTTGGCAAAAACTCGGCAAAAACCAACTGGTTTTTTGCTGGGTTGTTGGGTGTTTGCTGGGTTTTTGCCAACCCTGCGAGGGGGGAAAGGGTGTTTTTTTCATTTAATTACTAGAAATTTAAAAACAGCGGAACCCAAAAACCAAATTCTTTGCAGTGTACATTGAAAACTTTTATTACTAAAAGTACAATGAGAAAGGGAATTTTTAAAATTTAATAAAGTCTCTAATAACGTGCAAAAGTGGACTTCCGATCGCTGCAATATCTCGCCAAAATCGGGGTTCTGTAAACGAATTGAGAACAGTGCGTATGTAAGGCGTCAATCAAAGAGAATCAGGGCAGTGAAGATGAAGCTTTAAAATAATCCCCCTTTGTAGAAATTTTAATAAAAATTTTATTTCCATTTTGTGTGTGTGAAAAAAGAAAGAAAAAGGAGGAAGATGGGCAAAATTTAGATGGGGGGAAGGGGAGGGGGGAGAGCTTTCGAACTGAAACGAAGTAAAATTTGTTTCTCAATTTTATTTATCAATATCGGAGGCACATAAAATGTACGTATGGCTATTTTGGTCCTTCATGGAAACATTATTTAAAAAAGTATGAAAATTTTGCTCATGTTATCCCCTCAATATTTATTATGCTTATATATTTCAGAGTATCATCTGTGGTTCAGAGTTACATCTATCTAGATAGAGAGATAGATAGAAACTATACTTACAGGATCAGTAAAGGTTGTAACTGTATAAATGAAGTGTGTTTCTCCAAACGACTAAAAACATACTAAAACCACATGGATTTAAAAGTCACGAACTAATCCGACAACGAAATCGCTTATCTCAATCTCCTCATTCCTTTTGAAGTAGGGTGTGAGCAAAGCCCCCACAAAGGAGGTACTCCATCTCCAAATTGGAACATTCTCTGTCTGGATGTCTTGAGGTGGAAGATAAAAGAAAGGTGATGAACGATAAAGCACGAGAGAAAAGTCAATGGAAAAGAATTTGATTACAATACAATAACATTGGTCTTTCTTTCTCGCTCTTTCTCCATATAAGAATACTCGTATAAATAATAATCTTTCAACGTTAAACTTATTATTAGGTCTGACAAAACGCCAATGAAATATCTCTCTCTCACACTCACACTCACACTCACACAGTTTATTTTTTAAACATATATACAGTATACAAACATTCAAAATTATAAACTAAGAAAGAAGAGCGTATCACAATATCTCAAAATGACTTAGGTAAAACTCAAGCACAAAGGATTTACCCACCTAAGTTTGTCGCAATTAAGATTCTATACTTCGGCCTCGAACAAACATTATTTCGACAGAGATCATAATATAGATAAAAATAAGGATCAATTACTTTTAAATATCAATAATAACAAAAAAAGAAAACTTAATGAAATAGAGCTAACTTAAATATTAGAGACGAAACCTTTCGGCTCATTTTGTTACTAATTTTTGTCTTTCGAACTCACTCGTTCTTCAACATTTTGCACCGTTTTGAGTTGCCAGAGGCATAACGATTCTTTTAGTGAATGAAATTCTTTTACGCTTTTAGTCTACTTCAACGCCTGAATGAAGAGGGTTGTCTCCCTCGAAAAGATTCGCAGGTTTTAGTACTCTGATGTTTTATATCTTAAATTTGGGGAATTTAACCATTTTATTACTTTTTATACGTTTATTGTGTTCTTTAAAACACACAACACATATACATATATATATATATATATATATATATATATATATATATATATACAGTATTTATAAAGTCCCTATCTATTTCAGTGAAAACGTAACAAAAAGGGTAAAATTCAATAGCAATATAATAGAAGGCATACGCTTAATGAATACATAAGCATATGATTCTACATGAGCACCATCAGTATCTCTACAGAATTCAAATCTGTCAGCAGCATTGCGGAACACATTTTGGAACATGACAGGGGTTATTTTTGTAACTGCTGTTACGATAGAGCACGTAAATCTTGCGGATCTGTAACCCTCGTTTGATTTGATAAAGCCCCATGCAAAGAAATCCAAGGGCGTCAGTAGTAGTAGTAGTATAGCCGCAAAAGGGGAGAGTGCAAGAATGTTGCAGGTTATTATGTAATGTTGCAAATGGGGGAGGGGGTTGTTGCAAAGGGGGTGGGGGGTGTTGCAAAGGGGGATGGGGGGGAAACTTGGAGGCGGCGTTATCCCCCAAGAGAAAGGAGAGAAAGGAGGAGAGGTGTTCACCTGGCAGGAGCCAAGTGCACACTAAGACTTCAGCCGAGTTGGCGTTGTTTTATAGGCTCCTAATCAGCCAGAATCAGCCAGTTGGCTGAGCCAAGGTGAGAGAGACGCCTGAAGGAGAGAGACAGCTGAAGGAGAGAGAGACCTGAAGAAGAGAGAGACGCCTGTAGGAGGGAGAGACGCCTGAAGGAGAGAGGAGGTACACATGCAGGAGGTACACATGCAAGAGGTACACACACATGCAGGAGGTACACATGCAGTAGTTACACATGCAGGAGAGAGAGAGAGAGAGCTGAAGGAGGGAGAGAGACGCCTGTAGGAGAGAGAGAGCTGAAGGAGGGAGAGAGACGCCTGTAGGAGAGAGAGAGAGAGACGCCTGAAGGAGAGAGAGAGAGAGAGAGAGAGAGAGTAGTTGCCTTTAAGGCATATTATTTTCGTTTTCCTAACCTAAGAGGCCACAAAGGGGTTTACCAAAGGGCCAAAAAGAGAAGGACCAGAGGTCCTTGCTCGGCTGGAGCCGAGCTGGGAATGAGTCTTTCACCAACTTCTCGATCTTTTATAAGCCTCTATTCTGGCTGAGTTGCCAGATAGCGCAGTGTGTTCCAGATAGCGCCATGTGTCCCATTAATCATCCATTGTGCAACACAATATGACGATAGTTATTCCAATTAAATTCTGTTTAAATACACCTTTATTAATTGCATACCTTTCCAGTTTTTTTTTTTGCAATGATCGGATTGCTAGATATATATTATTATGCTATATATATATATATATATATATATATATATATATATATATATATACATTCTTTTCTTATGTTAGGTAAATATATATATATATATATATATATATATATATATATATATTTATTTTATAACATTTAATTTTAGTTTAGAAGCAAATTTAACATTAACTTCATTGAACTTAAAGAAACAAATAACATAATTTACCTTCGAAAACGCCATAATAGAAAATAATTAATTTTACGGTTAACTAGCTTATTTCGTTTACTATAATTATACATTCTTTTAAACAGCTTATGATATATATATATATATATATATATATATATATATATATATATATATATAGTGTAGATGAAGCCAATTAATTCTACTTATTAATAAATAACTTTTTACACACAAACTACATCTTAACTGCAAACACCTTGCACATCAATTCTTATTATCATTATTATTATTATTATTATTTCTACAATGAAACGGGGTCGGGTCGAAGAACACCTGATGGGTGAGAGATCTTCCCCCCAAAAATATATATATATATATATATATATATATTATATATATATATATAAATAAACGAGTAACAACTCATGCACACACACACGATGAAAGGCAGAAGCTAAATCAGTTCGAATCGTGTCCCTAGAGACCTTTTTCGGGTCGAGGGATTATCCTTCTACAAGCTATTCGAGCAGAAATCACCACTGACTTCAGATATTAATATTGTCATTGTTATTACTTCTACAATGAAAATATTTACGCGTAATTTGTATGGTGATATATAGAAGTATATGATATATATATATATATATATATATATATATATATATAGTGTAGATGAATCCAATTAAATTCTACTTATGGCAGAGTTTGTTTCTAGTGAGAAAGGAAAGCCAATGTTCTTAGTGAATGGGTTTTATATGTAAGAGATCAGCAAAGCCCAGCTGTTCATCATTACACATAATAAAAGAAAGTGGTTGGCAGATAAATGGGTACCCTACGTGTCCTAGTGGTTAAGACGCTGGGGCTGTTGATGGTTCCACGTTAAACTGTAGGTCTAAGGTGGTCATTCCACATAATAAAAGAAAGTGGTTGGCAGATAAATGGGTACCCTACGTGTCCTAGTGGTTAAGACGCTGGGGCTGTTGATGGTTCCACGTTAAACTGTAGGTCTAAGGTGGTCATTCCACATAATAAAATAAAGCGGTTGGCAGATAAACGGGTATCCTACGTGCCCTAGTGGTTAAGACGCTGGTGCTGTTGATGGTTCCACGTTAAACTGTAGGTCTAAGGTGGTCATTACACATAATAAAAGAAAGTGGTTGGCAGATAAACGGGTATCCTACGTGTCCTAGTGGTTAAGACGCTGGGGCTGTTGATGGTTCCACGTTAAACTGTAGGTCTAAGGTGGTCATTACACATAATAAAAGAAAGTGGTTGGCAGATAAATGGGTACCCTACGTGTCCTAGTTAAGACGTTGGGGTGTTGATGGTTCCACGTTAAACTGTAGGTCTAAGGTGGTCATTACACATAATAAAAGAAAGTGGTTGGCAGATAAATGGGTACCCTACGTGTCCTAGTGGTTAAGACGCTGTGGCTGTTGATGGTTCCACGTTAAACTGTAGGTCTAAGGTGGTCATTACACATAATAAAATAAAGTGGTTGGCAGATAAATGGGTACCCTACGTGTCCTAGTGGTTAAGACGTTGGGCTGTTGATGGTTCGGAGTTAAACTGTAGGTCTAAGGTGGTCATTCCACATAATAAAAGAAAGTGGTTGGCAGATAAATGGGTACCTAGTCCTAGTGGTTAAGACGCTGGGGTGTTGATGGTTCGGAGTTAAACTGTAGGTCTAAGGTGGTCATTACACATAATAAAAGAAAGTGGTTGGCAGATAAATGGGTACCCTACGTCCTAGTGGTTAAGACGCTGGGCTGTTGATGGTTCCACGTTAAACTGTAGTCTAAGGTGGTCATTACACATAATAAAAGAAAGTGGTTGGCAGATAAATGGGTACCCTACGTGTCCTAGTGGTTAAGACGCTGGGGCTGTTGATGGTTCCACGTTAAACTGTAGGTCTAAGGTGGTCATTACACATAATAAAAGAAAGTGGTTGGCAGATAAATGGGTACCCTACGTGTCCTAGTTAAGACGCTGGGGTGTTGATGGTTCCACGTTAAACTGCAGGTCTAAGGTGGTCATTACACATAATAAAAGAAAGTGGTTGGCAGATAAATGGGTACCCTACGTGTCCTAGTGGTTAAGACGCTGGGCTGTTGATGGTTCCACGTTAAACTGTAGGTCTAAGGTGGTCATTCCACATAATAAAAGAAAGTGGTTGGCAGATAAATGGGTACCCTACGTGTCCTAGTGGTTAAGACGCTGGGGCTGTTGATGGTTCCACGTTAAACTGTAGGTCTAAGGTGGTCATTACACATAATAAAAGAAAGTGGTGGCAGATAAATGGGTACCCTACGTGTCCTAGTGGTTAAGACGCTGGGGCTGTTGATGGTTCGGAGTTAAACTGTAGGTCTAAGGTGGTCATTACACATAATAAAAGAAAGTGGTTGGCAGATAAATGGGTACCCTACGTCCTAGTGGTTAAGACGCTGGGCTGTTGATGGTTCAGTTAAACTGTAGGTCTAAGGTGGTCATTACACAAAGAAAGTGGTTGGCAGATAAATGGGTACCCTACGTGTCCTAGTGGTTAAGACGCTGGGCTGTTGATGGTTCCACGTTAAACTGTAGGTCTAAGGTGGTCATTACACATAAAAAGAAAGTGGTTGGCAGATAAATGGGTACCCTACGTGTCCTAGTGGTTAAGACGCTGGGCTGTTGATGGTTCGGAGTTAAACTGTAGGTCTAAGGTGGAGTGGAACAAAGAAAGTGGTTGGCAGATAAATGGGTACCCTACGTGTCCTAGTGGTTAAGACGCTGGGCTGTTGATGGTTCGGAGTTAAACTGTAGGTCTAAGGTGGAGTGGAAAGCTTGACCTTCGTCAGAATGAACAATTCGGGCGGACCTTAGACCTACAGTTTAACGTTGAAACCGAATGTTATTTTTAAAATATAATTATGATATATTTCTTTATACCCTCTCGATTACATTAGTGACTAATGATGCGGGAAACTGAGTAAATGAAAATATTATTTTCTCGAAAACTATGGGTGATAGAAAACTTCTGAAACCATATTTGGAATCAATATCAAAAGTTCTATACGAATCACCAAATAATTTTCAAAGGAGAATAAGAGCATTAAATCTATTAGTGAAAATATAAAGATGCAATTACTCGTCCGTACCCGTTATAGCGGAATGGTACACGTCATAGCTCCACCCAGCTACATCGGCAGCCAATCACGACGAACATCTGGTCTTTTGGGCGGAGCTTGGCGAATGTGCATATAAAAGGGGATATTTTCAGTTGGGAGTAACAGTAGCTATTTTCGCGTCAGTGAATAATCATTCCTCCACCATGGACCTGTACGTCTCCCCAGACTTGTATGAAGAGAGTGATACTGCAGCATTAACTGCACTTAGTCTTTTTAGAGCGATTGATCGTGACGACTTATTTACAACGCAAACCGTAGAAGATATGTGCAGTGACGCTCCTTACAATCCGACGCAAGGGACTACCATAGAAATGTAAGTGTCTATAATTAGAATTTATATATGGATGGGGTGTAGTATCTCGTCAAATAGATACTCGCCAAAAATGTCAATCAATGTTATTTCCCCATTATGCTAAAATCGAAATTGGTAATCGAACCAAAGATATCTTCACATAATGGGGATCTGTCTGTATACTCTGTATATGTTTTAAAAGCATTATTCCTTTAAGGTCCGATGAGGATTTGACACGTGTTATACAATCTTTTGAAGAATCTCGGAATATGGATGATATACTGAACAGTCAACAATGTCACACATCCTCCACCATGGACCTGTACGTCTCCCCAGGCTTGTATGAAGAACGTGATACTGCAGCATTAACCGCAATTAGTCTTTTTAATGCGATTGATCGTGGCGAATTATTTTCAACGCAAACCGTAGAAGATATTTGCAGTGACGCTCCTTACAACCCGACGCAAGGGACTACCATAGAAATGTAAGTGTCCATAATTCGATTTTATATATATATGGAGAGTTGTAGTATCTCGTCAAATAGATACTCGCCAAAAATGTCATTCAATGTTATTTCCCCATTATGCTAAAATCGAAATTGGTAATCGAACCAAAGATATCTTCACATAATGGGGATCTGTCTGTATACTTTGTATATGTTTTAAAAGCATTATTCCTTTAAGGTCCGATGAGGATTTGACACGTGTTATACAATCTTTTGAAGAATCTGTACAAATTGGTGTCAATTCTTACTCCAATGAATTTTTTTTTTAACTTCTATTATGATAATAGGCTTAACAATTCAGTTATCCAAATAATATATATATATATATATATATATATATATATATGTAAATAAATTTATGAAACTGAAAACTTTTAGTATTTCTTATATAATTTAAATTGACTTTGTGCATATAACTAAACAAATATTAAAAATAAAAGCCCTTCAATGTACAGTACAGCACTGAATAGAAGCTATTTATAAAAGAAAATGGGCTTTTGGTACAACTTGCATAATTATGATAGAGTCCTAGTCCAAACGTATTTGTCACACAGTTTACAAATTAGTTGACAAATTTATGAAAAAAGTGTGTGGAAACCATTCATGTGCAAAAGTCTTAGTTTGATAAAATATGGTAAATGTGGTACACAGTAGCTCTTTAGTTAATTTCAAGAAAAATTTAGACACTTTCATGAGTGAAAGAGATAGTTTGTAGATTGTATATCGTGTATATCCTTAGTTTCAGTTTTGTAGGCTCTTTTGGTGGATGTAAATAGTTGTATATTAATTAGCTAGTTTGAGGGTCTTCCGGAACGCTTCTTGTGGACATTCTGAACAGTTCCATCGGCTTCAAACTTATCTCTAATTCGAGTGATGGTAAGTCGCGTTGGTGGATCTGTTTGTCTCGTCATGATATACATTAATATAGTGATAAAAATACTTAAGATTGTCCATGATCACGAGATTCACATTTTCAGTCGTAGGGTATGAGTAATCGACATGGTGTAGCATGACGTAATGCCGCTTGTCACACCACCCATCCGCAAGACTCATTATCCATACCTGCTGCTTCTCTTCTGCACGCGTTGTTTCTTTTACTTTACGGTATATGTGAGACTTTATAAAGTTTAGCTCTGCAGCATACTTCAGCACATCGTCAGTGCAACGAAAGCCTTCAATGGTCTCACCAGAACATCCGTAGAGTATTTGTACATCTTGGAACTTCACACAATCCAATGTGGTTTTAAAAGAGGCATAGGAGGGGGAATAGGAAGTTTTTCGGTATCCACCACATCCTGGCACTTTGCTGAATACCATTTCATAAACGTTGTACAAGCAATATTAAAGGTAGCCATTTGAATACACGTCTGATTTTTCTTCTGAATACACGTCTGATCTCTCGGTCTTACTGCAGTCGACTGACCACGCAGGGAATCACAGATAGTAGCATGACTCACGGTCTTACAGTGGGCGGAGCTTAGAATTTTCGCCTGTGCACACACAAAGGAGAAAGTGAAACGCTAATTGAAACATGAGTTATTTAATAAACGAGATATTCAGTTAACACAAGAAAAAACAAATGCTTAGATTTGGTGATCACAAACAACAGAAACCTAATACTTTAAAGAAAGCATTCTATTAAATACTTTTAGCCTATGTTCACGAATTAATACCGGTTTTAAAATAGATTCGACAAGAAGACCGGCTGGACTGATTTTATAGAAATTCAAGGATTCCAAGTTGATCACGAGAGAAGTTATGTAGTCATCTTCCATGCTGCAAAATCTCGTCGTTAGCCTGCCTGCTCAGAGCACCGACAAGAGGTAAAATCGAATCCACATCAACACAAAATTTTAGTCGCTAAAATAACAGCCTGAGTATTGTTCATGTTCTAAATTATCTTTGATTCGTTTTGATAAAATTGAGTAAACTGCAGCCTTTGTTTCCTGATCAGAAACTCTCCGTCTTTTTCTGGTATGGTGCAAGGCTTCGTTGCAACCATATTCACTGCACGAGTCTACTTCACAGTCGTTGCCTTCTAATCTAGATTTACACTCTTCACTAATGCATTCGATGGGTGAATAATCATCTTGGTTGATATTATTGACACCACATTCGAGAGGGCTCACTGGGGTAACGGACACTTCAGGTAATGGCGCGGACGCTTGAGGTGGGTCGGGGACAATCTCCTCAGGTTGCCCTTGTGGCGGGGCAAATATTGTGTGGGGGTAATTATGTGTTGCTTCTAAGTAAACAAAACGGGCCTTATGTAACACAGTGGCAATTAATAATGATTTATGCAAAGATGCACCAGCTCTTCTGGAACGTCTGGATGCAATTTTACCGAGCGATATATTTATCAACTTGTGTGCTTCAAACCCGTTTGGAACGTCAGATATCATGTTCACCACCTAGGAATTGGTCAAGGCACAGAGAGCTAACTAACACGACTCTATCCTCTATTTCCAATCTTGTATTGAGTTACCGAAAAACTTCCTATTCCCCCCCCCCTCCTATGCCTCTTTTAAAACCACATTGGATTGTGTGAAGTTCCAAGATGTACAAATACTCTACGGATGTTCTGGTGAGACCATTGAAGGCTTTCGTTGCACTGACGATGTGCTGAAGTATGCTGCAGAGCTAAACTTTATAAAGTCTAAAGTAAAAGAAACAACGCGTGCAGAAGAGAAGCAGCAGGTATGGATAATGAGTCTTGCGGATGGGTGGTGTGACAAGCGGCATTACGTCATGCTACACCATGTCGATTACTCATACCCTACGACTGAAAATGTGAATCTCGTGATCATGGACAATCTTAAGTATTTTTATCACTATATTAATGTATATCATGACGAGGTTCGTAGTGAGGTTGTGGCTAGTGTCCTGCGTGAGTTTTTAACAGACTTTAGAGATGAGTATCGTTTGACGGGCAGAAAGGAAAAATATGAGCATATGTTCCTCTCAAATAGTGCGCCGGTGTGTGAAGATGTTTAGTAAAACATTATAAAATATGCCTAGTTCGTGAAAATTATCCTGAAGAACTATTTCTTTATATAACGCGCAGTTGTCGTAACGATTTAGAAGATTATTTCAATTGCCGCTATGTTGAGTGAAGACGTGTTCACGATTGAAAAGCTCGGGTCGGTAGAAATAAACCCTCGATTGGAAAAGCGTGTTTATAAACTTGTGTTTAATAATGTAACTAACGATGAACTCTTTGTGCGTGCTTTTGATTGTATTCTAGACGTATTTAAAGATGACTTACCATCCGGTTGTAAAGTGGGAACAAAAATAGTACTGAACGATATGAAGGCCCTTCATATCGAGTACAGGTTTCTTTAGGTTTCTGTTGTTTGTGATCACCAAATCTAAGCATTTGTTTTTTCTTGTGTTAACTGAATATCTCGTTTATTAAATAACTCATGTTTCAATTAGCGTTTCACTTTCTCCTTTGTGTGTGCACAGGCGAAAATTCTAAGCTCCGCCCACTGTAAGACCGTGAGTCATGCTACTATCTGTGATTCCCTGCGTGGTCAGTCGACTGCAGTAAGACCGAGAGATCAGACGTGTATTCAGAAGAAAAATCAGACGTGTATTCAAATGGCTACCTTTAATATTGCTTGTACAACGTTTATGAAATGGTATTCAGCAAAGTGCCAGGATGTGGTGGATACCGAAAAACTTCCTATTCCCCCTCCTATGCCTCTTTTAAAACCACATTGGATTGTGTGAAGTTCCAAGATGTACAAATACTCTACGGATGTTCTGGTGAGACCATTGAAGGCTTTCGTTGCACTGACGATGTGCTGAAGTATGCTGCAGAGCTAAACTTTATAAAGTCTCACATATACCGTAAAGTAAAAGAAACAACGCGTGCAGAAGAGAAGCAGCAGGTATGGATAATGAGTCTTGCGGATGGGTGGTGTGACAAGCGGCATTACGTCATGCTACACCATGTCGATTACTCATACCCTACGACTGAAAATGTGAATCTCGTGATCATGGACAATCTTAAGTATTTTTATCACTATATTAATGTATATCATGACGAGACAAACAGATCCACCAACGCGGCGACTTACCATCACTCGAATTAGAGATAAGTTTGAAGCCGATGGAACTGTTCAGAATGTCCACAAGAAGCGTTCCGGAAGACCCTCAAACTAGCTAATTAATATACAACTATTTACATCCACCAAAAGAGCCTACAAAACTGAAACTAAGGATATACACGATATACAATCTACAAACTATCTCTTTCACTCATGAAAGTGTCTAAATTTTTCTTGAAATTAACTAAAGAGCTACTGTGTACCACATTTACCATATTTTATCAAACTAAGACTTGCACATGAATGGTTTCCACACACTTTTTTCATAAATTTGTCAACAAATTTGTAAACTCTGTGACAAATACGTTTGGACTAGGACTCTATCATAATTATGCAAGTTGTACCAAAAGCCCATTTTCTTTTATAAATAGCTTCTATTCAGTGCTGTACTGTACATTGAAGGGCTTTTATTTTTAATATTTGTTTAGTTATATGCACAAAGTCAATTTAAATTATATAAGAAATACTAAAAGTTTTCAGTTTCATAAATTTATCTACACATATATATATATATATATATTTGGATTAACTGAATTGTTAAGCCTATTATCATAATAGAAGTTAAAAAAAAAATTCATTGGAGTAAGAACTGACACCAATTTGTACAGATTCTTCAAAAGATTGTATAACACGTGTCAAATCCACATCGGACCTTAAAGGAATAATGCTTTTAAAACATATACAAAGTATACAGACAGATCCCCATTATGTGAAGATATCTTTGGTTCGATTACCAATTTCGATTTTAGCATAATGGGGAAATAACATTGAATGACATTTTTGGCGAGTATCTATTTGACGAGATACTACAACTCTCCATATATATATAAAATCGAATTATGGACACTTACATTTCTATGGTAGTCCCTTGCGTCGGGTTGTAAGAAGCGTCACTGCAAATATCTTCTACGGTTTGCGTTGAATTCGCCACGATCAATCGCATTAAAAAGACTAATTGCGGTTAATGCTGCAGTATCACGTTCTTCATACAAGCCTGGGGAGACGTACAGGTCCATGGTGGAGGATGTGTGACATTGTTGACTGTTCAGTATATCATCCATATTCCGAGATTCTTCAAAAGATTGTATAACACGTGTCAAATCCTCATCGGACCTTAAAGGAATAATGCTTTTAAAACATATACAGAGTATACAGACAGATCCCCATTATGTGAAGATATCTTTGGTTCGATTACCAATTTCGATTTTAGCATAATGGGGAAATAACATTGATTGACATTTTTTGGCGAGTATCTATTTGACGAGATACTACACCCCATCCATATGTAAATTCTAATTATAGACACTTACATTTCTATGGTAGTCCCTTGCGTCGGATTGTAAGGAGCGTCACTGCACATATCTTCTACGGTTTGCGTTGTAAATAAGTCGTCACGATCAATCGCTCTAAAAAGACTAAGTGCAGTTAATGCTGCAGTATCACTCTCTTCATACAAGTCTGGGGAGACGTACAGGTCCATGGTGGAGGAATGATTATTCACTGACGCGAAAATAGCTACTGTTACTCCCAACTGAAAATATCCCCTTTTATATGCACATTCGCCAAGCTCCGCCCAAAAGACCAGATGTTCGTCGTGATTGGCTGCCGATGTAGCTGGGTGGAGCTATGACGTGTACCATTCCGCTATAACGGGTACGGACGAGTAATTGCATCTTTATATTTTCACTAATAGATTTAATTCTCTTATTCTCCTTTGAAAATTATTTGGTGAATCGTATAGAACTTTTGATATTGATTCCAAATATGGTTTCAGAAGTTTTCTATCACCCATAGTTTTCGAGAAAATAATGTTTTCATTTACTCAGTTTCCCGCATCATTAGTCACTAATGTAATCGAGAGGGTATAAAGAAATATATCATAATTATATTTTAAAAATAACATTCGGTTTCAACGTTAAACTGTAGGTCTAAGGTCTGCCCGAATTGTTCATTCTGACGAAGGTCAAGCTTTCCACTCCACCTTAGACCTACAGTTTAACTCCGAACCGTCAACAGCCCAGCGTCTTAACCACTAGGACACGTAGGGTACCCATTTATCTGCCAACCACTTTGTTCCACTCCACCTTAGACCTACAGTTTAACTCCGAACCATCAACAGCCCAGCGTCTTAACCACTAGGACACGTAGGGTACCCATTTATCTGCCAACCACTTTCTTTGTTACCACCTTAGACCTACAGTTTAACGTGGAACCATCAACAGCCCAGCGTCTTAACCACTAGGACGTAGGGTACCCATTTATCTGCCAACCACTTTCTTTTATGTGTAATGACCACCTTAGACCTACAGTTTAACTCCGAACCATCAACACCCCAGCGTCTTAACCACTAGGATACGTAGGGTACCCATTTATCTGCCAACCACTTTCTTTTATTATGTGGAATGACCACCTTAGACCTACAGTTTAACTCCGAACCATCAACAGCCCAACGTCTTAACCACTAGGACACGTAGGGTACCCATTTATCTGCCAACCACTTTCTTTTATTATGTGTAATGACCACCTTAGACCTACAGTTTAACGTGGAACCATCAACAGCCCCAGCGTCTTAACCACTAGGACACGTAGGGTACCCATTTATCTGCCAACCACTTTCTTTTATTGTGTAATGACCACCTTAGACCTACAGTTTAACGTGGAACCATCAACAGCCCCAGCGTCTTAACCACTAGGACACGTAGGATACCCGTTTATCTGCCAATCACTTTTATTGTGTAATGACCACCTTAGACCTACAGTTTAACGTGGAACCATCAACAGCACCAGCGTCTTAACCACTAGGACACGTAGGATACCCATTTATCTGCCAACCACTTTCTTTTATATGTGGAATGACCACCTTAGACCTAGTTTAACGTGGAACCATCAACAGCCCCAGCGTCTTAACCACTAGGACACGTAGGGTACCCATTTATCTGCCAACCACTTTCTTTTATTATGTGGAATGACCACCTTAGACCTACAGTTTAACGTGGAACCATCAACAGCCCCAGCGTCTTAACCACTAGGACACGTAGGGTACCCATTTATCTGCCAACCACTTTCTTTTATTATGTGTAATGATGAACAGCTGGGCTTTGCTGATCTCTTACATATAAAACCCATTCACTAAGAACATTGGCTTTCCTTTCTCACTAGAAACAAACTGCCATAAGTAGAATTTAATTGGATTCATCTACACTATATATATATATATATATATCATTATACTTCTATATGACACCATACAAATTACGCGTAAATATTTTCATTGTAGAAGTAATAACAATGACAATATTAATATCTGAAGTCAGTGGTGATTTCTGCTCGAATAGCTTGTAGAAGGATAATCCCTCGACCCGAAAAAGGTCTCTAGGGACACGATTCGAACTGATTTAGCTTCTGCCTTTCATCGTGTGTGTGTGTGTGTGTGTGCATGAGTTGTTACTCGTTTTTTTATATATATATATATATATATATATATATATATATATATATATATATATTGGGGGGAAGATCTCTCACCCATCAGGTGTTCTTCGACCCGACCCCGTTTCATTGTAGAAATAATAATAATAATAATAATAATAATAATAATGATAATAAGAATTGATGTGCAAGATGTTTGCAGTTAAGATGTAGTTTGTGTAAAAAGTTATTTATTAATAAGTAGAATTTAATTGGCTTCATCTACACTATATATATATATATATATATATATATATATATATATATATATATATATATATAGATATATATCATCAGCTGTTTAAAAGAATGTATAATTATAGTAAACGAAATAAGCTAGTTAACCGTAAAATTAATTATTTTCTATTATGGCGTTTTTCGAAGGTAAACTATGTTATTTGTTTCTTTAAGTTCAATGAAGTTAATGTTAAATTTGCTTCTAAACTAAAATTAAATGTTATAAAATAAATAATATATATATATATATATATATATATATATATATATATATTACCTAACATAAGAAAAGAATGTGTATATATATATATATATAGCATAATAATATATCTAGCAATCCGATCATTGCAAAAAAAAAACTGGAAAGGTATGCAATTAATAAAGGTGTATTTAAACAGAATTTAATTGGAATAACTATCGTCATATTGTGTTGCACAATGGATGATTAATGGGACACATGGCGATATCTGGAACACATTGCGCTATCTGGCAACTCAGCCAGAATAGAGGCTTATAAAAGAGCGAGAAGTTGGTGAGACTCATTCCCAGCTCGGCTCCAGCCGAGCAATGACCTCTGGTCCTTCTCTTTTTGGCCCTTTGGTAAACCCCTTAGTGGCCTCTTAGGTTAGGAAAACGAAAATAATATGCCTCAAAGGCAACTACTCTCTCTCTCTCTCTCCTTCAGGCGTCTCTCTCTCTCTCCTTCAGGCGTCTCTCTCTCTCTCCTCCAGGCGTCTCTCTCCCTCCTTCAGCTCTCTCTCTCTCTCTCTCTACAGGCGTCTCTCTCTCTCCTACAGGCGTCTCTCTCTCTCCTACAGGCGTCTCTCTCCCTCCTTCAGCTCTCTCTCTCCTGCATGTGTAACTACTGCATGTGTACCTCCTGCATGTGTGTGTACCTCCTGCATGTGTACCTCTCCTCTCTCCTTCAGGCGTCTCTCCCTCTTACAGGCGTCTCTCTCTTCTTCAGGTCTCTCTCTTCTTCAGGTCTCTCTCTCCTTCAGCTGTCTCTCTCTCTCCTTCAGGCGTCTCTCTCACCTTGGCTCAGCCAACTGGCTGATTCTGGCTGATTAGGAGCCTATAAAACAACGCCAACTCGGCTGAAGTCTTAGTGTGCACTTGGCTCCTGCCAGGTGAACACCTCTCCTCCTTTCTCTCCTTCTTTCTCTTGGGGGATAACGCCGCCTCCAAGTTTTCCCCCCATCCCCCTTTGCAACACCCCCCACCCCATTTGCAACAACCCCCACCCCCCTTCGCAACAACCCCACCCCCTTTGCAACATTACATAATAACCTGCAACATTCTTGCACTCTCCCCTTTTGCGGCTATACTACTGGCGTCAGGTCAGGAGATCGAGCCGCCCAGGGCCTGTTGCCTCCACGTCCGATCCACCGATTTGGAAATTGTTAATTTAGGTACTCCCGAACAATGTTTGCGTAATGACAAGGTGCCCCATCTTGTTGAAAGACGACGGTGTTTAAAATGCCATCTGAATGAAGCTGGGACATTTACGTGCTCGTATCGTAACAGCAGTTACAAAAATAACCCCTGTCATGCTCCAAAATGTGTTCCGCAATGCTGCTGACAGATTCGAACTCTGTAGAGATACTGATTGTGCTCATGTAGAATCATATGCTTAAGTATTCATTAAATGTATGCCTTCTATTATATTGGTATTGAATTTTACCCTTTTTGCTACGTTTTTACTGAAATAGATAGGGACTTTATAAACACCCTGTATATATTATATATATATATATATATATATATGTGCAGAAAAGTGTTTCTACGAGAAAATAAATTTGTGTTAAAATTTAAAGATATTCTTGTTTGTATAAATTAAAATATTAATCCTTTAGAAGATATTATTTTGTTCATATAAATTAAAACAGGACTCCGTTAAAATTCTTAATATTTGTATAAATTGCCTCAAGCCCAGATTCTCTGGCACCCTTTCGATAAGTCTAACGATGCTCTCCACAGTTGTCACATCTATAATCTTAACAGAGATTCCTAAAATTCTAAATGTTCTTTTCGACTAGTATAAAACTACAATTGTATAAATTCTTTTGCTAATATCATTTTATACCAATTCTCTTGTTAATACCATTATTAGAGTAGGGATTTACAAGTAAATAAAGCCTTGGTAAACGTGGCACCACGGGGTTTCTCAAGGAGGAAATGAACACGCCTTGAGAGAGTCTGCCTCAGATTTGAGACGGGGAGTGAGAGTCTCGCCTCGGCCTCGAGTGGGTGTGTGTGTTCCGCCCTTGGGCCGGGCCGTTTCGGCTGGCCCCCTTAGCTTTTTGATGTAAGCATTTGCCCGTTAATAACTTCTCTAAACCAAGTGTTGTGTTAAGGGTGTTTATTAGTGATTTCAACTTTGTAGAAATAAAGGACTAACAAAGGAAAACTCATTTTATATCCTTCCAACGGAGAAAAGCATTCCCTTCTCTCAACGGACTGAGAGAGAGCGGACGCCATCAACCGAGGGTATAAATTGTTGTCTTCGAAATTCGCAGTCAGAATAAAATAATTAAACGGTATAAACTTCCTTGTGGGTGCGAGGAAGCGACATACTGAGAATACATAAAATCGGGGAAGATGATGTAACAAAGCATAACAACGAAGCATCATCATACATTTTCCACCCCCCGACATATATATATATGTGTGTGTGTGTGTGTGTGTGTGTGTGGTGTGTGTGTGTGTGTAGTGAACAGAGAAAGAAACAGACAAATAGACAAACAAATTCCTTCTTCTACGCCGTGCGTAGACATCTTAGAATCATATGGAAGCGAAAGACACACGTGGTGTTCAAGGAATCAGAAACAATAAGGTCGTTTGTTTCTCCCAAAAGGCCCGCGAAAGCTAGCCTCTTAACAACATAGGACGCTTGGAGGCGTCTCGGAAATGCCGCGAAACAGCGTACTGAGAGGTTATTAAGGCGTAGTTTACTGGCATTCACTCTCACTCCACTCGTGCGTACATCTCGAACGTCTACTCTCGACGCAGTGCCATCATGGACTTTAGCCGGCCTCAAATCAAGTCCCATTTCAACCGTATACTGTGCAAGAACGAAGCATCACTTGAAGTACGCTACAAATCCTTCCTGCAAGAAAGGACACCACTGCTGTAGGCGTTCCATCATTGGACTCCTCACAATCTCAACCGGTTTTCAACTTTCATACTCAGGGCACCGGCGAAGTTCACCACGCTGCAGAAACATCTTCGAAGAAAAGGTCCGTAAACTTTCTACGAAGCTACAAGCCCCAAATCACTTCGCTTCGTTCATCTTCCACCACTGTACGAACGGCGCCCGTTCACCAAGCTTTATATAAGCCCCGTTACCGGTCTCAAGGTCAATCTTCTACGTGCGAAATACAGGCCGGTCAACTTCACTTCGGGCCTACAGTCTACAAGTCAACCTGCAAGTATCTTTTCCATCCAGAGGTATTCAGTATTTCGGTAAGCCTACCCCCTTTTTGTCTCGTCTTAAACAATTAACGCGAAGCCTACATAGTGTAATCGCAGAACCGCAATTTAGGCTATGTGATCCTTTTAAGCATTTCATTATTGACGACCTAATCCACTTACAGTGTACTAAACGTAAGTACATTCTTTCTATCATTAATAGGCTGCATCATCAATTCTATGTCCCTAAGTCAGTGTATTACGTAATCCATTCAGTGTACCTAACGTACGTACATTATTTATATTATCAATAGGCTGCAGCATCTATTCTATGTTCCACTCGGCTAATACTAGGCCTACTATAAATTGGTGACAATTATAGTAGGCCTAGTATTAGCCAAGCGAGGTGATACTGATTAATTTAGTGCTAATGATTAATTGATGGAATGAGTGATTGTTAATGACAAGGCTGGGTCAACAATTTATGATGTCCTACGGTATCACCGGTTTGATGTGACTAATGAGGTAGGCTTACTATAATTACTTTCTAGAATGCCACGAATTGATTCGAGGTCACTAACTTGGATTACACCCAAGCAAATAATATTAATAAGGTTAAAAAATCACTTGTTTTGTGTTTAAGAAAATAAATCAGTTATTTGTTCATAGCGAATAACAAATGCAATGACAGTAGTTATAGTGATTAACAATTATATAACGACATTTATATTATGCTTATCATAACTGAAGCTTAGCAAATGAGGAAATGGTTATACAGCTTAATTGTTAATATATATATATATATATATATATATATATAATGCTAATGAGTTGTGCACAAATGGAACGCAACATGAAATATGAAGCCTATTAATAACAGAAATTATGTCCGTACGTTGGTGCACTGAATGGATTACGTAATACAATGATTTAGGTAGGCTAGAGAGTTACGCATAAATAGAACACACAGTAGAATAGATGCTGCAGCCTATTGATAATATAAATAATGTACGTACGTTAGGCACACTGAATGGATTACATAATACACTGACTTAGGGAGGCTAAAGAGTTATGCATAATTAGAATATGGAATTAATGATGCAGCCTATTAATGATAGAAAGAATGTACTTACGTTTAGTACACTGTAAGTGGATTAGCCCGTCAATAATGAAATGCTTAAAAGGATCACATAAACAAATGGATGCAAAATAAAATGAATTACATGAAAGAACACAATAGCAGGATGATACACGATTACGGTATTGGAATGATACTTGAACTGGGCCTACTGCAGTTTTAACGAGAAAGTTAGTTTGAACGATTATGGAGACACTTTCGGTATAGCCTAAATTGTGGTTCTGCGATTACACTACGTAGGCTTCGCGTTAATTGTTTAAGACGATGCAAAAAGGGGGTAGGCTTACCGAAATACTGAATACCTCTGGATGGAAAAGATACTTGCAGGTTGACTTGTAGACTGTAGGCCCGAAGTGAAGTTGACCGGCCTGTATTTCGCACGTAGAAGATTGACCTTGAGACCGGTAACGGGCTTATATAAAGCTTGGTGAACGGGCGCCGTTCGTACAGTGGTGGAAGATGAACGAAGCGAAGTGATTTGGGGCTTGTAGCTTCATAGAAAGTTTACGGACCTTTTCTTCGAAGATGTTTCTGCAGCGTGGTGAACTTCGCCGGTGCCCTGAGTTTGAAAGTTGAAAACCGGTCGAGATTATTGTGAGGAGTCCAATGATGGAACGCCTACAGCAGTGGTCCTTTCTTGCAGGAAGGATTTGTAGCGTACTTCAAATGATGCTTCGTTCTTGCACAGTATACGGTTGAAATGGGACTTGATTTGAGGCCGGCTAAAGTCCATGATGGCACTGCGTCGAGAGTAGACGTTCGAGATGTACGCACGAGTGGAGTGAGAGTGAATGCCAGTAAACTACGCCTTATATAACCTCTCAGTACGCTATGTTTCGCGGCATTTCCGAGACGCCTCCAAGCGTCCTATGTCGTTAAGAGGCTAGCTTTCGCGGGCCTTTTGGGAAAAACAAACGTCCTTATTGTTTCTGATTCCTTGAACACCACGTGTGTCTTTCGCTTCCATATGATTCTAAGATGTCTACGCACGGCGTGGAAGAAGGAATTTGTTTGTCTATTTCTCTGTCTGTTTCGTTGTCTGTTTCTTTGTCTATTCCCTACAAGTAGTCCCCTCTCAGAGACTGCACAGGAACGATAATAAAGAGGATCACCATTTCGGGGCAAAACTGACGCGGCCACTCTGAGTACGGATGCCAGGTCTTGCATTTGGCGGTGCTTCAGTGGCAGGAGGGTGCGAGACATCTTCCTGGACTGGGGAATCGGGTAGAGTTGGGGC
Organism: Bathynomus jamesi; assembly: GCA_023014485.1. Classification (NCBI taxonomy): domain Eukaryota; kingdom Metazoa; phylum Arthropoda; class Malacostraca; order Isopoda; family Cirolanidae; genus Bathynomus; species Bathynomus jamesi. The sequence continues at coordinate 506,721 of JAJOZX010002858.1, forward strand.
TGCTTTAGTAGGTTGTAGGGGAACTGTTGGAGAAATGGGGGTCGTCCTCGAGGTATGCCGGCTTCAGGCGATCGATCGACACTACGTCCTTGCGCAGGGTGTCTACTGAGTTTGCAACAGCAAATTCCCTGACTTTTCCAGGTTTTCCAGGTACTCTTTCAAAAAAATTCCAGGTAGGTACATACTTTGCTTTTTATGAATTATGACTGAACATTAGGATAATAAAAATACACATTGGTATTTATTTGTGGTACCGCCCTACCACCCACTTTCCTTTTATTAAAAAATAATCCATTACATAAATTTGCCACAAAAATAAATCTCTGAAGAATTACACACAGTTGGAAATCTTTTTTAATTCTTCTATTTCCTCTGCGAGCGCTGAAATTTCCTTCTCTGCATTTTGACGTCGTCATATATTTTTTCCAGGTCCATATTTTTATTTCCCTGACTTTTCCAGGTTTTCCAGGCCCTAAATTAAGTTCCCTGACAAATCCAGGTTTTACAGGTTTTGGTTCTGTAGACACCCTGTTGCGTCCAGCGCGATCGAGGGTGAAAGTCTTGTCACCCCTCTGCAGCACTGGGAAGGGCCCGTCGTATGGGTGTTGTAGGGGAGGGCGGATGGTGTCGTTCCTGACGAAGACGTGGGTGCAGGAGAACAAATGGGCGGGGACAAAAGTGCGACGATTATTGGGATGAAGAGGGGAAACCGGACGAAAGTTGCGCATGGTACTCCTTAAAGTGTCGGCATAAGTGCTTCCATCCACAGAAGAGTGTGCTCCTGACGAAGTGAAAAATTCGCCGGGTAGCCGCAAGGGAGTACCGTACACCAATTCGGCCGATGTGCACTGTAGGTCGGCCTTGACGTTGCCCGAATTCCAAGGAGAACGAGGGGAAGGGCATCAGTCCAACGTGGGCCGGCGGTGGTCATCCTTAGGGACGCCTTCAGGTGGCGGTGTAGTCGCTCGACGAGGCCACTGGTCATGGGCCTATATGCCGTAGTCCGGATCCGGGAACAGCCTAAAAGCTGCGTCAGGCCCTTCCATAAGGTGGATTCGAATTGCCGACCGCGGTCAGTAGTGATTGTTGATGCGATTCCAAAACGGGAGACCCAACCACTGACGAAAGCACGACCGGCGGATTCTGCTGTGATGTCCTTAATAGGAATCGCCTCAGGTGAACGCATGAAACGATCGATGCAGGTGAGAAGGTACGTGTAACCTTCTGAGTGGGAAAATGGGCCAACGAGGTCCAGATGTACGTGATCGAAACGTGCGTCGGGGGGGGCGAAAAACAGCTAAAGGTGCCGTCGTGTGACGGTGAATTTTGGCTTTCTGGCATTTTATGCAGGCATGGGCCCAACGTCTGACGTCACGGTTGATGCTGGGCCAGACGAAGCGCGAAATGAGGAGGGCCTGAGAGGCGCGAATGCCGGGGTGGGAAAGGGAATGAAGCCTATTAAAGGTGTAACTATTTCATTTTTACAGTTTTTAATCAATAATGCGTTCCAATTGTCTGGACCTGCAGCTGAATGTGGTTTCACTTGTCCCATAGCTCTCGCTACATCTTCCGGAGTAAAATCAAAGTCTGTTATACACTCTCCTTGCAATTTCTCTTCAAGGAATGCATCTATGTCAGGTATCGCTTTGTCACTTTTAAGGGTACTAAAAACTGATTCATACTGGGCTCTCAATGTTTCAGATATTTCTTTTGGATCCTCGGTTAGTTCATTATTTCTCTTCCTTAAGGGCCCAATAGCGGCGCGCACGTTTTTGTTTTCCTTTTCGCATAGCTATAGAAGTATTTTGGATTTCACTTTATTGCTTCTACCGCCTTCTCCTCTTCCCTCTGTGTATGGTCCTTAATCAGGGCTTGTATTTCCCTATCGATACCCTCCAGCTTTTCTTGTATTACTTTCCTGGCATTATCTCCACAGTTAGGTAACTTCACGTCCACTCTCTTTTGCGGAATATTCTTCTCTTTTGCCTCTCTAGCCAGCTCCTCTTTCCTTTTGGCTGTGATTTCGGAGCATATTTTTCTAAAATTCTCAGCGTTTCTTCTTCCAAGGTTGTTAACATTTCTTCAGTTGTTTTATACTCTAAAACTGTTCTCCACTCTATTTGGGCCATGTGCGATCTGATTGCTTCCCAATTTATAGTCTTGGAGTTTAAGTTGAAGGCCCCAAATTTGCTTCTTTCTTCAATATGTGTTGACTTTTAATGTTGTCGTCATATTTGTTGATATCTCGATTAGGTTGTGGTCTGAGATAATGGTTGGGGTTATTTTTATATCAGCAATCAAGTTCGTGTTATTCATGAATACCAGATCTAGGCAGTTATTTTTTCTGGTATTTTCTGTTATCTCTTGTGTCAGCATAAACTCATTTGTGAGAGCCATCAACATTTTTGCTTGCTCCTGGTCTTCTCTTGTGACCCCCTTGTCCTGGTGTGTGTGTGTGTGTATCCCTATCCACCTTTTTGTATTTTATAAATGATAAGTTAAAGTCTCCGCAGATCATTATATTGGAGTATGGAGGGTTTATAGCCTTTATTAGCTTTCTGATATCATCAATGGCCTCCGAGAATTTTTCGGTTGGGGGTGTTTAGAGGTCTAATGATGACTATTAGTATCACGTCCAGTTTTTCTTTTTTCACTGCTAGGAGTTCCACAAAGCTGTTTGATTTAATTATTATCGTTTCTGTCATATGACCTTCATGTACATATATAGCACAGCCACCTTTACGTCTCTTTGTTCTATCCGCCCTTAGTAAGTTGAAGCTCTCTATATTTCTCTCTTTCTTATCAATACAATGTTCGCAGTTTTCACAATTTCTTTGGCAATCCTTAAGATGAGTTTCTGTGAGGCATGCGATGTCCGCACTTGTTTCGTCCATAAATCCTTTCAGGTACAAAACTTTGTTGAGTGATTGGTTTGGTCTTATTCCTTGAATATTAGCCAAGACAATATTTATGTTCTTTGGTTTTCGTTACCCCTTGGGCATTTCAAGTTCGTTTTCCTTCGGTGTCGCTTGTTTTGTTGCCCTATGGTCTTCCGAGAGAGATCCGTTTCCGCTACCTGTTCTGGTAGCTTCTTGCCCGGAAGCTGTTTGGCTCGGGGGTTTCCAGCTGTGTCAACTGCATGCGTTGGATGACATTTAGCAGCCGTATCGTGTCTGCAATGTTGAAAAAAAAATTTTGTTCGCTACTGTGTTCCTATTGTTATTGTTATTCCTATTGTCATTTGAACTGTGTCCTTTGTGTTCGTCGGGAGATGTTGATAGTAGCATTTTTTCCCGTATTTGCAGGTTCCATATTTTGCGTAAGTCCTGCAGATGTCCGGGTGGTAGAATTTGCATGTCTCCAAATTTACAATGACCATTATTATTATAGAAGAAATTGCATATTGGGGGATGTTCATATATACATTGTCCTCTTTTAAATCTGCAATTATCTTCTATATAATATCTGCATATAATTCCTTCCCCATATTTACTCGTGATCTTTGTTTTTTGCTCTTTTATGGCGGACAGTTTCACTCCGTTTTCTTGATTGCCCTCTTGTCTTTTCCTATTTATGCTATTTGCGTTAATGTCCTTCGTTGCCCTTATACTATCTGTTATCTTTATACTCTCTTTCGCCTGCATGGTTTCGTCCTCGTTGCGTGACGGTATTTGATTTTTTTCTAATTCGCCTTTCTTCGTTTCTTCTGTTTTCCTCTGTTTTTTATTCCCACTTTCCTCTCATTTTCTTCTCGTAGTCTCTTTCTGCTTTAAATACCGTAAAAGTTTATTTCGGTCATGCAGTTTTCGCAGAAATTTTTTATCCCATTAAGTTGCTTCGTGTTCGTTATAATGGAGATTTTTTCATCTCCCCATTCTAGGCATCTAAAATAAAAACAGCTGATAAAGATCGCACCTCATCGCCTTTGTCTCATTTGTTGCATCATTGCAGATACCACAGAGTTGCAGGAATTTATTTACCATTTCCATGTTACTGATAGAGGGTAGCCGCTGGTGCACAAAATTAACTCAAAAAGGGTATTATAGAAAGTATTGGGTAGGGGTTGACTCAAATTGAGTGAGGGAAAGTATTCTCCGTTACTCCGGGGAATGGGGGATGTGGCACGCCGTATACTTCTCACTGATTGGTGCTCGCGACTGTGGCTGCGGGGGATAATGGGGGGGTGTTTGTAGGAATTTCGATAGGCAGCTAATTTTCTTCACCAAGAAACACTCGTAAAAATGCTGTATAGATTAATTCGCTTCATTTTTATTTCTTTTTAAGTGAGGATTTGGACCCATGATCATGCTATTCATTAATTAGTGTAAAAAGAAAACACACACAAATTATTAATTTTTTTTCCTTTCTTTCTCTTTTCTTTCCTTCCGATGGTCACGAGGGTTTTCTGACCTTTGCGTTTTATGACCTTTTTCCTGCCTTGTTTCAAAATTTCTCGAATGCCAACCGTATTACGGTTTAAATATATACGTTAAACTGGTGATAATTTATGTAAACTGTATTGCACTTTCTTAATTTTACTGAATTTCACTTTATAGTTTATATGCACGGATTCACTGATACTTTATACACTTTCGGGTGTAAACAGAATAAACCGCCGAGTAGTTTATTCCCTTCTTATTTGGGTGTTAATAGAGAGAGACACACAAGATGTCCATTCCCCACAAGGTACAAGCAAGTATATTTTAAACAAATAATGTAAACAAACTTTTAAAAACCTTTTTTCAGTATAGGCTCACTCATCTTAAACATCATGACGAGAGATGTTCAAAATGCCCTCCGTCATTATCCCAACAGAGCTCAAGGCGCATTCGCCACGCGTCGATAGCACTGTTCAGAAATCGTTGCGATATGCTACGCCATTCGTCCACGATTGTAGCTCTAAGCTGATGAACATCCGGATTTGATGACCAGGTCGGTAAACCTTTTCTTTTAGTGCTTCCCACACTGAGTAGTTCAACGGATTTAAATCCGAGCTGTTGGCGGCCACATTGCAGGGTCTATAAAATCAAGGGCTGTTTGTCTCAGGTAATCAACTGTAGTTCTAGTACGATGACAAGGTGCACCATTTTGCTGGAAAATGAAGTTATCACCGCATATTTGTCTAATATCTTGAAAATATGGAACAAGAACATGATTACAGTAATATTCCGAATCCATTCGTATTCCTAATTCTACAAAAACTATTCTTCTCTTTCCGAGTTTTAAAAATGCTGCAACGACCATTATACTAGGGGAAAATCTGTTTCTTTTAACAACTTTTCAGGTGTTATATCACGTTTCTTTGTGAGAGCGACATATACATGGTCATTCTGTTTATTAATTAGTTCACTAACTGTAAATATTTTCTCATTTACTAAACCATATCGTACGAACTGTGCGCGGTGAAAATCTAACGCGTAATTGTTGGCAACATTTGTTATGTCGAATAATTGTTACTTCGAATAATTGTTATTCGAACAAGTGCTATTCAAACAATTGCTTTCGAACAATTGACACCAAATCGTACCCAGTTAAAGGTCAAATTACAAAAAGTCAGTATATTACTACAGTAATCGAAAACTAATATAAAGTTAATATATATATACACCGTGTGTATATATATATATATATATATATATATATATATATATATGTATATATTTGCAGCTACCGTTTACTCTGTGGACACCCATTGCACGCCACTGATATATATATATAATATATATATATATATATATATAATATATATATATATATATATATATATATATATATATATATATATATATATACAAACTCAGAATGGTCCCCTGAGAAACTTATATGTTAAACAGAGACTGTGCATGGAACAAGGAACTCTTCTGCGAAAATTAAATCATTGCATCATGAAAAAGAAAAACTGGTATTTGTCATTTACCATTACTTATTCGGACTATAGTGGATTTAATTTTCCCAGAAGAGTTCCTTGTTCCATGCACGGTCTGTGTTTAACATATATATATATATATATATATATATATATATATATATATATATATATATATATATATATATAGATTTGGTGTCAATTATTCGAAAGCAATTGCTTGAATAGCAATTGTTCGAATAACAATTATTCGAAGTAATAATTATTCGAGATAACAAATGTTCGAAAGAAAAGTTGTCGGGGAAATAAAAAAAAAGGAATGAGCTTCATTCAATAAAATATACGAATGTGCGTTTATCGCGTTTTGAAACTAGATTATCAGTGACGTAATCCCTCATTAAGAGTAAACAACCGCTGACGCTATTATGTTCAGGATATGACGTCATTAATTAGGCGTCGGACAATTATGGGTGACGTCAGACGGATTTGGGTGACGTCGGACAATAGGGGGTGACAAATCCCAAACAGGATGTCTATGTCGGTGCGTTTCGTTTCGCCCTGTAATACTATAGGGTGTCCAACTGTCCATAAATGATTACTGATTAAAAGCATGCTATAACTTTTAAATAAACACTCGTATTCAAACACAGTTTTAATCATAAGTAGATAAACATACAAAGTTTTGATACATAGTTAATGAACTTAATAAGCTTCCACATGTGCACCCCTAGTGGCACGTAAAATGTCTAAACAGTATTCACACTCACGCCACACATTTTCCAACATTTGTGGGTTAACTGTTGCAATTGCATCCGTAATGCGTTCTCGCAGTCCTGATATCTGGAACAACTGTTGCATAAACCAAATCTTTAACATGACCCCAGAGAAAGAAATCCAGCGGGGTAATGTCTGGTGATCTTGGGGGCCATGGGATCGGCCCGTCCCTGCCAATCCATCGATTTGGAAATGTTGCGTCGAGAGTTTCACGAACAATATGCGCCCAATGAGGGGGTGCCCCATCTTGTTGGAAGATGACAGTTTGAATGTTTTCCACCGTCCCATCGGAAACTGATGGTCTACCACTGCTCTTTCCCTTTTCCACGTTTCCAGTTTCCAAGAATTTTTTCATCCACGACTTAATTAACTTCACATCAGGTGGATTCTTTCCATACTTTGTTCAGAACCTTCGCTGAACACTGACAGGAGATTTTGTTTCTGCAAGCCACACAACACATTGTGCCTTCTCTGTTACAGACGCCATCTTAACTGAACAGCTACAACAGCGCTCCTAGCGGCGAATGCGGTAGACGAAACACACCAGCACAGAAACTCTATGCGTGTACGAGATCACCTGTAAAAAGAAAACGGATGTAAGATTCGTCATTAAAACATGAGCATACTGTTTCCAGGGTAAACATTTATGGACACCCTGTATATGAGGGCGAAACGAACAGCACTGGTGGGGGATAAATAGTCGGGACGCAAAAAAAATAAAAATTTATAAAACTCTATACGGATCAGTATGTGGTAAGTGATCTTTACGGGGGCTCCGCCCCCGTACCCCCGAGACCTAAATTATACAGATGATAATTCTTTTTGGGAATAATTGTACCCACCATGCCTGGGGCAGCCGGAACAGAATACTAATGTAGAGGTAATATAAACTTATAAGCATTAATCATTTATTACATACCAATAAATTGTTTTAAAGACACATAATACGTAGTTTTAACCAGGGTTGTGGAGTCGGTCCAAAATTTTCCGACTCCGACTCCACACATTGTCAAAAATTCGACTCCGACTCCGACTCCACACATTGTAAAAAATCTAAAAATCCGACTCCGACTCCTCACATTTTAAATATACGACTCCGACTCCTCTAGTGTTTCACTCTATAATTATCATAATAATAAGACATTTCATCACCACCACACTAAGTGTGAAATTTTATATTTTATATTTAAATAAATATTAATTGTATATTCTGAAAATGTAAAAAAAAAATATTAAAAAAACTTAATCTAGGGGTTATCAATGAATAAGGTTTATTGACCAAAAAAACTAAATAACCTAAATGTTAGTATTTAGGATTTAGAAATTAAGGGTGACACAGGACAGAAATTGGAGTCGGAGTCGGAAGTTTTTTACCGACTCCGACTCCGCCCTGAAACGTGCGACTCCACGACTCCGACTCCACAACCCTGGTTTTAACATAAGAAGGAGCATTATTATTCATTTTATCTACACCCCTAGTATTACCCACAATAAACATACCATAAGTAACATTTCTATCAGAAGTAGAAAACCAAGGCTGTCTGCCTGTTATGGCACGGCTTTTACAGTACTTTGCAAAATGCTGGCATTTCTAGTAAACTTTTGTTGCCACTTGCTTGTCTTTTACGTATAAAAATCCATTTACTAAGAGCATTGGTTTGCCTTTCTCACTTGGCACAAATTCGGTCATTCTATGGAGGGTGCTTGACGTACTCTCACTTTGAAGATTGAAGTTAAACTGTATTATTTTTATTTTGGACATTAATACGAATTGGTAACCGCACCAATTTTGTGGTTGGTTGCCATTCGAACATTTGGTTGTTTGGTTGCCATTCGACAACTTTTCTTTCGAACATTTGCTATGTCGAATAATTGGTACTTCGAATAATTGCTATTCGAACAATTGTTTTCGAAAAATAGTCCGTAGACGTACCGGGTAGGCGGCGCATGCCCCGCTTACACCGACTGCACGCCACTGATATATATATATATATGTATATATATATTATATATATATACACAGGGTGTCCCATAAGTCCGGCATCATAGGAGAAATTCATATTTTTCTATTTCTACAAACCATAATTCATGTTTTTCTCTTTCTACAGGCCATAATGGCTATGCTCGGGATGCCAATTTCCCGTCCACCATTCTGTTCAGTGACGAGGCTGTTTTTTATGGAAATGGTGACGTAAATCGACAGAACACCCGCTACTGGGCTCAAAACAACCCTCACTGGTATACCTCTTCAAAGGAACATGGTGCATCTCGGGTGATGGTATGGTGTGGCATTTGGAAGGATCGCATCATAGGCCCCCTCTTTTTCGATGAACATGTCATTGGAGGCACCTACCTACGTATGCTCAAGGAAGAAGCATTTCCCAGTGTCTTGAACGAAGAAGGAAATTTCCAAGACGGCGCTCCTGCACATTACAGCACCCAAGTAAGGGAATACCTGTACCAACAATTCCCTGGTCATTGGATAGGACGTCGAGGGCCTGTGGAATGGCCAGCTAGAAGCCCGGATCTCACGCCACTAGATTTTTATCTCTGGGGCCACTTGAAAGCGCTGGTATACGCAGAGAAATTAGGAGTGTTGAACATTTGCGGCAGCGCATTATTGGGGCATGTAACACCATTACTCCTGACATCATTCACCGTGTGCTTGCTGACTGGGTATCACGTCTGAATTTGTGTACTGAAAACAATGGTGGACATATTGCGCACGTTCTGTAAATAAAAGCTTTTGTTTTGCCTTTTTTAATTTTTTTTCCTATGATGCCGGACTTATGGGACACCCTGTATATATATATATATATATACAAATTATATATATAAGTTATAAATTATATATATATATGATACACACAGACAGTGCATGGAACAAGGAACTCTTCTGGGATAATTAAATCCACTATAGTCCGAATAAGTAATGGTAAATGACAAATACCATAGTTTTTCTTTTTCTTTTTCATGATGATATATATATATATATATATAACCTTTGGTTAGCTTCCGCCCGAATTGTTCATTCTGACGAAGGTCAAGCTTTTCACTCCACCTCAGACCTACAGTTTAACGTGGAATCCGAACCACGCCCCATCAGCAGCCCAGCGTCTTAACCACTAGGCCACCTAGGGTACCCATTTAGCTACCAACCACTTTCTTTATTGTGTGGAAAGATGAACAGCTGGGGATGCTGCGCGCCGGGTCTCGAACCCGGGGCCGATGGATTCGTAGTCAGCGACGCTAACCACTACACCACCGAGGCGCATATATATATATATATATATATATATATATATATATATAAGCCTCAGTGGTGCAGTCGTTAGCATCGTTGATTACGAATCCATCGACCCCAGGATCGACACCCGGTGCGCAGCAAAACCAGCTGTTCATCCTTCCACACAATAAAAGATGGTGATTGGTAGATAAATGGGTACCCTGGGTGGCCTAGTGGTTAAGACGCTGGGCTGCTGGTGGGGCGTGGTTCGGATTCTACGTTAAACTGTAGGTCTAAGGTGGAGTGAAAAGCTTGACCGTCAGAATGAACAATTCGGGCGGAAGCAAACTAAAGGTTAACTAATGGTTCTGCCTTCGTTTACTGCCTGACTTAATTAAAGCTCAGTGCTAGAAACATCTTATTAATTAATTCATATATATTATATAGATGGATTTTTAAACACAAATTCGTGCTGCATTTTGCCCCTGAAGAATCATGAACCTGGACTCATGGTAATTAGGTGCGTCTACTGTACAATACAAACCGTCAAAAATTGCATAGAAATGGATACGTATTTGGATATATTTTGAACTAAGATAACATACAGCACTGTGGCTTTCAATGGGATGAGCCACGTACAGAAGCCTCGACAGTACACTGACACTCCTTTTACTTAGCAATTATGCTGCTAGCTTAAATTGCTGCGAATTTAAATCGAAGAATATTATATTGCCCCTTTATAAGTCACTAGTCAGGCCTCATTTAGAATATGCCGTTCACTTTTGGTGCTCGTATTTGCGTAAGGATATTGATAGGTTAGAAAGGGTTCAGAGCCGTGCCACGAAACTAATTCCGTCATTGCGCAACAAGCCTTATGAAGATTTGATTAAAGAGTTAGACTTGTATTCACTCGAAACTAGGAGATTAAGGGGGAAGCTTATTGAAGTTTTCAAAATCTTTAATAACATCGATAACGTAAATTTTGACAAACTGTTCACTTTCGATAGCAATACTCGTAATAACAGATTTAAGTTGCGTGGCAGACGTTTCATTACTAATATCGCTAAAAACTTCTTTACGTTTAAAGTAATTGATAAATGGAATAATCTTCCCGCGCCCGTCGTGAACTCTACCAGCGTTAATATGTTTAAGAACCGTTTAGATAGGCATTTTAAAAATATTAACGTTGTTTAATATAATAAAACAATCCCCTTTTCCCTCTGAACCTCACCCTTTTCCCTCTCCCTCGTTAAAATTATTAACGTTGTTTAATATAATAAAACAATTAGCAACAGGAGCTCTGGGGGTGGTGATCGAGGATGAGTCTGTTGACGATAATGCCAGCTTATGACATGGCAGGAAAAAAATAATTAGACTAACACGAACTTAGATGTAGCTCGTAGCGTAAACTAACCCACTTTTTGTTATTCTTATACTTTTTTTTTCCTTCTCGCTCTCCTTATTTGCATGTCTGTAACTCTCTTCATGTCTGTAGTTTGCATGGTATGATAGTGTTTGAGTTAAGAATGTGTTGTATGGTTTGTAATGCGTTCTTATTTTACTTCTTTTCATCTTCCACCCTTTCCGGCGGAGTGGGCTCCGTCCTCTACCTCACTATGGAGTAGAGGACCGGTCTGCAACTGCTGGAGGTATGTGTTGCTTTGAGTTAAGAATGTGTTGCATGGTTTGTAATGCCTTCTTATTTTACTTCTTTTCATCTTTCACCCCTTTCCGGCAGAGTGGGCTGCATCCTCTACCTCCCTATGGAGTGGAGGACTGGTCTGCAACAGCTGGAAGTATTCTCTTCGACTATTTTTCCGATTTGTCGGCAGTGGCCGGCGGATGGTGATGGTGTCTTCTCTCTCTCTCTTTCTGAATGAATTTTAACCCACGAGTGATAGGTTTTGCTACTTACTTAACCCCTTATTCTCTTCTTTTAACCCCTTATTTTCTTCTTTCTCCCGAGCTAACCTTAGAGTGGATCTTAGGGTCTTTGTTAGCCTTGGCTTCTGTAGATCTGTAGCTGCTCGTACCCTAAATGGGCTTACAGGTGGAATGATGTTCTGTGATATGAAACCATTTTTCCTCCTTCCTCTTACAACTCTACTTTGAACTGTCAAAACACTGACTGATGAAGTGTGTGTATACCTTACCTTATGAACCTTATGTTGTTTCGTGCGTTGGTCTCTCTTCACACGGAGGTCAAACTGGTGGCCCCGCCTCTAGGTCTGGCTTGGTGGAGGAGCGAGTTGCTTTCTTGCGCTCTCCACCGTACATAGCCAGGCACGCCCGGCTCATCTGGTACCGTCCTGAGCCAGGCATCCAGTCTTCTCTTAACGACTTCAACTTTGACCCCCGTTACGTTTCTGAGGTCCTTTGGAAGCTGGTTGAAAAGTCTTGGCCCCCTGACAACCAAGCTATTTTCCTTCAGAGTTGAGGAGGTCCCTTGTCGGGCCTTTAATTTGGGAACACTACACATTCTGCCTTTCCTGTTTTCCAGTGTTGTTTGAATGGTAATTGGGTTTAGTTTTAGGTTTGGTACTAGTTTTTCGATCATTTTCCATATGTAGATTATGGTGTGTACCTCTCTTCTTCTTCTTTCTAGGGAGTACAGATTTAGTTTACGTAGTCTTTCCCAGTAGTTGAGTTCTTTGCAGCCATCAATCTTGACTGTGAAATGCCTTTGCGTTTCTTCAAGTTTATTAGTTTCTTCCTTTTTATATGGGGACGTCAAAACTGAGCAGTATTCAAGTTTTCGTATAATCAGTGTTTTTAGCAGGGGAATCATTACTGCCCTGTCCCTTCTCTTGAACATTCTTAGTACCTGTCCAGCAACTCTTTTTGCTTTATTTATCGCTATCTGATTTTGTGTTTTGAATTTCGCATCATCTGTCATTATTATCCCGAGATCGATCGCTTTCGTGCTTCTCTGAATTTCCTGTCTATCTGGAGCATAATATGCAGTCTGTTTATTCTACCATATCTCAGGAGCTGAAATTTCTCGGTGTTAAATGACGTCATGTTGTCTTCTGACCATTTGTATATTTTGTTCGTGTCCCTCTGCAAGGCCTCCACGTCATGTACATCACTGATTTTTCTGCTAATCATTGTATCGTCTGCAAAGGATGTTACTATACTGTTGCTGTTTACTCCGCTGTCTATGTCTGTTAGCATGATAATGAACAGGAGTGGGGCCAGTACTGTCCCTTGTGGTCCCGAGCTGCGTACTTCCGATTCTGATGATGATATACCTTGAATTTTGACCTGCAGACGTTCTCTGAGGAAGTTGTAGATCCATTTTCCCACTTTGCCTGTTATTCCCATATATTTAATTTTATGTGCTATTATACCATGGTCACATTTGTCGAAAGCTTTAGCAAAATCTGTGTATATAACATCGTAGTTGTCATTGCCTTCCAATGCATCTAGGATATTGTTGTAGTGTTCTATTAGTTGTGATAGGCATGATCTACCGCAGGGATTCCCAAACTTTTACCACCAAGGACCCCTAAATATTAATATAGTTAATATAGTTATAGTTAATATAGTTAATGTTACTATTTTTCCAAAAGCTTAGAGACCCCCCTGGAAGCTTCCTACAGACCCCTGTGGGTCTGTACAGACCACTTTGGGAATCCCTGATCTACCTGATCGGAATCCATGCTGATTTTCGTTGAATCTTTCCCGTGTCTCCAGGAAATCATGAATTTTCCCTCTAACTATTCTTTCAAATACTTTGGTGAGGTGGGACGTCAATGACACTGGTCTATAGTTCTTTGCTTGAGATCTGTCTCCTCCTTTATATATAGGGACAATGTTTACTCTTTTCAAGATGTTCGGTATTTCCCTAGTGTCTAGGGATCTTCTCCATATCCAGTATAAAGGTGTAGCTATTTAATTTTTACAGTTTTTAATCAATAATGCGTTCCAATTGTCCGGACCTGCAGCTGAATGTGGTTTCATTTGTCCTATAGCTCTCGCTACATCTTCTGGTGTAAAATCAAAGTCTGTTATATACTCTCCTTGCAATTAATTCCTCTTCAAAGAATGCATTTATGTCGGGTATCGCTCTGTCACTTTTTGGGGTACTGAAAACTGATTCATATTGAGCTCTCAATGTATCAGATATTTCTTTTGGATCGTCCGTTAGTTTATGATTTCTCGTCCTTAAGGGCCCAATAGCGGCATATATATATATATATCGCAAGTGGACTTATTCCAAGGGAATCTCAGCATAGAGATGAAGAAAAAACCATCACGTAAACATATATTTACTTAATAGCACTAGACGTTCTGGGAAACCACAGTTTTCATCTTCTGTAGCAAAACAAAGTTAAAATTATTTAAAATTAGTTCAAAACTACGGCTTAAAATTAAAATATTTACAAATACAAATATAAAGTCGCCTTTGTAACCAACCTGAGGGTCTGGATCTACTAAACTCTTGATGAGAAGCGGTACACAATAATGGTCAGACGGAAAAGTTGGTTGGTTATATTGTATATAATTTGGTGGAGGTAGAAAGTTCATTAAATGAGGGTTTGAGTTGCGGTATACAGAGGGATTCCAATATTGTAAGATTGTTAATCTAAGGCATGGGTCGGGGAACTTTTTTGGGTATTACCCAAAAATCTATTTGAGTAAAATTAAATTACCCCCAGACTTCAAAGTAAACAAAAACAAGCCAATTGCTCTTAAAATTGTTGCATATGGTGTCTCTCATACCGCACGCATTACCCCCAAAAGTTTTAAATGTACCCCATTTGGGGTAATTTACCCCTGTTCGCCGACCACTGATCAAAGGTGAAGATATTAAATTTTTTAAATTACCTAAAGTAACAGGATGGGAATATTGTTTAGAGTTGTTTCTAATGGATGAAAATCCTGGCTTTGATACTGGTCTATATGTTCTGAAAAAAACATCTCTGTTTGTAAACCCTCTGCTCGAGATGTAGAAGCGTTTTACCTATGTAGTTGGCATTGCAGCCAACGCACTGGAAAAGATAGATAACAGAGGATTTGAGATGTTTTGGGAGGGCTTCTTTGTTTTAAGATCGACTGTATAGAGCATGTATTGGAAGATCTAAACTGAAAATTACATTGGTAACTTGGGGCCCATCTGGAGTAGGAGATTTTGGGCGATAATTCTTCTTTCCAACTGATGGAATGGCAATGGGATCCCCTCTAGGTCTCACCTTTGCGAATAGTTTTTTATGTTTTTACGAAGACATTTGGTTTAGAGATTGTCAAAGCGAATTCAAATTCATTTTATATAAGCGATATGTTGATGACTGTTTTGTACTTTTTAGAGAAGAAAGTGATGCATCTCGTTTTTTAACTTACTCGAACGACAGACACCAGAAAATTAAATTTACAATGGAGAAAGAAAGTAATGTCTTTCATTCCTAGATGTTACAGTCACACGCTGCAATTCATTCTCCACTTCTTTTTTAGAAAGCTCTTAGCTCTATACCCTTTAAATTCAAACTGTCTAGTATCAGATACAGACTCTTCCGTCTGTGCTCACAGAATTTCCTCCGATTGAACTTTGTTCCAAAAGGAAGTCCAATATTTAACAAGTTTTTTAATTATAATTCTTTTCCTAATTTTGTATTTGATAACGCTCGTCAAGGAATTTTTAACCAAGCCTTATCGCCCAAAATCTCCTACTTCAGATGGCCCCAAGTCACTATTATATATGAAGCTTCCATACATTGAAATACAGCCATACAAGATGATAACTTTATTGAAATCTGTCCTCGTCCCGACGTTTCCCCAATGTAATTTTCAGTTTATGTCTACCAATATATCGTTAATACAGGCGATCTTAAAACACAAAGAAGCCCTCCCAAAACACTTCAAATCCTCGGTTATTTATCTTTTCCAGTGCGTTAGCTACATCTCGAGCAGAGGGTTTACAAACAGAGGTGTTTCTTTCAGAACATATAGACCAGTATTAAAACAGGGATTTTTCAGCCATTAGAAACCACTCTGAACAATATTCCCATCCTGTTACTTTAGATAATTTCAAAAGTTTAATATCTTCACCTCAGACTAACGATCTTAACTCAAACCCTCACTCAATGAACTTTCTACCTCCACCAAATTATATACAATATAACCAACCAACTTTTCCGTCTGACCATTATTGTGCACCGCTTCTCATTTATAGTTTAGTACCTAGACCCTCAGGTTGGTTACAAAAGCGACCTTTTATTTGTATTTGTAAATATTTTAATTTTAAACTGTAGTCTTTAACTGTAATTTTAATTTCAACGAATTTTTACCTTTTTTTTTTTTTGCTACAAAAGATGAAAACTATGGTTTCCGAAACGTCTAGCGCTATTAAATAAAAGTATGTTTACTGGGTGGTTCTTCTTTGCATATATATATATATATATATATATATATATATATATAAGGTAAACTTTAACTAGATTGTTTGAACTTTTTTCTGTGTATATGATGCTAAACGGCCACCTGTTACTTCAATTAAGAGAGCAAAAGATTAATTACGGTATATCATCTTTGGAGTTTTACATGTCCTTTCTGTAATTCCTTTATGAAGGTAATCCATTAGGATTCAGACGAAGTTCCAATTTTGTCTCATTCTTGTAAAGCTTTTTAATATTTTCTTTGGCTTATAAAATTAATTAAATACATTTATTTTGTTATATATATATTATATATATATATATATTAATATAATACTGTGTGTGTGTGTATATATATATATATATAATATATATTATATATATTATATTAGGGTGGTCCTCAAAAACGAATTTTTTATTTTTACTGCTCCCACCTGATAAAGTAGTTCCACTTCATAAAAAAATTATTTTGGCAAAGTTTTTACCAGATCCGATAATATTTAGGGGTGGCTGTCAAACTTTAAATTTTGAACGAAATCCTTAAAATGGGCAAAATCTGCAGCATCTAAATTTGCTGGCCACTTGTGGTACCTATCTGAGGAAATGGTGGGATTGGCACTGTTTGATGCTTCTGTATCAGTAGACACAAAAAGATTAATTGTAAAGGGAATTAATGAGACAGAAGGCAGCCTAAAATGTCCTAAACGTGTGAGCCTTCGTCAAGATCATCTCCCAACATTGGATTCCTTGAGCACGAGAAACTCTTTCAAGCTTATACGGGCCCTCAATATCAATACTGCATTTATGCAAAAAGACCCATCAACATGGGACTCAGATGATGAGTTTCAAGAGGCTCTTCGGAAAGTTGAAAACATCAAGGTCGTGAACGACAATGCCGAACGCGGGATTGCACTTATCCAGGATTATAGTGGAAAACACACTAAGAATGAAGAACAACTTCAATACCTATTGAAAGTCGTGGAGCAACACAGGAAGAAATATCCTGAACCTACTAAGATCTTAAACAGTGAGCTACAGTGAGTGGTCTTGCCAGCCATGACGATTCAAAATAGTACGTCATCAGTGTTATGTATAACGCTTATAATTTAAAATATATGCAAAATAAAAATCTTTTAACTACACATTATATCAGTGGTTCCCAAGTGGTGATCCATGGATCCCTGGGGGCCAACTGAGATTGTTCAGGGGGTCAATAGAAAACCCCCGCCTTGCAGTTTTGTGGTAACTTCAAGCTTCGACAGCCACCTCTAATTATTATCCGATCGAGCTCAAATTGAAGCAGAATTATTTTCTTATTAAGTGGAACAACTTTATTGGGTGGGAGCATGTAAATTACCAAAAAAAAATATCGCCTCTATAAGGGAGGGCCACCCTAGTATATATATATAAATAATATATATATATATATTATATTATATATAATATATATATGCGTGTGTTAACCCCACCGTCTATGGCCTTGGTCGGTTCGGAGTTGACGGGGGTTCTGGTTAGGTGGCAGCAACGGATTTGTTACTCTGGAGTAGCTGGTACCGTATAAAGAATCGCAGTAGTTTTCTTTTATACTACTCTCCGATTTCTTTTTGTAGTGAATCGGAGGATTCTGTGAAGCTGATTGAATTCTCTGAAGGTTCCCCGATTCTTCTTTTAACGTATCGGGAAATTATTGTTCTCTATTTAAGACTAAGTTCTCTGAAGAGAGCAAGGCTCGAAGGAGAAGATAAAGACTTTCTCTTACTGTAGTTTACTGCTAAAATGTTACAAGTAATGCTCAACCTCTAAGTTAGATCAGTCAAATCAGAATGCAATTTGAAAATTTACATGGGTTTATATACCAAAATTTTGTGGACATTATTATTTAATGTTGACTCGGTTAGTTTTTATTCTCTAATAGGCTGCATTATTTTTGCACAATATTTGAAGATAAGGTAAATTAGTTTAGCTGTAGCATTGTCCAGACAGATAAGCAAAATATTTGATGAAGCCATATTTTTATCTTAAACCACATATTGACAGATCTGATGTTATCATGATCTGCCGAGTTAACTAAAAATGGAAATTGAAATATGCAGTTTTACACTTAAACATGCAAGGCAAGACATGACCATCTTTTATAACGAAGAAAGAATGTATACAGAAAATGAACATTGCCAAATTTAATCAGGTTTCATTATTAAGCTAAATCTAAAAAAATTATTAGTAATTTAAAAAGAAACAATTCACCAATTATTTGGGAAAAATACAAAATAAAAAATTTATCCAAACTCGCGTTATACGATTTTGGTCCTTATATAAAAATGAATATATGAACGTACATACATATGAATATAAGTAAGTATTATATGAATATAACTATATATATAATAATATAATAATATAAGGATTATATAAATAATTTAAATATACTAATTATATAAATGAATATAAGAATTATACGAATGAATCTAAGAATTATATGAATGAATATAAGAATATATGAATATAGGAATTATTCATTGTTCATTTTTACACACACACACACAATATATATTATATATATATATATATATATATTCCGTTGAAAAAAGTCATGAAAGCTGATTGAAGTACTGTATACAGTGGCGTGCATAAGAGGGGGCATAGGCCCCCCATTGTAAACATTATTACTACTCTCATTAAAGATATTTGAAAAAGAAAGTTTCAAAAATCGATAACTTTGCAACATCCACCACAAAAAATCTTGATGTCATATGGAATTTGTTATTTTATGGTTACAAGGACATGTTATTAACTCAAAACTCAAAAGCAATTTTGGCTGGCTCAGGAACGTTTATATGTTTTTACACGTACGATTAATTTGTGCAAATTTAATTCTTTGCCCATAAATTGGAAATAAAATACAACTGAAGCTTTCCAAGATGCAATTCATTTTGATTCCAAATTAATCATCAGTATATGCAAACAAGTGAAAACAAGTTGATAGTATATCTTTTATAAAATATGAATCATTAAAATTATTGTATACAGGGTGTTTATAAAGTCCCTATCTATTTCACTGAATTAACGGTTTTTATTTTTGTTGCAGAACCCTATGAAAATAAATGTACAAGAACGGGTGATGGTGGTGACACTTCGGATTAAAGGAAAGAAATGCAAAGAAATTAGAGAGGTTTGAAAGAACATTTCATAAGCCTGGTCCTACAGACAAGACAATTCGTGATTTGCTTAATAAATTTAAAAGAACGGGATCCGTTCATGATGAGTCAAGATCTGGACGTCCAAGTGTCTCTGAGCATGCTGTAAATGCGGTACGTCATGTTATCGATGAACATCGAAGCATGTCAATTCGCACCACATCACGTAGGCTCGGGATACCCAAATCAACTGTCCACAAAATTTTGAAATCGACGTTGAAGAAGAGAAGTTATCACATTCAGCCGCTTCATGATTTACATGAAGAGGATTATCCAAAGCGAAGTGCAATGTGTGCCGATCTTGTTGAACACATTCAGAATGAAAATTTAATGGACCACATTCTCTTCGGTGATGAAGCAACTCTCCACACGTGTGGAAAGTTTAATCGCCATAACTGCCGCATATGGGCTAATGAAAAGCCAGTTGTTTTCTATCAATGGGAACGAGATTCTCCTAAAGTTACTGTCTGGTTGGGTATGACCAAATCTAAGATTTATGGGCCCTGTTTCTTTGCTGAAGCTTCAGTTACAGGGCTTATTTATCTGGACATGCTTCAGCAATTCCTGGAACCCCAGCTTCATTCAGATGACATTTTAAACACCATCGTCTTTCAATAAGATGGGGCACTTGTTATTACGCAAACATTGTTCGGGAGTACTTAAATGAACGATTTCCAAATCGGTGGATCGGACGTGGAGGCAACAGGCCTTGGGCGGCTCGATCTCCTGACCTAACGCCCTTGGATTTCTTTGCATGGGGCTTTATCAAATCAAACGTCTATCAAACGAGGGTTACAGATCTGCAAGATTTACGTGCTCGTATCGTAACAGCAGTTACAAAAATAACCCCCGTCGTGCTCCAAAATGTGTTCCGCAATGCTGCGGACAGATTCGAACTCTGTAGAGATACTGATGGTGCTGATGTGAATCATATGCTTAAGTATTCATTAAATGTATGCCTTCTATTATATTATTATTGAATTTTACCCTTTTTGCTTCGTTTTCACTGAAATAGATGGGGACTTTATAAACACCCTGTATATGTTACAGGGAATCTGTGTAACTAGGGATTTCATGAAATCCCTAAAAATGTTCAGGGATTTCATGTAAGATTAAGTCGTGATATTTTCATTTGTTTTAATGAAAATATCACGACTTAACCAATCGTCAAAGACGTATAGTTGACCTAACTGGGCACTCAATTAACCTAACAGGGCACTCAATAATTTTCCCGTAGGTTTAACGAAAATATCACGACTTACCCTTACATGAAATCCGTAAACATTTTAGGGATTTCATGAAATCCCTAGTTACACAGACTCCTTGTAACATATATAAGCCTCCACCAAGATTCAAACCCAATTATGATTAAAAGGTGAGAGCGGTAGCCAATATATATATATATATATAATTTATATATATATACCGTATATATACAGTTTATACACAGTATATTAAATGTGATTTTTACCAACGATTAAATGACTTTATCTGCATGAATTGGAATGATAAGGAAATAACGCTTGTCTCGAACGCGAAACACGTCGTGGGGATCAAATTTCTATGTGGCGCCTGTACAAAGACCATAAACTCGTTCGCGGTCTTTAAAGAAACGGAGATAGCAGAAAAGAACGAAAGAATGGGGACACATTGGTCCGACACATCAGGGTGTCTAAATTGTGTGTTTTTACATGGGGAATTCAAATATGAGCTTCTTTTTTGGATAGGATAACTCTAACCTACATCATTTTGTATTTCTAAATTGCCAATTTTACCCTTTTGAACCCCTTTATAATATATTAAAAGATATAAGGTAAATCATTTATATTGACAAGGCCAAATCAACTTTACATATATTTATTAATAGGTGAACTGCATGTATATCACTGGATATAATTACAAAGATCATTCTCCTGACATCTTGAACTTTGCCAGGTTGCACAAATCCTGCTTTGACTCAGACTTGGACATCAGCTTCCTGCTGGTCTCCTGAGCCCTGATCCCTCCATCCCTCTTTTCCTGTGAGAAGTACTTAGCAGAAGCCTCAGTCACCATTTTAACAACCCTCTCAATGCTTTGTGTGTGGCAAGGCCAGTTGCGCACCTCCATGGGGGTGTTGATGAAGTTTTTCACCTCTGAGGTGCTTAGAGAGCAGGTGAGAGGTGGCTCTGACACACCTTCTGACCAGCTGATCAAATCACCGATGCTGGAAGCATCACAATGGATGTCAGGTGTCCTTCTGCTCCTAACAGAGGAGTCCCCCAGCTGAGTGTCCGAGTCCCCCTCTCCCCTGATGGCCAGGATTCTCTCCACCCCTTCAATCCTCTCCTTCTGATCCTCAGAGCAGAGTAGTGTTTGGAGGATGACTTCACTGTGGGCATACCAAGCAGATCTTCTCACAGTTGGCATCACAATATCCAGCACCTCCTTTCTCTGGGACTTGAGGCAGTCCAGCTGAAAGAGGATGTGCCTAGGCCCTTCGATCCAGGAGTGCTTGACCTTCAGGTTGAACCAACATGGGTAATACACTCTAATGATGAATTCCACAATGAATTGCAGAATCTTCAGGTTCTTTCCTTTAAGTCCGTGCTTTGACACCCAGAGCCTGAGAAGTCTGTTCGCTGTGGTGAGCCAGCGGCTGTGGTTTACTGGTCCTATCTCTAACAGAGCCAGCCCTGCAGGAAGTACTCCATCCCTGACTGCACAGACAATTTTATAGCCATAGTATTGATCAGTTGAGAGATCTTGAATGACCTTGTCAGGAAGCTTGCTCAGTGGAGGGCCAACAGAGATTCGGGTGAAGTTTGGATTGATATCAAAGTCTGTAGCAGAATCAAGGAGCTTTCCTATTGGCCCGGATAATTTTTTGTCTGACAGAGTAGGGCCATCAAGGTCAACAATGAGATGGCGCAGGGGAAGTTCAACAGTGTGCAGGTTGCACACCAACCAGACCAGCTTTCTCCCCAGGTGCAGCTCCAGCTTCCGCATTACTCCAGCTTTCACACCAGTGTTGACATTTGTTGAGTCTCTTCCAATGGCCAACAAGGTCTTATCATAACCCCTCTCTTTCAGCCAGGCAAACAGGACCTTAGCAATCTTCTCCGCATGTGACTCCTCTTTAGTTGCTTTCTCTGGGGTAAAGTGGAACAGATAGTAGCTGCCAGGCTCACGAACAACACTGTAGTGTTCTTCCTTGATCTTTGAGGGAAAAGATTGGTCACTGCCCTCAGCTTCCATCATCACATTGGTCAGGTCAATCCGCCCATCAAAGAGGATGCAAGAGATCCCCCCCTCCTCGCTGCACTTCTTCTCGAACTGTTCCCCCAGCTCTCTCATCAACTTCTCCTGTGCTCTCTTGACGTTGCTCTTATCAATCACTTTACTTGTATTGTCTTCTGTGATGATTCCTGCATAAAATAGCTTCATAAATCATGAGTCACTTCAAATATTTCACAAAACGTTTTAGAATGTTCTGAAACGTTACATTCTAGCCTCTGAGAAAGGTGGCTCAGAAAATGGCCTTATGCGCGCCAGAAAACCGTCAAAATATTTCATATACCAAACTGTATGATAATTACAATTAAGTGGAATGGCACACCTTTTTATTTGAGTATTTAAATATTATTATTATTATATGAATTACATTATATGTGTTTATATGAATTAGTTAGAACAATGCTCTATGAGAGATAACGTGAGCAGCCATGATAGAAAACGTGAGAAGACATATTCTGGGGTAACTACAATAGTAAAATAATCAACAATTTAATAATAATCAACTGCAAAATGATGTAGGTTAGGGTTATCAGAATTAAATATTTTCTTCAGAATTGTGTTCTATACACCAAAATATGTCATTTGAACACCCCTCTCCATTGATTTAAAAAAAATGCATAGTATGACCCGCCCTAGTCCGACATGGTCCCAACGGAAAACCGGGTGGATGAGAGAGAAGACGAAATAACGAGTAACAGCATAATAACGAACAATAGTTTAATAACAAATAACGATATAAACAATATAATACGAAAGGAAGACAAAGATGTAAGAAAAGAAATAAGTAAAAGCTGCGAAATAGTCAAACGGCCCAACGAGCAAAATGATAAAAAGATAACTAAAAACGTAGAAAATAAACAATCAAAGAAAAATAATGATAATACCAAAATTAAGGACTTTGAAGATAATAAGAAAAGAAGCAGAAGCGTAGAAAATATCGTATGTAAATACTATGCGAAAGGAAACTGCAGATATAGGGATGGGCAATGCAAAATGCAGTACACAAGTGGATACTGCAAATCTGATAAGAAATGCATGTTCCACCATCTTACGGTCTGCAACACTTGTGCAAGATATGGGAGTTGCAAATACGAAAAAAAAGGCAGATACCACCACCCTCAAAGTAACGCAACGAGCGAACAGAAAAAACAATCATCAAAGAAGAGTACCAATTTTTTAGGCGCAGTTAACACATTTCAGCTGCTAAATACTATCCAGCAATTAAAAAACCAGTTGACAAATATAAATATAGGAATCCGAGAGCCGGACAGAAGGTACGAACAAAGGCACTTCATGCGCTATCGGGACAACAGGTACCGACAAAGATAAAAAGAGGAAAATTCTCGGAGGACCACAAGGCAACGAAACCGGCACCCCCCATTGGAAAACAAATTGGAACCACCTGTATGCGAAAAAGAAAGAGAAAAAATAAAAATAATCCTAGCCAACATACAGGGCCTTAAATCAAACCATTCCACGAACAAAATTGTATACCTGAAAGGACTCATGCAAGAAGCCAGAGCAGACTTTGCATGCCTCACGGAAACTCATCTAAAAGACTAGCAGACGAACTGTGAAAACTGTGAGTCCTGTATTGACAAAAAAGAAATACAAATTGACAACTATAACATCCTCCGAGCCGACAGAACAGTGAGATGTAAAGGAGGATGTGCTATTTACACACGCGAAAGGCACATATCAGAAATGGCTATTAGTACCTCAAACAACTACGTAGAATGTGTAGCAGGAAAAATTGAAAAATTAAATTTGGTACTAATTGTAATGTACAGACCCCCAAACACGCCAACCTCAAAATTTTCAGATTCCATTACAGAGGTAAGAAACCTGGTAAAAGATCTACACTCTCCAACCCCAAATATTTTTCTCTGTGGTGATTTTAATTTCCCATTCATGAAATATAAAAGGATAGGAAAAAATATATGTATACACCAGGACAAGGGGGGCACACGAGAAGACCAGGAGCAGGTGAAAATGCTACTAGCTCTAGCTGATGAATTTATGTTAACGCAAGAAATAACAGAAAACACAAGAGAAAACAACTGCCTAGAATTGGTATTCACAAACAACAGTAATCTAATTGAGAAGGTAGAAATATCACCAACTATGATATCGGACCACAACATCATTGAAATAACAACTAATATAAAGACAACAGGAAAGGAAAGAACAAGCACAACAGAAAAAAGCAAATTCGGAATTTTTAATTTTCACTCCAAAACTATAAACTGGGAAGATGTGACAGCCAGCATGGAAGTAATAGATTGGAAAACCATTTTCGAGGCCAAGACAACGGAGGAGATGCTAATGACGTTAGACGAGAAGACGTTAGAAATTGTGGAAAAACATGTCCCAAAGATACAACAAAGAGGAAAGAGAAGCAGGTTCGAAAGACAAAAGAGAGCACTGTTTCGAAAGAGAAAAAGAGTGACTGCAAAACTAAGTAATTGTAACGATAACGACATCAGAAAAATATTAAATGATAAACTGCAAAGTATCGATGTCGTCATACAGGAACTAATCGAGAAGCATACAGAAAAAGACGACGACGACGCTATAGAAGCGATAAAGGCTAACTCAAAGTACTTCTATAATTTTGCAAAAAGAAAGTCGAAAAACCATGCGACTATCGGACTTTTAAAAAATGAAAACAGTGCTTTATCGAATGATCTAACAGAAGTATCTGAAATATTAAGAGCTCAGTACGAATCATCTTTCAGTATCCCAAAAACTGACAAATTGATATGCGATAGAAACGCGTTCTTTGAAGAAGAACCACAAGGGGAAAGTATAACGGATTTCGACTTTACGACGGACGATATTACACAAGCCATAGGGAAACTAAAAACACACTCAGCGGCAGGACCGGATAAATGGAATGCCACACTGATCAAAAACTGCAAGAATGCAATTGCTGAGCCCCTATACTGGATATGGAGACGATCACTAGACACAGGAGAAATACCGGGCATCCTGAAGAGCGCGAACATAGTTCCAATATATAAAGGAGGAGATCGATCCGAGGCCAAAGACTATAGGCCAGTATCGCTTACATCCCATCTCACTAAAATATTTGAAAGAATAATTAGACAGAAAATCTATGACTTTTTAGAAACGCAGAAAAAATTCAATGATAACCAACACGGGTTTCGGTCAGGCAGATCATGCCTATCACAACTAATGGAACACTACAACATTATTGATTCACTGGAAAGTAATGAAAACTACGATGTACTGTACACAGACTTTGCTAAAGCGTTTGACAAGTGTGACCACGGAATCATAATACATAAACTGAAATATATGGGAATAACAGGAAAAGTAGGGAAATGGATATATAATTTCCTTAGTGAGCGGCGGCAAGTCGTTACAGTACAAGGAGTATCTTCATCAGAATCAGAGGTCCTCAGCTCGGTACCACAAGGAACAGTATTAGCTCCACTACTCTTCATAATCATGCTAACTAATATAGATGAGGAAGTTACCAGAGACAGCACAGTAACATCCTTTGCGGATGACACAAAGATCAGTAGAAAAATAAGAAACCCAGAAGACATAAGATCCCTACAAACCGGCATAAACAGAATCTACAAGTGGACGGAAGACAACAATATGAAGTTTAATACCAAGAAATTTCAGCTATTACGTTACGGAAAGAGAGAAGACCTAAAATCCATGGAATATTATACCCCAAATGGACAGGAAATTCAGAGAAATCCCAGAGCAAAAGATTTAGGGGTTGTAATGACGGATGATGCGAAATTTGAGAGACAAAATAAGATAGCAGTAAACAGAGCAAAGAGAATAACGAGACAGATATTGAGAACCTTTAAAAGAAGGGATAGGAATGTAATGATTCCTCTACTGAAAACCCTGATAATACCCAAATTGGAATACTGCTCGGTCCTAACATCCCCATATAAAAAAGAAGACATTAGACAGCTGGAAGGGATCCAGAGAAGCTTCACAGCCAAGATCAATGGGTGCAAAGAACTAAATTACTGGGAAAGGTTACGCGAACTAGACCTATACTCACTGGAAAGGAGAAGAGAGATATACACCATTATTTACACTTGGAAAATAATGGAGAAACTAGTCCCTAATCGTAATCTGAACCCTATAACTCCCCAAACAACGGTGGACAGTAGAAACAGCAGACTGTGCCGTATTCCCAAATTGAAGGCGAGACAGGGCACATCCTTAACCCTGAAAGAAAATAGTTTTGTAGTGAGAGGACCAAAACTGTTTAATCAGTTGCCCAAAGACCTAAGAAACACGAAGGGAGTTGCAGTGGAAATCTTCAAAAGAAGACTAGACGCCTGGATCAGAACAATCCCCGTGAGCCGGCGTACCTGGCTATGTGAGGTGGAGAGCGCAAGAATAAAACTCACTACTTCACCAGGCCAATTCGAGAGGAGGGGCGACAAGCTTGACCTTCGCGAAATGAGAGATCATCACGCGAAACCTTTGTAAGGTTGTAAGTTAAGGTAAGGCGTATATATATTATTTTAAGTTAAAACATATTAAATTATTCTTTTTCAATTAAAGGGTTGGTAAGCCATCCAATATACGCCAGAACTGGTACTACCCAATGAATTCCAGTCTCAAATATGCGTACCCTGGCCTGACCTGCAAGTATTTATGGTAAAACTGTAGGCTGCAACTATTTCTATCGTACTGTGGCCATTTTAAAATTAAATTTTCTACATTCCACTTTTCCAGAAACTAAATAGAAAATTTGAAAATAAATTCTAATAAAAGTTACGTCTGCATGCGTTACCGTCAATACTGCGCATATATATTTTATTACTTACGAATGCATGCAAAATTTAGGCCACTAAATTCTTTTCAAAATGCTTGAATTGCGACGATGCATCCAACGCAATATAAATGCTCAGACGAACTATTTATAAAGTTATTGTCATATATTTACAAAAATACTGAGCAATTATATAATGATGCTCATTTCTCAAGAGTCCAATGCAAAAGTTTAAGCACCCTTCAACCCAGTAACTTGTAGAAGAACCGACAACAGTATCCACGAATGTGTCACACATGTATGCGGACATAATGAGAATTTTACTCATATTTCTATGTTAGGTTTAGATTTAGAAATATGTATTTCATTCGATTTCATAGGCACCTCCAGCATTTCCTAAGTGAAAACATTGACCTAATTCAACGACGGATTTTTACAAGAGTTTTCGGAAAACCTGAAAGAAATAATGATAAAAGCTTTATTGGCAGTATATAAATCCCATAACATGGCAAAATGATGACGGGCACAATTACAAAATTCCTACCTTTCACTATACGATCCGGGAGGTCGTAAAAGAAATTGATGCAATTTGATAGTTTTGCATCCTTACTAAGATAACCTCACACACACATTATAAAAAAAGTATATTAAACAATTTAAAAAGTTGAAGACTTACATCGATAACGTCATTAAATGAGATTTCAACATAGTTTTTTCCCTCAAGAAAACCTTATATATATATATATATATATAATATATATATAATATTATAATATATATATGTATATATATATATATATATATATATTCTCCTATACAAGCGTCGTTCTTTACGTTAATTATACTGCGTGTTCTTTGCAGTTGAATATATATATATATATATATATATATATATATATATATATATATAATTTCAACTGCAAAGAACACGCAGTATAATTAACGTAAAGAACGACGCTTGTATAGGAGAACATTCCGCGCAAGATGAGGAGGGAGAATGTAGGAGAATTACGACTTCTGATCGAGTGAGGACCATGGTGTAGTGGTTATCATATCTGACCGGCAATCGGAAGATCCCGGGTTCGATTCCCGGGTGGTTACCTCATTTTTTCATTTGTTCGTTCTCCCTCCTCATCTTGCGCGGAATGTTCTCCTATACAAGCGTCGTTCTTTACGATATATATATATATATATATATATATATATATATATATATATATATATAGTGATTTATAATTAAAAATTAGAATGTTTTGGTTGTAAGAAATTAAAAGATAATAATTAATAAATAAAATTACGATAGAGTAGTAATGTCTAATTAAGAATTTTAATAATGTTTGTTTAATAAAGATGATAATATAATGTTTGATTAATAAAGAAAATGATAATATAATGTTTGTTTAATAAAGAAGATAATATTTAATGAAAATGTAATTACGTTAAAATAATTGTTTGGCTATACTAGTTGGCAACACTCTCTTGGCCCAAGACGAGAGAAAAATACCCAAATGGGCAGTCATGGGACAGCAGTGAGTTTAGTAGGGCGCGTTTTTGTGTGTGACGATGGAATTGTAAATTTAGAATATTCGTTTGTCTTAAAATGTTAAAGTTAAATCTCCCCTCGCATTACCCCGTTTAACTACTTGTTTTTCGGCATAATAAAGTTAGTAAAATGTTAATTAGAGTATAATTAAACCCCCCCTTCTCGTAACGGTTTTTCCGTTCACTCGGCACCTACCACGCATTTATAAAATTGATAGCGAAGAGAGTTAACGATAAGGATTTATGATAGAAGAGAAATGGAATAAAGAGTAGAAAGTAAAGTGAATAAGGAATTATAATGAATAAACATATTTACTACATTTTGGTGGCAAGCGGTGGCCCTATTTAAATATGTAGGCGGGTTTGTGATTTTCAGAGATTTGATAACATGAAGTTTCTGGGTTTCATTTTTGTCTTTTGTATTTGAATGTATCGATGTGATTTCCGAAGGTAGTTTGAATAATAATATTTGTTAAATTATAAAAAGTTACTATGTACGGGCGCTTTATATTTCTACTGTACAGTATTGTTTCGTTGCGTTTCATGAATTATTTTATCTTCTCCGATGTAACTGCCATAAGTGACCTTATTGGTAGTTAGGCGTGATTAAATTTTTACGAAATTTTTAGATTTGTCATATTTTTCCGTGAATTTGGCCAGAGCAAATTTGTAGTTATTGTTTCGAAGTGAACTGTCGAGAAAATTCGGTAAATTAAATATGAAATGATAATCAGTAGCAGTATAAACGTTTCGAATAACTTTTTTTTCAAAATTTCGAGAGGCTCGATTTGGAGGCAGCTAAGTTGGATCCAAATTCCATTCATTGAGTTTAATCGACCCGATAGGTGATCGATCACCAAGAGAGAGAAGAGAAACCAAATGTGCAGGGACTTGGCACAGGACAGTTTGGATGGTCTACTGGTATTTTTCGGGCAGTAGCAGGTAACGCTACTCGATGCTTCGCTAAATATGTGTTTTAGCACTCGGTAGGCAAGCCACGAGAGCTTAAACGAGTGTCTAAAGCTTTACTGTCCATACAGACATACAGTAGGTTCGTTGGGAAACGGCCTACGACGAAGTGATCGTTTGATTATTGCCAGTAGAGTGTCTCAGCTGGACGTAGGAAGAGCAGCGTTCATCGACAAAAGTTGAGATGAGACAGGCGAGTTGATTCATCGGCTTCTAGAATTGCAAATTCCGTCCAATTCCGGTGCGTGGTTCCCCTTTTCAGTATATCTCTCCCCCTGATCCTTTTAGAATTGGACGTCTCGTTTTTTTTTTTCCGCCATTTGGAGAGAGCGGAACCAACCTAAAGCGTGCTGACCTGTTGCATGGTGATGCAATCCCTTGCATTCTAGCGAAGTGAGCAGGAGCTGCGATTGAAAATTGAAGAAGTCCGTTGTCAGCGTGCGGATTGTGATCTAAACAACGTCCAGCTATTAATGTACTGATTATGTAATGAAATTATAAGTGAAAGGGTGCGATTATTGCTCATATTTGTTTTGTTTCGTGAAATAGTATGTGCGCTCTGGTCAGTATTTTACATAAACATTTTCTTATTTTTCTATGTTGCCCTGATAGTAACTATGTAACTGTATAAATAATTGTTTCGAATGTAAAGCGATCTTTGATGAGGATTCGCTGGAATAGATTGTGAACTTGAAATTTGTTGTAACCATTAAGAAAATTGTCCGTTATTTTTTGGCACGTTATACTGTAGATTCGTTACAGTTTGTAAATTTGATTATTAGTGTGAAATGTTACTTTATGCAAATGTTGTGAAAATTAGTTTGTTTTTGATTTTTGTAAAATGATACAAAATATCTGATGTGTGGAATTTGTCATTCTAACGATTTCTTCTCTATCTAACTTGAATTTTGTTAATGAAAAAAAAAATTGCAAAATAAATAACTTGAATAAATAAATAAATTTTTTAAACGATATTAATAAGTTTTCCTAGTGTAAAACTTATTTTCAAGGGGTGATGCGAGTGTAGTAATATATAATTAAAAATTAGAATGTTTTGGTTATAAGAAATTAAAAGATAATAATAATTAATAAATAAAATTACGATAGAGTAGTAATGTCTAATTAAGAATTTTAATAATGTTTATTTAATAAAAATGATAATATAATGTTTGATTAATAAAGAAAATGATAATATAATGTGTTTAATAAAGAAGATAATAATATTTAATGAAAATGTAATTACGTTAAAATAATTGTTTGGCTATACTAGTTGGCAACACTCTCTCGGCCCAAGACGAGAGAGAAAAATACCCAAATGGGCAGTCATGGGACAGCAGTGAGTTTAGTAGGGCGCGTTTTTGTGTGTGACGATGGAGTTGTAAATTTAGAATATTCGTTTGTCTTAAAATGTTAAAGTTAAATCTCCCCTCGCATTACCCCGTTTAACTACTTGTTTTTCGGCATAATAAAGTTAGTAAAATGTTAATTAGAGTATAATTACCCCCCCCCCTTCTCCTATGCCGGTTCAATTCGTAACGGTTTTTCCGTTCACTCGACACCTACCACGCATTTATAAGATTTATAGCGAAAAGAGTGTAAAGATAATGATTAATGATAGAAGAGAAATGGAATAAAGAGTAGAAAGTAAAGTAAATAAGGAATTATAATAATGAATTAACATTTACTACATATATATATATATATATATATACATACACACATTATATATATATATATATATATATATATTACACACATATATATATATATATATATATATATATATATATATTATATAT
Source organism: Bathynomus jamesi (assembly GCA_023014485.1). NCBI lineage: Eukaryota > Metazoa > Arthropoda > Malacostraca > Isopoda > Cirolanidae > Bathynomus > Bathynomus jamesi. The sequence goes on from JAJOZX010002858.1 coordinate 538,518, forward strand.
ATATATATATATACACACAACTCAGACTGGTCCCCTGAGACATTTGTATGTTAAACAGATCGTGCATGGAACAAGGAACTCTTCTGGGAAATTACATCCACTATAGTTCGAATAAGTCATGATAAATGACAAATACTAGTTTTTTCTTTTTCATGATGGAAAGCCCAACGTGGGCACCGGGTTACTCACAAAGTATCCCAAATATAGCTTCCCTCACCAGCTATCTGGGGACTCTTTGCGAGTAACCCGGTGCCCACGTTGGGCTTTCCATCATGAAAAAGAAAAACTATAGTATTTGTCATTTATCATTACTTATTCGAACTATAGTGGATGTAATTTCCCAGAAGAGTTCCTTGTTCCATGCACGGTCTGTGTTTAACATATAAGTGTCTCAGGGGACAATTCTGAGTTGTTGTATATTAAACGGACGTGTTTAAGTTTTGTTTTTATTTGGCTAAAAATACAATAGTTACCCCTTTTTCTTTGATGTATTCAATCCGACGTGAATGCAACGAGTTTCTTGCGTATATTGGGGTTCTGAATGTAGTAGGCTAGGTGTAAGCTGTAAACCCTCGATCCTGTCCCAAAGCTGGATCCTATCTGCATTGCAGATAGCTGGTGAGGGAAGCTATATTTTGGGGACTCTTTGCGAGTAACGCAGTGCCCACGTTGGGCTTTCCATCATGAAAAAGAAAAACTACAGTACTTGTCATTTATCATTACTTATTCGAACTATAGTGGATGTAATTTCCCAGAAGAGTTCCTTGTTCCATGCACGGTCTGCGTTTAACATATATATATATATATATGATAAAAAGAACCACGAAGGAAAGGAAACACAGAATGGTGCTCAAGCGTTTTCGTCTAATGACATCCTCAGGAACATTGAAGTAAATAAAGAGTTCGAGCCTATATATGTCACAAAATACATATATATATATATATATATATATATATATATATATATATATATGTGGGAGGAGCATACAAATTTGTAAGGAAAAACTACCAATTTTAGCACTTTGCCCTTCTTGTCTAAATCCGTTCTGAACGAATTCAAAACAACAGGATCAAGTGGATTGCTTACAACCAATTTTATAGATAATGCCTGAATTATATATGTCACAAAAACTAAAAAAATAAAAATAAATTGAAAAATAAAAATTGTAAGAGGAGCATACAAATTTATAAGGGAAAATTACGGAAGTTTTTGCACTTTGCCCTTCTTGTCTAAATCCGTTCTGAACTGAACGAATTCAAAACAACAGGATCAAGTGGGGAAAAAGACCCTGGCTTCAGTTTTGTTTTACTCTAGCAACATTGTCAATAGAAATATTCTTGCGTCTGCTATTATTCAACTTACAAATTATTTTAACATGAGCAAGGGTCTTTTTCCACTTGATAGTGTTGTTTTGAATTCGTTCAGAACGGATTTCGACAAGAAGGGCAAAGTGCAAAAATTTTGGTAGTTTTCCCTTATAAATTTGTACGTTCCTATTACAATTTTTATTTTTCAATTTATTTTTATTTTTTATTTTTTGTGACCTGTATATAATTCAGGCATTATCTATAAAATTGGGTGTAAACAATCCACTTGATCCTGTTGTTTTGAATTCATTCAGAACGGATTTAGACAAGGGCAAAGTGCTAAACTTGGTAGTTTTTCCTTACAAATTTGTATGTTCCTCCCACAATTTTTATTTCTATATTTATTATATATATATATATTTTTGTGACCTATATATAGGCTTGAACTCTTTATTTACTTCAGTGTTCCTGAGGATGTCATTAGACGAAAGCGCTTGACCACCATTCTGTTTCCTTTCCTTCGTGGTTCTTTTCATCAAATATTTTTCACGTGTTACTTTCGTGAAATAATTTTCATATATATATATATATATATATATATATATATATACCATAGACACAAAGAACACGGAGTTGTTCGCCGAGAACCTCCAACTTACTGCTAATGACCTCCAGTCGTTATATTTGAAGTGTACCACATACCTCGACGGTTCAGAGAACACTTCATATGAATTGTCTACACATCGAGAGGGTTGCAAGAAAGAAGCCATTTCTGCGTCCTCATCACAAAGCTGCATGTCTCAAGTATGCAAAGAAACACCTCCATGATTCTTAAGTCTTGGAACGAGATGGATCTGATGTAACAAAAAATTGAACTTTTCGGCTACACCCAAACGAAGTTCGTTTAGTGGAGAAAGCAGGGCAGCAAGTGTGTGTCATCTGCGTGTATACGGGCAATCTTGCTCGAATTGATGAAGCAATGGATTCAGCATGCAAAGTATCAGTACAGTTTGATGAAAGCCTTCTGCCTTCGGTGAGGAAGTTAAAGGTCATGCGTGATTGGATATTTCAGCAGGATAATGACATTCAAAGGTACAGTAAAATTGTTTCGACAAAAGAAAATCAAAGATTTGGAATGGCTTTCATTGTCCTCGGACCAATCACCGGGCACCTATTGGTAGATCTGAAACAAAACCAATGGTTCACGCAAGAAATCCAAAGAATCTTATCAGCTGGAGACACTTTGTCAAGAAGAATGATCACAGTTACTGAAGCAACGAAGCCAAATGATGATACAGGGATACAGGACGGGTCTCCTTGAACTCATAAATATATGGCAATAACTTTATACATATTACGTTTGAACATTTTTACTTCTCTGTATGCATGACAATTCAAACATTTTCCAAAAATTTATAGAACGTGTGTCAGCTTTACATAACGCAAAGAGAAAAACAACACGTATGAATATACCGATTCAATAAATCTATTATTTATTGACTTTCATCAAATCAAAAACTATGAAAAAAAAAACCCGAAGGTGCCTATTTACCTTTGTCAACCATATATATATATATATATATATATATATATATATATATATATAAGCGCTACAATGAACTTGCCTACTAATCAATTACAGTCGTATATTCAGTATATATAAGCAAACAACCACAGGGAAAAAGGAAAAAGAAACACGAAATCCGAGCGCTTTCATGATATATTCACATCTTCAGGGAAAAGAAAAAATAATTCTTTCTTTTCCCTGAAGATGTAAATATATCACGAAAGCGCTCGAATTTCGTGTTTCTTTTTCCTTTTTTCCTGTGGTTGTTTGCTTATTAATAAGATCACGTGTTATTCTGTGATTTTATTGTGTATATATATATATATATATATATATATATATATTCTGTTAATTAGGTACTAAAAATGATTAAAAAGGTGGAAAGAAGATAGTAAGCACGTCCTATATCTAATCATGAGTATATCAATCAAATGAGGAGGTATTTAGGCCTATACCTCAAACACATTAAAAAAATATATTAAAAAAATTAAAAAGGTGAAGTCTTACATCGATAATCATAAAATGAGATTTTAACATCGGTTTTTACGTCAAGAAAAGCGTAAAAAAAATACACACACACACACATATATATATATATATATATATATATATATATATATACAGGGTGGGCCGTAAGTTTCCATACATAGGAAAAATAAACATTTTTTATGGACAACCATTTTTATTTATATAATATGCTCTACATGGTTGCCATTGTTTTGAAAACACATTTCAATACGTGTTCCCCACTGTTGATGAACACGCATTAGCACAGTTGACGTTATGCTTGTAATGGCGTTGGTGATACGTTCCTTTAGATGATTTATGTCTCGTATCTTTTCCTGATACACCATGGCCTTCAAGTGCCCCCAAAGATAGAAATCAAGGGGGGTGAGATCTGGGGATCTGGGAGGCCACTCCACAGGACCACGCCGACCAATCCAAGCATCCGGAAACTGCTGCTGATCCAAATACCGACGCACGTGAAGACCATAATGAGGTGGAGCTCCATCTTGCTGGAAGTAAACTGGGAAGTTACCTTCCTCGTTTAGCAGGGATGGGAAAATCTCTTCTTGCAACATGTTAAGATACCTTTCGGCATTAAGATTTCCACTGACAAAAATTGGTCCAATAATTCTGTCACCCCATATCCCGGCCCACACCATCACTTTACCGGCACCTTGCATCTTCGTCGGACTCAGCCAGTTAGGGTTAGCATTACTCCAATAACGTATGTTTTGCCGATTAACCTCTCCATTGACGTAAAAATTTGCTTCATCAGTAAACAAGATCTTACGTCAAACGCATATTCTTAGGGTATCTGAAACATAAAAACAAACGTTTAATTTTTCCTATGTATGGAAACTTACGGCCCACCCTGTATATATATATTTATATATATAATATATATATATATATATATATATATATATATATATATATATATACATATATATATATATATATATATATATATATATATACACTGTATATATATATATAAGCACACCGGACAAAAAATTAGTCACCCCTCTCAGAATGTACCTAATAACGTGTGACGGCGCCTCTGGCCTTGATAACCGCACGAATCCGGTGAGGCAGAGACTCTACGAGGTTGTGCATGTACTGAACATCGATTTGCTGCCACTCGTTCATCAGCCGGTCCCGAAGTTCCGCCAGAGTCCGTGGGTGTCTATTCCTGCACTTCACTTTCTGTTTCCAGCCTGAACAACACCTTCGACGCATTCAGGATTAAAGGCTTCATTGGACCTGCGATGTACTCGTCGCCTCCCATCATTGGAGAACAAACAAAAACGGGACTCATCGGACCAAATTACACGTTTCCAATCTGCCGCAGTCCAGTTTTTGTGCCTCTGAGCCCATTTATAACGTGCCAATTTGTGACTTGCTGTTAACAGCGGCCTCTTCCGTGGTACCCTGCTCCAGATGTCCATCGCATGCAGTTCTCGTCGCAATGTCCGTTCGGAAATTGGTCGCTGGAGAGCCTCATTGGTTTCTTGGAGCAATTGTTCTCTGGTTTGAAAACGATTTGCAGTTACTAGACGAGAAACATGGCGGCGGCCCCTATTGTCGAGAATTGTTTTCCGGCCACAGTTACGCCGTCGATTGTCAGTTGATTGCGAACTACACCACTCTTTGTAAACTCGCTGGACAGTACGCGTTGACACACCAACAAATTGGGCTACTTCAGACATTTTGTGTCCGTGGGCTCTACCAAACACGATGGCTCCTTTTTGCCACTGAGTAACGTCTGCCTCACGACCCATTTTGCAGACTATATCCAACACACACTTTGTTCTTCACCACCTCACGAAACAGATCTGATCCTGTGTGCTACGTCACCGCTACTTGTCACTTACCAATGCTACATCAGCGCCCTCTGTGTGACCTTGAACTTCCTACTATCGGTGCTATTAGGGGTGACTAATTTTTTGTCCGGTGTGCTTATATATATAATATATATATATAATATATATATATAACTGCAAACACGCAGTATAATTAACATAAAGAACGACGCTTTGTATAGGAGAATATTCCGCGCAAGATGAGAGCGAAAGAACGAAACAAATGAAAAAATGAGGTAACCACCCGGGAATCGAACCCGGGATCTTCCGATTGCCGGTCAGATATGATAACCATTACACCACAGGCCTCGCTCAATCAAAGCGTCGTTCTTTACGTTGATATATATATATATATATATATATATATATATATATATATATATATATATATATATATATAACGGGTGTGCCATAAAAAAGGGATACATTTTAAAAAGGCTATAAAATAATTTTTTATTTAAATTTAACAAAACTTGTACACATTAAAACATGTATTTATCTATATGCAAACAAGTTTTCAGACTAAAATATCAAATAATTCAAATTCTATCAACATTTAACGAAAGAGTATGATTTTTCTACTTAACACGCAAAAAATATTAAACCTTTTTAATATTTTTTTATAAAAATAATTTTTAATGTAAAATTTACCTGAAATTATAAAAAAAAAAATTTATTCTTGGCCGGAATTCATCTATGGCTCGACTTACTTGTTCCTGTGGAAGCTCTTCCCTTTTTTGAATGACGATCTCTAAATGAGCGACATCTTTTATCCTAGTCCTGTGGACTCGCTCTGCTAAGTTCTCCCATATTCCAGCCAAGAATAAAAGAGTTATTGAAATGGAAGGAAAGCATTTCGAACAATTTTTTTTTTAATAATTTCAGGTAAATTTTACGTTAAAAATTATTTTTATAAAAAAATATTAAAAACGTTTAATAATTTTTGCATGTTAGTAGAAAAATCATACTCTTTCGTTAAAAGTTGATAGAATTTCAATTATTTGATATTTTAGTCTGAAAACTTGTTGGCATATAAATAAATCTGTTTTATTGTGTACAAGTTTTATTAAAATTAAATGAAAAATGATTTTATAGCCTTTTTAAAATGTACCTTTTTTTATGGCACACCCGTTATATATATACAGGGTGGGCGGAAAGTAGCTCCCTATTTTGGATTGGTAAAAAAATACGTATATTATCCATTTATTTCAGAAGAAATAATATGAAAAGGTAGGCATACATGGTAGGTTTTCTATAAAATTCAATGTGGGCTCCAACTCTTTCCACCAGCTTCTGGAGCCGCCCAGGAATGGCGTCCACTGACTTTAGCAGGAACTCCGGCGGGATGGAGGACATGACTTCCCGAATTCGGTCCTCCAGTTCTTCCAATGTCCTCGGTTTGGTGCGGTAGACTTCTTCCTTTACCCACCCCCAAAGAAAGAAGTCGCACGGTTACCGCTGAAAAACGGCAGAATCGGTTCAGTGTAACGGTGTGGTGTGGTATGACCTCAGATCAGGTTGTGGGCCCGTTCCTTCTGCGCAACACCATGAATGCTGAGCGGTACCTTGCTATGTTGCGAAACGAGGTCTGGCCGGTTGTCAGCACATGGGAGAACATCGACGATCTGATATTTATGCAAGATGGCGCCCCTCCGCACTTCGCTCTTGTTGTCCGTGAGTGGCTGAATGCCCACTTCCCTGGGCGTTGGATGGGTCGTCGTGGTCCACATCAATGGCCAGCCAGGAGCCCCACTTGACACCGTGCGACTTCTTTCTTTGGGGGTGGGTAAAGGAAGAAGTCTACCGCACCAAACCGAGGACATTGGAAGAACTGGAGGACCGAATTCGGGAAGTCATGTCCTCCATCCCGCCGGAGTTCCTGCTAAAGTCAGTGGACGCCATTCTGGCGCGCTCCAGAAGCTGGTGGAAAGAGTTGGAGCCCACATTGAATTTTAGAGAAAATCTACCATGTATACCTACCTTTTCATATTATTTCTTCTGAAATAAATGGATAATATACGTATTTTTTTACCAATCCAAAATAGGGAGCTACTTTCCGCCCACCCTGTATATATATTATATATATATATATATATATATAATATATATATATATATATATATATATATATATATACATATATATATATATATATACAGGGTGTCCCATAAGTCCGGCATCATACGAAAAATAATAAAAAAAGCAAAACAAAAGCTTTTATTTACAGAACGTGCTCAATATATCCACCATTGTTTTCAATACACAAATTCAGACGTGATACCCAGTCAGCAAGCACACGGTGAATGATGTCAGGAGTAATGGTGTTACATGCCCCAGTAATGCGCTGCCGCAAATGTTCAACACTCCTAATTTTCTCTGCGTATACCAGCGCTTTCAAGTGGCCCCAGAGATAAAAATCTAGTGGCGTGAGATCCGGGCTTCTAGCTGGCCATTCCAAAGGCCCTCGACGTCCTATCCAATGACCAGGGAATTGTTGGTACAGGTATTCCCTTACTTGGGTGCTGTAATGTGCAGGAGCGCCGTCTTGCTGGAACCATGTTGGGAAATTTCCTTCTTCGTTCAAGACACTGGGAAATGCTTCTTCCTTGAGCATACGTAGGTAGGTGCCTCCAGTGACATGTTCATCGAAAAAGAGGGGGCCTATGATGCGATCCTTCCAAATGCCACACTATACCATCACCCGAGATGCACCTTGTTCCTTTGAAGAGGTATACCAGTGAGGGTTGTTTTGAGCCCAGTAGCGGGTGTTCTGTCGATTTACCTCACCATTTCCATAAAAAACAGCCTCGTCACTGAACAGAATGGTGGACGGGAAATTGGCGTCCCGAGCACAAATTATGGTTTGTAGAAATAGAAAAATATGAATTTCTCCTATGATGCCGGACTTATGGGACACCCTGTATATATATAAAACCTTTGGTTAGCTTCCGCCCGAATTGTTCATTCTGACGAAGGTCAAGCTTTTCACTCCACCTTAGACCTACAGTTTAACGTGGAATCCGAACCACGCCCCATCAGCAGCCCAGCGTCTTAACCACTAAGCCACCTAGGGTACCCATTTATCTACCAACCACTTTCTTTATTGCGTGGAAGGATGAACAGCTGGGTTTTGCTGCGCGCTGGCTGCCATCGGGTCTCGAACCCGGGGCCGATGGATCCGTAGTCAGCGACGCTAACCACTACACCACCACTATCTATATATATATATATATATATATATATATATATATATATATTACGGCCTTTTTGCGAAATCGGCCATTTTGCAAATGTTGTGATCTTTTCGTCAAACAACAAAATATCATCACGACTTAACCTAACCAATCGTCAAGGGTGGACAGTCGATTTAGGTTAATTTAATGCCCGGTTTGGTCAACTGTCCGCCCTTGACGATTGGTTAGGTTAAGTCGTGATATTTTCGTTGTTTAACGAAAATATCACGACTTAACCTAACCAATCGTCTTTTGCAAAAAGACCGGCCTTTTTGCAAAAATGCCGATTTCACAAAAAGGCCGTAAAAAAAAAAAATTATATATATATATATATATACCTTACCTTACAACCTCACAAAGGTTCCGCGTGATGATTCCTCATTTCGCGAAGGTCAAGCTTGTCGCCCCTCCTCTCGAGTTGGCCTGGTGAAGTAGTGAGTTGGTTTCTTGTGCTCTCCACTTCACATAGCCAGGTACGCCCGGCTCATCGGGGATTGTTCTGAGCCAGGCGTCTAGTCTTCTTTTGAAGATGTCCACTGCAATTCCCTTCGTGTTTCTTAGGTCTTTGGGCAGCTGATTGAACAGTTTTGATCCTCTCACAACAAAACTATTTTCTTTCAGGGTTAAAGATGTTCCCTGTCTCGCCTTCAATTTGGGAATACGACACAATCTACCGTTTCTACTTTCCACTGTTGTTTGGGGAGTTATAGGGTTCAGAGTAAGATTATGGACTAGTTTCTCCATTATTTTCCAAGTGTAAATGGCGTCTCTCCCTTTTCAACTTTCCAGTGAATATAGGTCTAGTTCGCGTAACCTTTCCCAGTAATTTAGTTCTTTGCACCCGTTTATCTTGGCTGTGAAGCTTCTCTGGATCCCTTCCAGCTGTTTAATGTCTTCTTTTTTATATGGGGATGTTAGGACCGAGCAGTATTCCAATTTGGATATGATCAGGGTTTTCAGTAGAGGAATCATTACATTCCTATCTCTTCGTTTAAAGGTTCTCAATATCTGTCTCGTTATTCACTTTGTTCTGTTTACTGCTATCTTATTTTGTGTTTCAAATTTCGCATCATCTGTCATTACAACCCCTAACTCTTTTGATCTGGAATTCCTCTGAATTTCCTGTCCATTTGGGGTATAATATTCCATGTATTTTAGGTCTTCTCTTTTTCCGTACCGTAACAGCTGAAATTTCTTGGTGTTAAACTACATATTGTTGTCTTCCGTCCACTTGTAGATTCTGTTTATGTCGGTTTGTAGAGATCCTATATCTTCTGGGTTTCTTATTTTTCTACTGATCTTTGTGTCATCCGCAAAGGATGTTACTGTGCTGTCTCTGGTAACGTCCTCATCTATGTCAGTTAGCATGATTATATTTTATATGTATATATATATATGTATATAATTTAGGGTGGTCCTCAAGCATAGGGGGGGATTTTCAGACGTATATTTCTCTTGCTCCCAGGGTCTCAATCTGTGAGGTTATGCATAAAAACACTGTGGTTAAAATGTCATTGAGAAATAATAATATTTACCCTGTGCTCAAGAAGGTTGAAGTTATGCCCCTATGTGGGCCATTGACACGCCTTGCTGAGAGGGTCGGATTGTGTGTGGTGGTGTTCTCACCGTTGACAGATTAGTGTTTTTTTTGGCTTGCCTTTAGAATTGGTATTAAACGTTTCCAATGTATCTTCCCCAGGTGTTATTTTGGTGAAATGGCCAGTACACGTTCAAAAGACTTCCTTGTGACGCCAGTCTCTGTACTCACGGGGAGCAAGCTGCCGTCCATCGGCGACGTCCTCGGCCTGACTCTGCACAAGCTGAGCACGAAGGCGGCAACAACGACGAGGGAGGCTGTCACAGCCGTTGCTGATGAAGTGCTTATCTTGTGGATGAAAGCGCGGATTCCAACGACGAGACAAGACCACATCACTGAGAAGCTAGAGAAGTTGTATGGCGAATACAAGCTTCTCAAGAAGAACAAGAATCGACGCTCAGATGCCCAGATTGCACGGGAAGCCTCCTTCCAGCAGATGTTCTGCAACCTCTTCGATGTCACCCACGCTGACACACTGAACATGATGAACATTGAGGAGGACAAGGCCTTCCTGATCGCCCAACGAGAACCCGGCCGCAGGGGGACCATGGGAGGAGCTGATGTGGTCCTGGCTCGCACAGAGCGCAATGTTGCGCAGCGGAGGGAGGCTGAACAACGCCGTCGGCGCCATGCGACTGAAGAAATGGCCACTACTCAAACAGCAGAATTGGCCTCTTCCAGCTCGAGCTCTTCACCCCCCAGCGACTCTCCCACCCGTGGCGCTGTCGGAGGTTGCAGCCCACCCAAGCGCAGTCGGCCGGCGAATATCATTTCACCGGCACTGGTGGCTAGCTTGGACCGCACGAAGCTGACTGACCGCGACGCCATTTACGTGCTTGGTGAGATGGCTCGGTCCCTTGGCCACAACATTGATGAGTTGAACATCAACCAGTCGTCCATACGGCGCCAGAGGATGGCTCAAGGAGCCCTTCCATCGAGCTGCGCTCGTTGTTCACTGGGATGGGAAGCTGATGGCGGATCTGACGTCCAAGGAACAGGTTGATCGACTCCCGATCCTGGTCTCTTGTGGCGGCGAGGTGCAGCTCCTCCAGGTTGCCAAGCTCGGTTCCGGTACTGGTGCAAACTGTGCTAAAGCTGTGGTGGAAGCTCTGCGAGACTGGGAATTGGATGACAAAGTTGGTGCCCTCTCGTTCGACACTACGGCTTCAAACACGGGAAAGAACACAGGTGCATGCATGCTGATCGAGCAGGAACTTGGGAGAAGCCTCCACTATCTGGCATGTCGTCACCATGTCCTGGAGCTTCTTGTCAGTGCGGTTTTCACAGAAGTCCTTGGACCGTCGTTGGCACCCGAGGTTCAGCTCTTCAAGTGATTCAAGGCGCAATGGGAGTTTGTGAACCAAGAAGATTACGACCACGTCATGAGTGATGCCAACGCTCATCAAATCGTCGAGGAGGATGCAGACTCCATCGAGTTCTTCAAGAAGGCCTTGCAGAAAGGTCACCCCCGGGATGATTATTTGGAGCTCTTGGAACTTACCATCATCTTCCTCGGCGGAGTGCCTCCCTGTGGGATTCGGTTCCGAGCGCCCGGTGCGATGCACCAGGCCTGCTGGATGTCGAAGGTGTTGTACGCCCTGAAGGTATGGATGTTCCGGCGGCAGTTACGGCTCACAGCCAAGGAAGAGGCCGGAGTTTGGTTCCTGAGTGTGTTCGCAGTGAAGTTCTACGCAAAGGCATGGACAGAGGCCCCGAACGCGGCGAAGGCCCCCCTGAGAGATCTCTGGCTCCTCCAGGCTCTGGAAAAATACGAAGACAAGGAGGTGTCGAAAGCAGCCAAGTCGAAATTCGCCAACCACCTGTGGTACTTGTCCGAGGAGTTGGTGGCCCTGGCTCTCTTCGACGACGATGTTCCTCCGGAAACGAAGAAGGCGATGACTGCTGCGATGTTGGAGGAGCCAACGGAGGAGGACGACCCGCCCAAGAGAGCGTCGGTCCTGGCGTGCTCTTCCCTGTCATTAGAGACATTCGTGACGGGGAGGACTTGCCAGTTCTTCGACCGACTCCAATTGCGACGTGGATTCCTGGAACAGGATGTGTCGAAATGGCCGGAGAGCGAGCAATTCCAAGCGGCTGCCGAGGTGGTCCGGAACTTGTCCGTGACCAACGACCATGCCGAGCGGGCCGTGGCGTTGGCACAAGAATACAACAGGCACCACACGAAGGAGGACCAGCTGCAGTACATGCTCCTGGGTGTTGCAGAGCACCGGAAGAAATTTCCGGACGCTCAGAAGGCCACGCTGCGAACCGGGCGACAATGAGTGGCGTCAGCACCCATGAGACCCCCGCCCCTGAGCGGCTAATACCCTTAAATGAGGGGGACCCGGAGGCTGGTATACCCTATAAACTTCAATCTTCATGAGCACAGGGTAAATATTATTATTTCTCAATGAAATTTTAACCACAGTGTTTTTATGGGTAACCTCACAGATTGAGGCCCTGGGAGCTGAATAATTCCAACTTTCGATTTTGAGGACCACCCTAATATATATATATATATATTATATATATATATATATATATATATATATACCCCGCAAGGGGGTTCTAAGCTCGTGCTCTTGAGTGCTCTTTGTGCTCGTTTACACGTGCTTGTTCCTGGAGGTTTCACGTGCGCCCTCCCGGCCCTAGCACCCAAGGATGATGGGGCTCGACCCTGCAGTCCTTGTCATCCTTGGTCTTTTTCCACTTTGACTGTCCCCTCCACCCTTTCTTTTTCCTTTCACTTTTTCTTTGTTTTTTCCGCCGAGATATGCCCTTTTAAATAGAGGCGAATCGGTTCTTCCTGAACATAAAATATATATATATATATATATATATATATATATATATATATATATATATATATGTGTGTGTGTGTGTGTGTGTGTATTAAAGCAAGTTTCATGATGTTAACTTGAATAATTTTTATGCTGTCAGTTCAGGAATTAGATCTGATGGAAATTACTGGGTGAACACAAAGTAGCTAAATATAATGTACAAAGGGTCGAAATGTTCCTTCGATTCCAGACTTTGGCCACCCTGTGTAATAAAAGCCATTTAAAAAACAAACCAGTCTTGAACAAATATGCAGCATTTAATCTTTCAAATATACTCAACGAATAATGATGATACATACAAAGTTGATATCGAAAGCTCCCGAGATTAATAAAAATACCATATTTGTATACCGACTGGATATATATGTATATGATGAATAAAATCACGAAGGGAAAAGAAACAAAGTGGTGCTCAAGCGCTTTCGTCTAATGACATCCTCAGGAACGCTGGAGTGAAAGGAGAGTTCAAGACAATATATAGGTTACAAAAATAAACATAGGGTATATATTAGTGATGGGACGATGCATCGCAATCGCAATCGCGATACAATCGCACATTTTTTACAATCGCAATCGCAATCGCATTTAATGAGTGCGATTGTTGCGATTGTGAACAAAAGATTTAAATCTCTACAAAAGTTGCTATGAAAGCTGCTCTTTCATGCGTACTTAAAGGAAAGTTTAGCTAACAACAATACGGAATAATAAATAATATAAGTCAAAAACAGAAATGAAAACGGGTTGCGAATTAGTTGAAAACAGAATAAAAAATTGGTTTAATAATAACAATAAGTACACCTCTTTATTTGCTCTATGTAAAATTGGAATGTTAAAAAATCAAGCTAACCCTATGGTAGGTAACGCGTTTAGGTATATTTAAAGCATAAATGAGCGTTATGTGAGGCTAAAGCTAAAACATCGCAATCGCAATCGCGCGATTTTCAAATTCTGACAATCGCAATCGCAACAGCGATTGTATGAAATATGACAATCGTCCCATCACTAGTATATATATATATGGGAATGAACTCAGAATGGTCCCCTGAGCTTTTTATGATACACACAGACAGTGCATGGAACAAGGAACTCTTCTGGGATAATTAAATCCACAATAGTGCGAATAAATAATGGTAAATGACAAATACCAGTTTTTCTTTTTCATGATGCTAGCCCGACGTGGGCAACGGGTCACTCGCAAAGAGGTCCCATAAATATAGCTTCCCTCACCAGCTATCTGCAAAGCAGACAGGATCCAGCTTTGGGACATGGATCTAGGGTTTAAAGCAGCCTACCCCTGCTACATTTAGAACCTCAATATAAGCAAAAGACTCGCTGCCTTCACGTCAGATTGAATACATCAAAGAAAAAAAGGGTAACTATTATATTTTAGCCAAAAACCAAAACTTAAACCTCAACTGGCAGAATTGAGCGTCCACTTTTCAAGGCACATAACATGTCCGTTTCAAAAATATAATAGTTACCCTTTTTTCTTTGATGTATTCAATCTGACGTGAAGGCAGCGAGTCATTTGCTTATATTGAGGTTTTAAATGTAGCAGGACTAGGCTGCTTTAAACCCGAGATACATGTCCCAAAGCTGGATCCTGTCTGCTTTGCAGATTGCTGGTGAGGGAAGCTATATTTGTGGGACCTCTTTGCGAGTGACCCGTTGCCCACGTCGGGCTAGCATCATGAAAAAGAAAAACTATGGTATTTGTCATTTACCATTACTTATTCGGACTATAGTGGATTTAATTATCCCAGAAGAGTTCCTTGTTCCATGCACTGTCTGTGTGTATATATGTGTGTGTATATATATATATATATATATATATATATCAACGTAAAGAACGACGCTTTGTATAGGAGAATATTCCGCGCAAGATGAGGAGAGAACGAGACAAATGAAAAAATCTTGCGCGGAATATTCTCCTATACAAAGCGTCGTTCTTTACGTTAATTATACTGCGTGTTTGCAGTTTAAATGTATATAATGTACGGCATGCGGGAGGTGCCCCCTTGGGGCATTGGTTTCTGCGCATATGTAGAGGAATTACGACATTTGATTGAGTGAGGCCCGTGGTGTAATGGTTATCATATCTGACCGGCAATCGGAAGATCCCGGGTTCGATTCCCGGGTGGTTACCTCATTTTTTCATTTGTTTCGTTCTCTCCTCATCTTGCGCGGAATATTCTCCTATACAAAGCGTTGTTCTTTACGTTAATTATACTGCGTGTTTGCAGTTTAAATGTATATATATATATATATATAGTATATACAGGGTCTGTCAAAAAAAACTAAGCCAATTTGAAATCTCTATAAAATGCACAATTTGATAGAGATTTCAAATATTTTTTTACACTAAATAAATAAAAGGCTCATAAATAATCTGTGATAATTTTATAACTTTATTTTAAATATTTTAGGAGTTATGCGGTTATTTCTACAGATTGTGAAAATTTCAGTTTTTCTCATTATGTAATATCTTCTTTTTTCTCTTTTTCAGAATTTGTTTAGATTTAAAATTTTTCGTGAATACCTCTAAATATGCCATTCTCACATGAAGATAAAATAATTATAAAGCATTATAGAGTTGAAAAAGGTTATAGTGCAAGGAAATTACTTTCTGAATTCGATTATAAAGGATGGACTAGCTCAGGTTTAGATTACTTATTGAGAACTATCGATGAAACAGGAAGCATTGAAAGGAAGGTTGGTAGTGGGCGACGAAAATCAGTTAGAGTAGATGAAAATATTCAGAAAGTGGAGGAACGTATCCTTAGTCAAGAGGATCGACCTGGTAGCCACATGACACCTGCTCAAATATCAAAAGAACTAGAAATATCAGAATCAAGCGTAAGAAGGATTATTAAATCTGATCTGCAATTTAAACCATTTAAAAGAGTGCATGGACAAAGATTGTCAGAAGTAAACTGTCAGAAAAGAGTTGAGAAATCCAAACGTATTTTACGTACAATAACTGAAGATAAACTTTCCAAGACATTTTTTACGGATGAAAAACATTTTACGGTAGAGCTACCAAGAAACTCACAGAATGACCGGGTTTATTCTGATGTTGCGAAGAAAAATGAAATCCAAGATGAAAGACTGTACGCAACAAGGAGTCACTTTTCTTCTAGCGTCATGGTTTCTGTTGGAGTGTCCAAGTTGGGAAAAACTTCAATATTTTTTATTAAGCCAGGAGTGAAAATTAATGCTTAATATTATTCAAATACCCTGCTTGGGAAAATGCTTCCAGAAATGAGAAACTTGGCTAGTCAAGGTTACTTTATTTTTTAACAAGATGGTGCAACATCACATACTGCCAAAACAACCATCGAATATTTGAAAAAGAATGTGCCTGAATTTCTGGAACCGAATAATTGGCCACCTAACAGCCCTGACCTAAACCCTGTAGACTACGGAATATGGGAAAACTTGGCAGAGAGAGTGTATAGGAAGAGAATAAGGGATGTCAATCATTTGCATGAGTTGATTATCGCAAAATGGGCAGAGCTCCCCCAAGAGCAAATAAATCGAGCAATAGACGAATTCAGACCAAGATTAAAAAAAGTGATAGAAATGCAAGGGAATCATATTGAACAGTTCTTTTAATTTTATTAAACTAAAAATTATCTACGGTATATCGTAAAAAAAAAAAAATTTTCATGTTAAGTAGGAGGATCTCACTTTTTAGTTAATTATATTAATAAAATTAACAATTCTGAAGATATCGCCATAAAAATTTAAAGGATAATAGGTGATTACCTATACTTTATTGTGTAAAAATTCAACTTAATTAGATAAATGGTTTTGTTTTAATAAAGGTTTGAATTTGGCTTAGTTTTTTTGACAGACCCTGTATGTATATATATATATATATATATATATATATATAATATTAGGGTGGCCCTTATTTTTCAACTTTTGAAATTACTTGCTCCCAACCCCTAATCTTCTTCCAATATATAAAAAAGTGCTCTGTGCAAAATTTCAGCTCAATTGGGCTAAATTAAGGTGGCCCCCCAAAGGCCCTAAAGTTTCAAAATTCACTGATAATTGGTATTTCTAATATAAAACCTTTATAATTCATTTGCAAACTTTGTTTGGGAAAATAATCACAAAGCATAATCGAACTTTCTAGAACCTTCCAGAAGCGGTTTTTTTACGCACTTATGATACTTTTCAATTTCCGTGAATATCTCGTCCAATTTTGGTTTTAAGTAAATAATGGTTATAACTAAATTTATTGTAAATTTGGTTTTAAGTAAATAATGGTTATAACTAAATTTATTGTAAATTGAATTCTCTTTCGATCATATTCTATATTTCTTTCGAATAAAACACTGTAAAGAAGATAAAAACGGTTTTATATGAAAAATATCAATATTGTTAAAATCTGAAACTTTAGGGCCTTTGGGGGCCATCTTAATATTGTCTGATTGAGCTGAAATTTTACACAGAGCATTTTTACATGGATTAGAACAACTTTGGAGGTTGGGAGATGAAAAATATTTCATTTCAGAAAATCACATACAACTAAGGGCCACCCTAATATATATATATGAAATACGCATACAACAATAAATAGAAAAAATAAAATTGTAAGAGAAACATTCAAATTTATAAGGAAAAAGAGAGAAAAACAAATTTTTACCAAAGGTTTAGCAACCTGCCCTTTTTGTTTAAATCCATTCTGAAGGAATTCAAAGCAACGGGATCGAGTTGAAACATACCTTTACTCATGTTAAAGTTATTTGTAAGTTGAATTATAGCAGAATCAAGAATATTTCTATTAACAATGTTGCTAGAGTGAAACAAAACTGAAGCAGTCTGCTATAATTCAACTTACAAATAACTTTAACATGAGTAAACGTCTGTTTCAACTCGATCCCGTTGCTCTAAATTCCTTCAGAATGGATTTAAACAAAAAGGGCAGGTTGCTAAACATTTGGTAAAAATTTGTTTTTTGTCTCTTTTTCCTTATAGATTTGTGTTTCTCTTTCAATTTTATTTTTCAATTTATTGTTGTATGCGTATTTCTTTTATATATATATATATATATATATATATATATATATATATATATATATATATATATACGGGTTTGTGTGTACATGTGTAGTTGTATGTATTTCTTATATTTTTTTGTCTTTATATATCATTGAGGCATTATTTGTAATTTTTTCCAATTTATATTTATTTTTATTTCTTTATTCTTTTGTGATCTACGTATCTTTCAGACAATAACTATAAAAACCTTTGGTAGTTTTTTCCTTATGTGTATATATATATATATATATATATATATATATATATATATATATATATATATATATTCCTTATATATTGCGTTTATACTTCGTATATATATCAATATATATATATGTCGTATATATTTTTATAGTTCTTTATATATCATCTAGGCATCATTTTGTTTTCCAATTTATATTTATTTGTCCTTTTTTTCTTTTGTGACCTATGTATGATTCAGACAATAACTAAAAAACCTTTGGTAATTTTTTTCCCTTATAAATTTGTGTACCTCTCTTACAATTTATTTTTAAATTTATTTTTTGGTTTATTTCTTTATTTTATTTCTTTGTGACATATATATCATTTTGGCATCATCTATTAAATTGTTTGTAAACTTTCCTTTTGAGCTTGAATTTGTAGACTCCACTTACAATTTTTGTTTTTATCTGTTGGTTTATTTCTTTATGTTTATTTCGGTTGTGCGTATATATCACTAAGGCATTATTTTGTAATATTTTCCAATTAATATTTCTTTTTATTTCTTTATGCTTTTGTGACCTGTATACCATTCAAACAATAACTATAAAAAAATTGGCTGGAAACAAGCCATTTGAATTTATGTTGAATTTTGGGCAAAGTGCTAAAATTGTCAGTTTTCCACACAAATGTGTTTGCTCCTCCCACAATTTTTATTTCTATACTTACTATATGTATATATATGTTTATTTTTGTAACCTATATATTGTCTTGAACTCTCCTTTCACTCCAGTGTTCCTGAAGATGTCATTAGACGAAAGCGCTTCAGCACCACTGTGTTTCTTTTCCCTTCGTGGTTTTATTCATCATAAATATTTTTCACGTGTCACTTTCGTGAAATAATTTTCATATATATAATTATATATATTATATATATATATATATATATATATATATATATATGTTATAATGTTTCAGACCAACAAAGACCCTAGGATCCACTCATGTATATATATATAATATATATATATGTTAACCCCTCCGTCTATGGCCCTGGGGTGGTTCGGAGTCGACGGGGGTTCTGGTTAGGAGGCAGCAACGGATATTTCTCCTCGCGATACTTTTCGTCTATAACATTCTAATTCTTTTCGGTCGCCAGACTGTTTGACCCAATATCTTCTATGGTGCTTGGGCTGTCTCTTTCTCTCGCTTTATGGGGTCGACAGTTGTTAATTCTTCTCTTTCTATAATACTCTGATACTTTCTCTGATACTAAATATTACCGACTTTTCTTTTATAACTTATCGACTTAACTGACTAAGTTCTTCTGAAGAGAGCACGGCTCGAAGGGGAAAATAAAAAGTTTCTCTTACTGTAGTTTACTTCTAAAAATGTACAGGTAGTGCTCTGAATTTACAGGGGTAGAGGTTCGACCTCTTTCGACCATGGCTCAGGCCGGAATCTAAAAAAATTAAGGAGGCAAGGGGCCTCAGCATTTTCGAGTTCATTGCGGGAGGTGATATAAATAAAAAAAATAAAATAATAATACGAGAACGTATTTGTGCGTTTTCGAACGAATGCATAAAGTTTTGCGTTTCATAGACTGACACGAGTAAAAATGAATATTTAATAAAATTTATATAGGATAATGGTCAAGATAAGATATGGACGTATAGATGAATATGGTTGAATAATAATATTTATACTACATAACACAACATTATTATTAAAGAATTTACCATACATTGCATACTAGAGATATGATGAAGGGAAATTAATGACGGGAAAATGTGACGTCATAGTTATTGAATCATTATTAGGAAGATTTACAAGAACGAATTAGAGACAAAGAGTTGGTATTAATGACTAAGAAGTACAACTACGGGTTCCAATCCTGTTACATGCAATGTGTATGCATAATCTAGGGTCGAGGGTGAGATGCAAGACAATCATAATTAATAATAATAACTTCTATAACAAATGGAAAATGGATACGACTAAACCATAGAAATGGTAGATTGTAGGGTTGTGACACAAACAAAAAGAGGAAGCTACAAGTAAAATTATTATCCAAACTCGCGTTAAGCGATTTTGGTTCTTATGTAAAAATGAATATTGATTATTCATTGCTCATTTTTACATTTATATATATATAATATATAATATATATATTATATATATATATATATAATATATATATAATATATAATATACAGGGTGATTCAAAAGTCAGGTTACATAGGGCTTTTCTGTTTCTTTGCAGGTAAATGAGTTATGAGATGTTATCGAAGGAGGAGCGCATTGATGTGATATGCCTAGCTGGCTGCACAAGTGCATTGCCGTTAACGGTGGCCATGTCGAACATGTGATGTAAGTATTCCCCTGTATCATTACATAATACAGTATATCCCTATGTACCCTGACTTTTGAATCACCCTGTGTATATATATATAATATATATATATATATATATAATAATATAATATAATATATATAATATAACATATATAATATAACATATATAATATAACATATATAACATATACAGGGTGGGCCGTAAGTTTCCATACATAGGAAAATTTAAACGTTTGTTTTTATGTTTCAGATACCCTAAGAATATGCGTTTGTAAGATCTTGTTTACTGATGAAGCAAATTTTTACGTCAATGGAGAGGTTAATCGGCAAAACATACGTTATTGGAGTAATGCTAACCCTAACTGGCTGAGTCCGACGAAGATGCAAGGTGCCGGTAAAGTGATGGTGTGGGCCGGGATATGGGGTGACAGAATTATTGGACCAATTTTTGTCAGTGGAAATCTTAATGCCGAAAGGTATCTTAACATGTTGCAAGAAGAGATTTTCCCATCCCTGCTAAACGAGGAAGGTAACTTCCCAGTTTACTTCCAGCAAGATGGAGCTCCACCTCATTATGGTCTTCACGTGCGTCGGTATTTGGATCAGCAGCAGTTTCCGGATGCTTGGATTGGTCGGCGTGGTCCTGTGGAGTGGCCTCCCAGATCCCCAGATCTCACCCCCCTTGATTTCTATCTTTGGGGGCACTTGAAGGCCATGGTGTATCAGGAAAAGATACGAGACATAAATCATCTAAAGGAACGTATCACCAACGCCATTACAAGCATAACGTCAACTGTGCTAATGCGTGTTCATCAACAGTGGGGAACACGTATTGAAATGTGTTTTCAAAACAATGGCAACCATGTAGAGCATATTATATAAATAAAAATGGTTGTCCATAAAAAAATGTTTATTTTTCCTATGTATGGAAACTTACGGCCCACCCTGTATAATATAACATATATAATATAACATATATAATATAATATATATAATATAACATATATACTGTATAATATAACATATATATAATATAACATATATAATATAACATATATAATATAATATATATATAATATAATATATATTACTCAAAAGAATTTAAGGGTCAAAGGAAATTTTTTGATCATTTTTGTAAGTATGTCTTTTTAAGCCAGATAGGGTTAGAATATCCCCCTTTGGGTTGTCATTTGGACTATAGACATCACGTTATTATGGGACATGCAATCATTGCACTTATCTTTAGAAACTTTTTAAGTTAACCCAGATTTCCTTTTCATAGATTTGAAGCACGAACTTAGCCAGACTAAACTGACAAACTGCTCGAAACACCCATTGTGACACTCCATGCACCATTTGCACGTGTTTTGCATGAGTGTCATTCCATGCATGCCAATTTTAGCAATAAAAGGGCTGAGCATTTTCCATTCATCATCACTTGAAATTTGAAGATGGTTCGACGACAACTCAGCATCCAAGACAGGGGAAGGGCCATTGGCTGGCTACAAGATGGACAAACTCAGAGAACTGTGGCTCAGCGTCTAAATGTAAGCCAAAGCGTTATCGGCAGACTCTGGCAGAGGTTCAGGACAACTAATGCTGTTCAGAATCGCCCCCGTTCTGGAAGACCCCGATCAACAACAGCACGAGAAGACCGCTTCCTGATGATAACGGCGTTGCGACAGCGCTTTGTGACCGCACGGCATCTTCGGGATCAACTCAGAGCTGCCAGAGGCACCAACGTGTCCGACCAGACCATTAGGAATCGTCTGCGAGACCGAGGTTTGCGATGCCGGAGTCCTGCAGTCCGACTACCGCTACTTGACCGTCACAGAAGGGCTCGCCGAGATTGGTGCAGACGTCATATCCGGTAGAACCGTGGTCAGTGGGCAGAGACAATGTTCACAGATAAGTCACGCTTCTCGCTCCAGTTCAATGATGGCCGGGCTCGTGTTTATCGTCGTCAAGGAGAGAGATCTGCTGATGTCAACGTTGCTCAACGTCTACCATTTGGAGGAGGAAGTGTGATGGTGTGGGCGGGGATATCCATGAACCACAGAACCCCTCTGTACGTCACGTCGTCAACGGAAATTTGACTGGTCAGCGTTATCTCAACGAGATTGTTCAACCTCTGGTAATTCCACTTCTGCAGCGGATTGGACCAAGAGCTTGGTTCCAGGACGACAACGCAAGACCTCATCGTGCCAGGGTGGTGACCGACTTCCTGCAGGAGCAGAACGTTCAGCACATGGATTGGCCTGCATATTCACCCGACTTGTCACCCATTGAGCATGCGTGGGATGAACTAGGGCGGCGAGTTCGATCACATCACGTCCCTGCCGTCAACCTCCGGCAACTGGCTCAGCGATTAGTCGCAGAATGGCAAGCGATCCCTCAACGTTATTTCCAACGCCTGATGAACAGCATGCGCCAACGTTGTCAAGAATGTGTGAATGCTAACGGTGGCTACACCAGTAACTTAAGCTTCTGCGACTTGTGTGAACATCATTTTGGGGGGTGCATGACTTTTTTTCATCAGGGTAATAAACTAGTGTAATCAAAAGTTTTTGTTTTGTGTTTTCTGTTCTTGAGCCATCAAAGAATTATTTTGTCATTAGTCGTGACCATTTTAGCTCGTTAGCTTATACTTACATGCACAAATATTTTTGACCCTTAACTTCTTTTGAGTAGTATATATATAATATAATATATATATAATGTTATAATGTTTCAGACCAACAAAGACCCTAGGATCCACTCATGGCTGGTCTACCTAACTGTGTTCGTAATCGTTTCCCCTGCGCTCGCGAAGGTGTAATTGCAAGCAATTTGAAGGTTCTATCCTTAAATGCTCGTAGCCTACGAAATAAAATAAATGAATTTTTTTCTTTAATTGCTTGTAAAGACTATGATTTAATTGCGATAAACGAATCGTGGCTTAGAACTGAAACACGTGACTTTGTAGGGGAGTATCAAATTAAAGGTTATAGACTTTTTGTTAAAAATAGAATAGGTAGGCGAGGAGGCGGTTATGTTGTATATCAAAGATAATATTGCGAACGTTATAGAAGTAAAGCACTCAATTCCAGAACCGATAGATTCGACTATAGCAGAACTTAAATTAAACGACTTCAAACTTCTTGTTGCGGTTATATACAGGCCCCCTAATCAAACAGCTGATACGGACGAAGCGTTATATCGTGAACTAAAGAGAATAATCGGTAATAAGCAGGCCTTAGTTATGGGTGACTTTAATTGCGCCAACGTGAATTACGATACAATGCAGGGAGACGCGGAAGGTAATCGTTTAGTTAATTTTCTCGAGGATAGCTTTCTTAGTCAAAAGGTTGGGGAACCTACGAGGTTGGACAGTATTTTAGATTTAGTAATAACTACGGATGATAGGCTAATTACTGATCTTCAAGTAATAGAACCGTTAAGCAATAGCGATCACAATATGGTAGAGTTTGTCCTCTCAGTAAGTCACTCGAAACCAACTAACTCGACTAAAATTCCTAACTTCCAGCACGCAGACTTTTGTAAATTTCGAGATAAATTGTCACACGTCAATTGGGAAAACGTGATGGGGAACTCCAACGCAAAAACTAATGTGGGAATCGTTTGAAACAGTATTTAGGACTATAAATGAGGAATGTGTACCGTACAAAATTAAGCGTGCGAAAGTAAACAACAAGCCCTTGTGGTTTACTTCTAGAGTAGGAGACATTATAAAGAGTAGAGATAGGGCTTATAGGCAACATAAGTGCGATAAAAACAATTTGTTGTTACGAAACAACTACATCTCTCTGAGGCGTGAAGCGAAAAGTGTAATAAAAAAGTCCAAGCGCGAATTTGAAATCTCCATAGCTCGTGACGGTAAAGAAAACCCCAAGCGATTCTTTCAATACGTCAATAATAGAAATCCAGTAAAAAGTGTCTTGGGTCCATTGAAAAATGTAAACGCAGATCTAGTTTCTGAAAACAAGGAAATGGCTACCTTGCTAAACGAATTTTTTACGTCAGTTTTGACTATAGAAGATGTAACGAATATCCCTACGGTCATAGACATAATACCTTTTGATAATGGTAATATTTTGGATAATATTGTCGTTAGTGAAGGGGAAGTAATGCGCTATATTGATAAAATGAAAACGCGTAAATCACCGGGTCCGGATTCCATATATCCCATACAACTAAAAGAATTAAAAGATAGCATTGTTGTGCCGCTAACAAAGATTTTTAATGCATCTATTTCTGAGGGGTGCGTACCAGATAATTTCAAGTTAGCAAACGTAACACCTATCTTTAAGAAAGGCGATAAAGATGCGGCGGGAAATTATAGGCTAATCAGTTTAACGTCTGTTGTAGGTAAGCTACTGGAATCAATAATTAGGGATCGTATAGTCGAACACTTAGAAGTGTATAAACTAGTTAGAAATACGCAGCACGGTTTTAGGCGAAACAAATCTTGCTTAACTAATCTTTTAGAATTTTTCCAAAGCGTGGTTGACGTTTACGATAGACATCGGGCGGTTGATGTAGTGTATTTAGATTTTCAAAAAGCGTTTGACACCGTGCCGCACAAAAGACTCATTGAAAAAACTAAGGCTCATGGAATCAGGGGTGTAGTAATAAATTGGCTAGAAGAGTGGTTGCGAGGCAGGAAACAGAGGGTGGTCGTTGATGGAGCGGAGTCGTGTTGGGCTAATGTAGCGAGTGGCGTTCCTCAGGGTTCTGTATTGGGCCCCTTGCTTTTTCTTATATATATTAACGATTTAGATGTCGGCCTAGTCAGTACAGTTTCAAAGTTTGCGGATGACACGAAGCTGGGTGTAGGGCGATTAATGACGAAGATAGAGGTAAAATTCAGGAAGATCTGAATAAAATCGTTGATTGGTCAGTCACATGGCAAATGAGATTTAACGTGGATAAGTGCAAAATTATGCATATAGGTTCGCGTAACGGTAATTTGCATATAGTATGTCAGGGAAAGATTTAAACAAGCGTAGAGCAGGAAAAGATTTAGGAGTTATAGTCACTGGTGATTAAAAGTAGCGAA